>JAOTON010002140.1:1385000-1950000 GCA_034440635.1 Lepas anatifera | reverse complement strand
TTTTGCCCCTCACTGGAGAGTCTGACTCTTCTGTGACGTCACTACACGTGCTATTTCCGTTTTTGTTGCTGCAAAACGGCGTAAAACCGCCTCATTCTGTGTGCAGAAGCAATGGGAGCAGGGTAAGGTAAGTGAAGTTATAATTGTATGCAATGCGTTGTAGGATTGATAGACTGATGCATTGGAGGATTAGCATTGCACACTATGGGCTTTCAATTTTAGAAAAATCATCGAGCATACCTTACAAGTCTGCTTATTTGGTGGATACAGTTTTAACACATGCTGTATGCAGTGCGTCGCCATGGATTTCTTTCCATGGGGGTTAGGATTGATGGGGGCCTCCTATCCCTGCTCCTTAAAGAGGCTCCTAGGTTTTGGGGGCCTCCATTTTGCTTTTCATTTAGGGGCTTTCTTTATAAGAGAGGGACCTCATATGTTGAGCGTTAATGGGGATCCTTTATAAGTAAAGGCACCTCCACGTAGGTCATTCATTGGACGTCTTTTATAATTAAGGGGGCCTCCTGGATAGGCTGTCTTATACTAGGCTTGCTTTATAAGTAAAGGGGCCGCCCATGTGGGCTGTTGAGTGGATCTCTTTGTTAAGGAGGTCTCCTAAGTAGATCGTCATGAGGCTTCCTTTATAGCTAGTGGGGCCTCCTGCATAGGCTTATTAGAACTCCTTTATAAGCAGGTAGGCCAGGGTCTCTGATACCCAAGAGACTATTCCAGACTCTAAGTATCCGAAGGGGGCTTCCTGAATCAAGTGGAGGTCCCCCAAAAATCAGCCAGGGGCATTGCCCCCATGGTGGCGCCGCCCCTGACTGTATGGGCAATGGATTCTGTGGGATCCAATATTATGCCGCATTTTAGTATGTAATTGTTTACTGAGCGTCGCTAGGATTATTTACAATTACAATCTAATACAATGCAATTAAAGGCATGTATCGTGCCCGTCAAGGTGAATGTGGTTGTTTTGCTGTTGACGGTTTGAATCGCCACACGGACAATAGAGCTCTTTATCAAAGCACTTACTTTATTAACTTTTTTTAATACTAGACGTTTCAGAAACAGAAGTTCCTTTGTCAGTAGCTCACATCAAAAACCCTGTAAAGACACATACACAAGCTAAAGTTGGAAACAGATCACTGAAAAACACTTTGAACCGCCTTGGAATATTTAAGAAAATCATCTGAATTACTCGTGATCTAAAGCTAACCGTGCCGCTGCTGTCCCCGACCTAAAAAACCTTGATTTAGAGGTATGTGCCGAATGATCGCTTAAAATATATGCTGCCTCTAATGCTTTTGTAATTGGTTTTGTCATGCCACTTCTAAGTATTTTAGCGTTCTCCCATTTTGGTAAATAGTTACACTTATCAATATGTCTCACTACGCTGACTTGTCTAAGAACCGTGCCTCACCTGAAAAACTGATTAGAGTTATATGCTGAATGATCGCTTAAAATATATGCCTAATGCTTTTCGCATTGGTTTTGTCATGCCACTTCTAAGTATTTTAGCGCTCTCCCATTTTGGTAAATAGTTACACTTATCAATATGTCTCACTACGCTGCTATTTTCGCAATGGTTTTTTACATCTCGTTTATGCTCGCTGACAGGGTCTATGATTTCGAAAGCATAGACCTTGTCAGCGAGCATAAACGAGATGTAAAAAACCATTGCGAAAATAGCAGCGTAGTGAGACATATTGATAAGTGTAACTATTTACCAAAATGGGAGAACGCTAAAATACTTAGAAGTGGCATGACAAAACCAATTAGAAAAGCATTAGAGGCAGCATATATTTTAAGCGATCATTCAGCACATAACTCTAAATCAGGTTCTTTTCAGGTGGGGAACAACAGCGGCACGGTTAGCTTTAGATCACGAGTAATTCAGATGATTCTCTTAAATATTCCAAGGCGGTTCAAAGTGTTTTTCAGTGATCTGTTTCGAACTTTAGCTTTTGTATGTGTCTTTACAGTGTTTTTGATGTGAGCTACTGACGAAGGAACTCTGTTTCTGAAACGTCTAGTATTAAAAAAGTTATTTAAAGTAAGTGTTTTGATAAAGAGCTCTATTGTCCGTGTGAATGTGGTTCAGACCCAAGTCAATACGCGTGTTAAGGCTGCAGCAATCGGCTATTGGTTTTGGCTGCAGTCATACGTCGAAAACTCACAGCTTCCATTCCCTGTAATTATTCACGTCCTTTGTCCCTTTACCGTGCATTTGACCTCCATTTCTCTTCAGAACCCTGTGCCATTACGTACCATGTGCAATACGAGCCCCATATGTGAACTTTTACGATGCATTTCCAAAATTTGATTTAACCAATACCATTCTTTCCAGGGCGTAGACTGAACCTGTTTGTAATATTTAACGTTGAACACCAGCACAATATTTTTTCTTACATTCTGTGTAAGCAACCTGAACGTACTGTCTTGGCCAAACATTTTTTAAATAATGAGCAAGATATTCCATTCAACATTGTGAGTACCTCCTATCGTAGGTGTTGAAAAGGCATCAGGGGATTCAGCGACTACGTGCGGGAGTGTTCTGAGTCACTAGTTTGAGAGACTTTTGCGTGTTTTCTCGAGCCCGAGGTCTCTTGATCCCCAAGTGCCGAAAATGATGTAGAAGCTAGTAACAGCGCTGTGCATTTTGTCACTACGTGTGTATCACGATAATGCAAAGGCTTTTTCCAAGACAAAGCCCACTTGTTTATATCCGAATGTAGCGGGTGCATAATAACTCAGAAAACTTTGATATGGGTGCAGCATTTCGGCATCCACGTGTAACATTATTGCTGATAGAATGCATGCCTTGGTTGAGAACATGTTCAGTGATTATGTGTTAAACTCGTGAACTAATATAAATACAGAAATGCTCATCCACCATTACTTTTTACGACCGACTGGGGAGAGAAAGGGGTCGCAAGAAAAATGACGCTAAGATACTGGGTCACGAGTGTGGAATCAATCTACACTAACACCATAGGACGGCATCAATACATGTGCATTGACACCCTGATTTAGAGTACTTCGCAAGAAATACACCATAAAGCAGAGTCAGGTGCCCTTGAAATGGTGGTCAGGTAAGGAGTCAGATGGGTGTCGTGACTCCTTTTGATGAGGGTCGTGATTCCTTTCGATGGGAGTCATCTCTTCTCCCAAACCTACAAAAACTCTCAAATACGGTGTCTGACCCTGTATTGGCACCGGATTCGGGGTTGTGACGCTGCTTGGCGGGGTTGGCCGAACTACCCTCCCGTGGGGACTTTTTGACGGTGTCACCAAATAGCGAAAATGTGTCATTTTTTTCTATCAGTGCATGTGCGCTCTGCGATACATTCTCTCTCTCTCTCTCTTTTCTCTCTTTCTCTCTTCTCTCTCTTTCTCTCTCTCTCTCTCTCTCTCTCTCTCTCTCTCTCTCTCTCTCTCTCTCTCTCTCTCTCTCTCTCTCGTGTCTGTGTGTGAAGCAATTGAACACCTCGTAAGTTGTATTAACGAGCTTGTGCTTAAACGCACCATTGGTGGGCGTGAAAATTCCGAAGACGAAGAGCAAAAAAGTAAGACAGAGTAAAAGTGAGCAATATAAATCTACTGTTTATATAATCAATCGGGTGCAATCGAGCATTGGAATGCGTCACCGTCCAGAAATGGGGATGACGTGTCTCCCATTCGTCATGGTGATGCAGCAGATTCTCTTGTAGTGGGATCGAGACCAAATACACCTATAATGGCACCTTATCCATGGCATCCAACTTCCGAGAAATGTTTACGGCCGGCCTCTTTGCACGGAAGGACAGTGGGTGTGCAATGGCCCGAAGCTGATGGTTCATGAAATCCCCAATGTTTCCTGTCTTAAGCTTCAGTCGCAGTAAGGTCACATCTGCAAAAGCATCGAGATCGATGCATAACCTGCAAAAATATGCATCTTTTCACTTTTTGAACGTTCGATACTTTTTAATGTACGTTTATAGTGTTATTAGCATCAAATAAGCTAAGCTCTTGATGAGACCTAAGAACCCCAAATGCTGATGATGATGATAAAACCGCTGCAGGATCAACACTTGCTGCTTGGTATGTGTTTGTCACTTTTTTTAGCTGTACTGTGACCAAGGACATCTCGCACAAAAACAGCAACGGAGCCGGAATCAACCCGTGCAGGTGTCAGGTGCCCACGCTGCTCAGCACAAAACCGACTCAACCCTTGTTTTCATTTGGCCTGTTTTGCCTGCACCGCTCCCTGACTGATGCACAGTGGGCTGCGTGTGACACCAAGACGCCAAAACCGTTACAGCGGTGCGTGCCGGCATCTGTCCCTGCCACTGTAAACATCATCCTGTCTCCTCACGCGCCGAGATTACCTTCAGATGTTGCCACAACAGAAAACAACACCCTGACGGACGTGTTACAGCAGTCAACAACATCCTGACGGATGCGTCACAGCAGTCAACAACATCCTGACGAATGTGCTCACCCCACTGGGAGAAGGTGTAGAAAGGCCGGCTGGTCTGGATTAGAACTGTAAGAAAGCGCTGGGCGAACTCGAGCCGGGTCTCGTTGACGAAGATGGTGCCGCCCAGGGCGCCGCGGTGGTCGCCCTCCAGGCGAAGTCTGTACTCCCCCGGCACAGATGTACTAGGAACCTGAGACAACACAGAGTGCCTATGCGATGAGTCACGGTGTACCAGAAATGAGCCGATCCGGCGACTAATGCGTCACGATTAGCTATAGTTAGTGAGTTGAGGTCAGTCCTCTACTTGCGAGAAGTCTGGTGACTAATCGATGAAAATGCCTGACGGGATAATCGCTATTAAAGTTGAATGATGCTAAAACTGGCGTGATTTTGCGGTCCTGTTTTTTAAATCGCTATACCTAGCTTTAATAGTTGGTACTGGCCCAGTGGACAAGAATAGTCTCATACTGTTCATTATTCCATTTGAAATATATTCTCGGTCTTTTACATTACGTTTATGTATCCTAAATTCCTCTGAATACCGCAGGACATTTATCTAAGAATATTTTACTTCGTATGATTTTCAGACAATAATAGAGAAATCTGCAGACTTTTTTACTATTTGACAATTTGACAAAACAAATTGGCCTCGAATCCGGCGGGTACCACCCATCATATAACCCCATTTCCTTTTGTATGCCTTTCGTTAGGTTAGTAGACATCCATTGTGCACGCGTCAGGAGTATTCCTGGCTGTGCCTTCCGGAAACAATGCATTTGTCTCACATATACCCACAGACCCCAGCTTCCAGGTGCGAACATTTTCCTTGGTACCAACCAACGTCACAGAACACCATAAAAACATTATATTCAATAGCTTAGGCTTCCGGATGCACAACGGTGACGTCCGCACCCTATCACGATGGTGCCGCATGTGATTATTTGCATGAGGTATTCGGCTAGCGCCAGCCACTGTAACGTTCCCTGGTGGGACGTAGCTTGGCGGCAGAGGCCCGGCCCAAACCCGTTCAACAATTACTTTAGCTTATGGGCCATTTGTTAACCAGACACCTTGTGATTATGCTGTGTTTAAGGCGATGCTACCATGAGGCTAATGTTTGGCTCGCGATCGTACGCGCGCTCTGGGGCCTCTCATCTCCAGCCCCGTCGGTTCGGGAAAGTATGGACGCCAATGTTGCGCGCTTGCAGCGTGAGAGTGCCTTATTTGACGCGCCGTTGCGTCGGCGAGTATCAGGTATTTGTGCATGTGTGGAAGCCACGTGACGTCATGTTTGCTGACGTTCGGGAATTTCTTTTTAACGTTTTATATGTTCAGTAGTTTGTGGATTACAGACTCCGTCTCACGTATGTGCCACAGAATCATATGTTTCTTGATCATGAGGAAAAGCCTCCAAAGGCACAGAAGTTAAAATATTGGACTGAACACTGGCATTACATTAGAGCAGTTGGTGTGGAAGTACCAATCACCAATACTGACTCGGTATGGTGTTGCTGTGATGATAGAAAATCTCATTGATGCTTAGAAGTTAAGTTGCACTCTCACAAAGTGGGATATCTTAATCACTTGTCTTGGGATAATTAGCCGTAGCCGACAATTCCGGAAACTTTGACAGTGTTCACAAAAACCTGACCATGGGAAAGAGGTGAGGGCGTGGAAAACGCAGGCCTGTCGGACAGCTATGTACTTACCTCGTTGATGATCTGTGGGTAAATTAAACTACGCCAGCTCCCAGGTTCAGAGAAGAGTCAATTCCAAGACATCTTGACTCGTAGAACATGACAGTGCTCAGAGAGACAAATATCCTTGGCTGCGTGTCCGAAACTTCAAATCCGTAGAACTGGAATTGTTTTGTGTGGGTTTGGGCTAATCCAAGAGCCGAACATCACTAATTATACTCTCCCCAATATTACCAACTTGATGTGGCCAATATTTGGTGCGAGTATCTGTAGTATCACAGTAGATGTATTGCATCTATTGATACCAGGACTACTCCTAAAGTGCACAAGCACATGTATGTACACACATTTTAATGATATAAAGTGTGCTCAGGCCAAGTCCAAAAATGTAAAAAATGACCCATAACTTTCTTCGCTGGAAATTGATGCAGTAAAATGAACCAGTTTTTTTAATGACAATTCATCAGAGATGAGCACCAGAATGAAGTACCTAAATGCAGAATAAGTTAGACGTGTTTTATTGCCTCATCCGCATAGTTTCTTTATGCAATTTCGATAATTATCATGACGTCTTGATAAGAACATATACCAACGAACTGAATTGTAGAACAATATCAATTTCAATTCTTATCGATAGAAAATGATTCACGCAGTTCCCATGGACGAAA
The DNA here is from genome assembly GCA_034440635.1 of Lepas anatifera. Taxonomy (NCBI): domain Eukaryota; kingdom Metazoa; phylum Arthropoda; class Thecostraca; family Lepadidae; genus Lepas; species Lepas anatifera. The sequence goes on along the minus strand of JAOTON010002140.1, from coordinate 1,943,176 downwards.
AAGAACTAGGATATTTTTACATTCCCTATAATATTGTTTCATCCGAATGTGCTTGAAATTGCTTGGTAGTCAGTGTCCTTTTGGGACCATTTTATCGCGCATGGATTACATGAGATAGCGGTCGGCTGTCCCAGTGCACTGCTGGAGTGCTGGTTGCGGTATCAACAAGGATTGGTAATAAGTATCCTTCGAGGCAGAACTGGAATGCCTTGGTTGCATAATTGTGTCGTCCGGGCGACAAGGGAACTCGCCCAACGCTGTTTTCAGCCGCTCATGAAACAAGCTACTAGGGTATACACACTCGTTGACATATCTGACACATCGACAAGAGCGGCATATCTTACGCCGGCATCTGCAAGCTGTTCCGTTTTTCGGCACGTGTGCGGCGACCAGACCCTTTGCCTGTCATAACCGTTGCATCATCAATGAAACATGATCCGGATTTATAGTAAGGTCGGCTGGACGGCTTCGGTGGCCCGTAACACAAGTTTAGAGGTTGGTGTGAAGTTAGATTTGTTTATTGTAATTCCACCTTTCAGAGCGCAGCCATCTTGGGATGTTGGTTCCTACGCCTACATCCACGACGGACTGCACCGGGGCACGGTGCCCCAGTAAATCAGAAATTTTAACACTAGCCCTTTGGCGTTGACTGGACAGAAATGGGTTGAACAGTCCATGGTGGCCCCCTCTTAAATCCGGACGTTCCGCCGTCACTGCCAGTAGGTTAACTGTTCCACGGGTTGGGAATGTGTATTTGCACCTATCACTATCTGCAACTTATAGGCAAGCTATGAAGTGAGTCGAGGCTAGGAATCACGAACCCATGACAAAAACATGCTCCCTACAAGACTACATGAATAGACAAAAACACAGGAACTGGCGATTAAAATGATATGATAAAGGCCAAAATAAAATCCGAGGGTTATAGTACCTGGCCAGTCAACTTTTCAGGCGTAAAAGATGGTGCCCGCGAGTTCACCAAAGCTTCTCATCTCCAGGTTACAAAAAAGCAACAACAAAAAGTACTCTTCTTCTCGGCTTCAGCAAAGGACATTCTAATTCGCATATGGTCGGGGAATAAGAATGAACGTCCAGAGTTCCCGTTTGGTTTATTTTGTGTGGAACGCGGTCGTGACCCGCATGCGGCGCATACGTTAGCGTTTGCTTTCGGTCCTCCCGGGACGCGACGCGCCCGGATTTTTTGCTGGGAGCTCGCCGGCTTACGGCTAACGGCGTGTCTGACAATAATCAAGTGTAAACGGTGTAACAGCGTGGTACACAAGGGAACGTTCTGACATGCGGCGCTGCGTTGAGTTGACGCCTCCTCGTTTCATTTGAACTCCAGCCTTGTTCGTCTTTTGATTGGTTTATATTTTAGCGCCGATGGTGTGGGCGCTATTGACTGGCGCATGCATTGATGTGTCCCATCCGGTGTTCCTGACTGGGCTTATTACCTACCAAATTGTCGATGACTGATTTATGATCGAAGCATACACGTCACTTGACTTTGCTGACTGAGCCGCGAAAGAATTGGGATAAACATAACTCACTACTCAAAGCCCTTGAACGAAAAGTTAAAAGGTCGGCGATGCAGTGGTTCTGTGGTAGCGCGTCAAACTTTCACGTCGCTAACTCGGGCTCGAATATCGGGTGGGAATACCGAAGCACTTCCTGATCCCCAATGTACCCTTCCAACAGGCTGAGAGTTGGCGACGCAATATAACCTCAGCAAATGGTGCGTCGTAAAATCCTAAGGCCTCTAACGTAGAACCGTCGTATTAAAAGGTTAACAGGGACTTGTGCACTCGCAAACTCATTTTGAATTCAATGACGCAACTTGACTTGATCATCGCCCTCTTCTCTGGGAGCTGCGGTATACCTGAGTAGTAATGTCAACTACCTATTTGTAGCTGATGGCCACACCCATTCCACAAATGCCAACGTCAATGAATCCGGAGCAAACCGGAGAAATGAAGCTTTCATTTATGACGGAACAGAACGTGGTTTAGACTGAGCGACCAACACTTTCCACAGTCGTCATCTGTATCAGCACATCACAACTACACCAACATTGTTTCACCCTCACCTTCATCATTAGCATCTGCACGTCGCCAGGAGTCATGGTCTTCAGCGCAGAGGCCAGCTCAACGCCGTCACGTGATACGGAGGCCCGCACCTGGATTGGCTGTAGCCGGGGCTCGGCTGGTCTGCCTCCTTCCGGCCGCAGCAGGACAGCTAAGGCGCGGTAGATGGTTCCGGGCCGGATCAGGCGTGATGCCACAACCACGTACCGCCTGGGGGAGGGGGAGGGGTGGTCACGCCCCTGTCCGGCTACCAGGTGGCGGACGTCAATGGAAATCTGTCGACGGGCCTCTGAGACTTGTGACGTTGGGCCCCGCTCACAGACAAATATAGCAAATGGCTCGAGGTCGTGTCAGATATAGTCGATAGGCTGTTTCCCTTACAGCCCTAAGTTCAAGTTTTGTTTTGTATTGTGTATTCCACCAAGCTGTCATAGCCCCTTCGAAATGGCTGTCAATAACCTAGGATGATGCCCTAAGTGTTAAAACTCTTATGGTTAGATATCTGGAATATTTGTGAGGCCTTTGCATATTGAAGAATAGTGGTAAGTGGCTTCAGGTTTTTGGATAGGTATTGATTCACACGGCCAATAGAGCGAATATTATATGTTAAATGTATGTAACATTTAAAACGATTTGGACAGAGGGTTCCCTCGTCAGTTGAAAAGGTATCAATTATGAAAAATTAGCACATGATTATATAGACACACGATAAAACATCACAATGTTCACAGTTCAAAATATTGCACCATTTGGACCAACTTGTATCATTGCACGGATTGGACGGCTCTTGCACCATGGACCAGACTGTGCATTGGAAATATTGCACCAGAATGGTTCAATATTTTGAACTGTGAGCACTGTAATATTTGATTGTGTGTTTGCAAAATTATTCGATAGTTTTTCATTATCGATACTTTCTCAACTAACAAAGGAGCCCTGCGTCCGAAATGTCTTACATGTTACAAAAATATAGTATACTAAATAAGCTCTATTGACCATGTGAAGGAATATGGTGGTAGATAGGTCGCAGTGAACTTCAGCCACTTGTCCTTTTCGAATTTAGACACTGGAAAAGGATTGAGTTTCCGAGCTAAGTCATGGCAAGCATACTCGAAATCCAGAGTCCTGGCCTTCAAACCACCACAGAATTTCTACCCGTGTTCTAGATCAGGCCCGTGGTGTCTTCCACAAGCAAATGCTATATAATGCTATTTGAAAATAACATTGTTTTACCGAAATGACATAGGCTATGTTTTGACAAAATTTTTTAAAGATAAAATCAGCGTCGGTTCTAAGCGATCACAAAAAAACATTTCAGAACCATCGGAACAATTTTTAGTCTGAAACTCAGTCACTTAGAAATCGCAGACCAGGTACTTGTTACCACTCTTTTTTAGTCACCTTTGCAACGTGTGGCAGCATCATTGGGAAAGCTCAATGCAGACATGGGCATATATTTTTGATAATGATTGGGGAGCGCAAATTTGAACTGATGACAATAATTGCCATACCAAAGGTGATAGTATAATTTAAATCGCGTTGACGGTGAGCCATTTGCACGGGGGGCGCTAAGATGAGACAGGTAGGGTAAACGGCTGGGTTGCCCAACACCCATCGAAAACACCGAACCATTTTTGTAGGTCACATTAAGGCCACGAGAGGTAAATTAGGATACATTAAATAGTGCCCACACAAAGTCTAGACAAAAGACTTAAATATATGAATCCACAAGCCTAATCAAAATATATAATGACAATAAAAGGTACGATAGGTAGGCCAGGGTAAATTATATAAAATCATATAATTAGACAAACCCAAGCAGTCACGACTAAAATAAACGCTCATCACCATCCGTTACGAGTATTCAGAAAACAATTTCCCATGTATTTAAGGGGAGGTCATGCCTCGTACGACCTAGGTCATCGATATAAAATACCGGAACATGTTTGAATGGGGCCATTATGTATATGAGTTCATGATAAGTTCACCCATCGACTTATCACTAAACTTTTTTTAGGTCGGGTCACTGACCGACGGACCTGACCTGATATGACCTAACCTTAAAATTTTCACAGGTTTAAAAATATGAGGAAAAGGTATGTCATAGCGGCCCACCGCCGTTTCATTCGAAAACGAGGGGGCGGTACCGACCCGGTAAACAAACACATAAAATGAAAAACATAAAAATCTAAAGGATATTTTCACAATACTCCCGTGTTTCATTCGGGATGCCCGGGCACCTGCAAAGGGATTTTGAGAGAACCATACCCATGACTGGAGATCAAACCCAAACCCAGTGAATGACCCTCATCAAAGTCAGCGAGAGAAGGCAGCTCTGTGTGTATTGTGCACCGGCAACACAGTGGTCACCCATCCCTCCTCCTGCTCAGTGGGGAAGCAAGGCCGTTCTGCCGGCGCTGCGGGGGCCCTGTCAGTGAGGCACGTGCTGACTGCCTGCTCTGGGTACACCCGAGAGAGGACCAGCCGCTTCAGCGAGAGACAACGACCTCTGACCATGGCAGAGATGATTGGGCACGACTCTAATAAGATTGCTCAGGTGCTCAATTATCTGGATGCCATCGATGACCGAACTGTGTGCGACCAATGTTGAGTGCTGCGTGCTAAATGAGGATTTTAGCTCAGCCGCTATTTGACGTACGGTCAACGACATGTATTCGTTTCATTACGGAGAGCGATATTTTCAATCATACATAGGTATGCATATAGGGTTATGGGCGCTATATATCCCTTGCAGGCTGATGCGCCCAAACACCCAAATAACTATTTGATTTCTAATGTGAAGACACCCCTGCCCCTTCTTTCTCAGGCCGGGCGGGTAGACCACGTCTTTCCCAGGTCCCTACGTGGTCGGGTCCCTGCGCAAAGGCACATGATAAAACATTCGGGTAATATCTCTTAATCGAGTTGCTCCCACAGTTTTCACCAGGGCGTCATGTAACCATCGTCTGCCTGTATTTCATGAAGTTTTCCTTACCTTTTAACTGGTGCCCCATTTGATATTGTATCGGGTTTTACCCATATACATGCAGAACAACCTTCTAATAAACGGTTAGGTAATATTGCCGTTATTATTTACCAAAATATTTAGCAAAAAAAACACGTTCTCTATGACACTGCTCGAAATATAACTTGATTTATAAGCAACCACAAAATGAAGAAAGAAAACAAACAATAAACACCAGTCAGTAGCCTCATGTTATGAACGAGATCGTACAAACCCTTTGACCAAGCATGAGTCATCAGACTGTTATAGGGCGGGTTGCATCTGCTTCTACGAAAACTTGATCTTGTGCGATACACTCATCTGAAGTTATTACTGATATCCACTGCGCACAACCGACCTGTCTCAGCTCAAGGTCCAGAGAGCAAACCGGTACCCGTAGTACCTCTCTTTGCGCCACCTGACTTGACACCTTCGGCGGTGGTGGGGCCTGCCTGTGACAGTCATGTCTTTAGCTTTATATAATAGTTACTCAAGCCAGATTGAGTTTACCGATGGTTGGACTTGGGAGGCCCGAATTATTTGAGCGGTAAGAACAGCAAATCATCATCTCCACACCGTAGGCATTTCTCTAGTACTGCACGACTTTCGGTAGTTATGTATAAGAATGCAGGGGTGTGGCGAAGAGCATTCGGCTTCCATGCTGCTGACCTGGGTTCATATTCCCGGGCGGGTATTCTGCATAAGTTTTCCCGATCCCCATAAAACCCTCCCAGCAGGGTAAGACTTGCCGACGCCATATGACCTGTGCAGCCGTTGTATCGTAAAGCCCCAAAGTTGCTTTCGCATAAGGATACAAACGTAGTGACTTGCCTCGCCGCCTACAGTATGGAAAATCCTGAGAAATACTCGAGCGAGAAGTTTGATCCTGGCAAACGTCCATCAACCCCTTCTTCATTTCTTTCTTCAGTGAGGCTTGGGAAAATTCCAAAGCCTCTCAAACGTCCTCTGGAGGACAACAAGCCTGCACGCTATTTTTTAAAAGTCACTCCCAATAAGCGCACTTGCCTAATTACAGTTTATGGCGTATGTGTTGAAAGAACCACTTGCTAACCTGCCACAATGCTGTAAAATCATCCCAGGAAGGATCTTCGACGCATCATTAGTCATTAGTTTTCGAATAATAAACCAGTAACCATGTGTACCTGACACACCTTCAGGGTCGTATTTACACCATCATCGAACCATTTTCCCAGTCTGTACCCGTGCTGTCAATAACCCGCACGTGCAGGAGCACCGGATGCCCCCAGATCCGGTGGGGTCGCAGTGACAGGTCTGGCTCTGACCACAGTGCACACACCCATTCTGCTGTATTGGTGTGTCAGTGTAAGCGTGCCCCCCCCTACAGGCCTCTCAATGGGCGGATGGTGCCCGTGCCGTGACGCTCGGTCACGTCACGTGCTCCACGCGGGATGTGACGCTGAGTGACGGCTCTATTGCAGTGTCTGCCCGCAGGCGATTGACGAGCGGAGAGCCCGAAGTGTGCTGGGCGGTTTGCCGAGCGAGCGGGCGAGTGCCCGGGGCGCAGTGATTTAGCTGTCGTCGGCATGATTTTTCTGTCCTGTCAACACTAGCAGCACATCATTTACGGCAAAAAAAAAACAAACAAACACGGGCGCGGGAAATGTGGTGCTGATGCGGATGGAGGCACGTAAATGCATGGTGTGAAATGCAAATATTAATCCCCGGTGACGCAAAACTAAACTGGAACATTTCACCTATGCCAAAATATTTCCTTGAAAATGGTGAAAATGGTGAGTCACTATCACGTCTTTATTCATTTTTTCCCATCTTAGGTAAGTCCATCTTGTCTACTTTGTGACTTTCGATAAATATTTGCGTTTGCTATTCACTTGTTTGAGAGTTTACCTGTATCGTCGTTTGTGAGAGCAGGCGAACTCAAACATTCGTGTACTCTGTCAAAGCAAAAACAATATAAATAAAACAGACTCTCCCTTTTATCTCCAAAGTGGACGCAAAACCCCTTTAGTCCTGACCGCCGTGTCCAGTGCCCACTATGTCACCGAAGAGAGGCCATGACAACGGGTCGTTTTGGTACCAAGGCGCTGGAAACAAATAAAACCAAGTATCATTCAGTCCGGATGCTTCAATAATGTCACAGAAGTTTATCGCAGTGGTAGAGCAAACGTAACGGTGGGATGGGTCTTTGCAGTGGGTTGACCAGGTCCGGAACTAGCCTCAGGCTGTGGCAGCGTGTCAACAGTGCCCTATCCGGTCAGGCCGCCCCGCCACTTCCAGGGTACTATGCGATACCGCGAACCGCTACCCACCACTCCCACCAAAGTACAAGTATTGGTGTCCTTCGATGAAATTTTGCGCCCAATTAATAAGTCATATCTTGAGAATGACGCCCCTGGCCCAATCGGTGTCCCCGCTGGGTTCGAATGGCGCAACCCTTACCAAGGTGCCCCCTCCCAGTCGAAAATCCTGCGCCGCCAAAGTCGCTACGGATGAGATTGGTGGTCTGACCCAGCATCATGGGCAACATACCTTTGCTAAGTCGGCATCTTAACTCCTCTTAACTCTTAAGCTCCACACTGGAGAGTACTGCAGAGCTCTTGCCTGGTGGCCAAGAACAGCCCTGTTCCTGGCCGCCATGCAGTCTCTCTTGATACTAACCCACTGTAGCCTCCGTCTGGGCAGTATGCGCGAAATTTAGACTCGCGCTAATCTGTGACTGAAGGTTTTTCTGCACGGACAGACGTGATGAATACTGGAAAGTATTAGAAAGCAGCTGATGCTTTTTCTGAATCCGCGGTATCTGGCAGTCGCTTCTGTATCCTGCTAAGCAGTAAGCTGTGAGACTCCCGAGCGGCGGCTGTGTATGCAAGAGCTACTTCTGTGTTGGCTGGCGTCCGATCTGGGATAGCTTTTAGCACCGCTCACCGTTGTCACTTGCAACAAACACTATACTGATTCCGATACACCGGTGGGAGACACCGGTGGGAAACGCCATCTACCGGGGCGACTTTCGATGCGACTTTCCTGCTTTGAGTATCATGTCTGTATAGTTGTGGCGGCCATTTTGTTTGAAAACCGTTGGGTGTCTGCGGTGACGTATGATAATGATGACCTCCGGAGTGTTGTCGCCTGTCGATTGCTATGGGGTGGCTGGCACCAGACGTGTCTGTACCGGCGACTGCAACTGAGAGCCAAGACAGTAGCTGGCGCAGCTCCACCGGCGGGGGACCGACTGACGCCTGTACTGTTCAACACATCACTCTCAACCTTATCAAGTGTATTCGGATCTCGGAGAGTATTTGAAGTGAATTTCATAGTAGATGTTTCAAAATCGATTTTCTCTCTAATGCTGCTTAATGAATCAGCCAGAGTTCTTTAACTGGGCGTAGACGCATCTTATGCTGTGTACGGAATGACAGGTGTGATATTTCATGATTTAGTGATTTATAGTTGCACCCTGTGGCGATCCCGCGAGTTGTTAAAGCAGAACTAAGGGGAGACGCTTTTCTGATAAAAGCATAAACAATGTGATGGGTGAGCTCTTCAAATTGAGCAGATTTTCCTCATTCTGCTTGAAAAAGCAAAAGTGAGCTTATAAGTGCACACTGAGAAGTGGCAGCGAATATAGCCATTATTGAAACAGCTCATACTTAATTTTCTTCTCTTTAGTACAGGGCTTATTACATAAGTTGTTATGCGTGTTGAGTACTTGATGTGTCAACAATTAGCCAGCTCTACGCTAAACGCCTACGCTCCAATCACATTTGACCGCCATGCGGCCCGGTAAGCCCCAGCGCAGTCAAAGGTGACCCGGCGACGTACGTCACTTTCCTCCTGAGATGGGCTTATACTGCTTATTGCGCCGCAACGTCGACCTAATCCGTTTAGGTTTCATCACTCCTTAAATAGGGTATTTTCACAAACACCGCAAGAATTCCCATTCAGACCTTTCTTTGTGAATTTGTGGGCCTTGTGGTTATGCAGTGACTATTTTTGTCTCTAAGCCATCTCGTTTTGTTACTATCTCTGTTCTCGCTTTTACAATGATGTCTGAGCTCCAAACTAGTCGGGATGAGAATAGCTACGACATTGAAAAAGAGACAAGTGGAAAAAGACATGCGCACCAAACGAAAAGCTTCTACCGCCCAGTCATAGGTTTTATCTAAAACCAAAATTGTTGTGAATCCTCGTAGAGCTTACTCTGAAAACTTCTTCCGCTGCTATCTCTTATCCATCCCAGTGTGCTTTAAAATATTTGTCTTCTGTGGTAACTGTGCAAGATAGTTACCAGAGAGCATTTGCCTGCGGGTTCTTTCCCTCTGAATAACCTCTTCCCTTCCACCAATGTTGTAATCATACGCGTCGAAAACGGGGGGGGCTTCCCCAACTCACGAATCAGGGTAGGACGTTCCTCCAAAATTTTGTGCTTCGGCTAAGGTTTTTGGCATTTTGCCCTTATTATCTGCATGAAATTGTGTAAATGTGTGTCTGTGAAGGGAATCGTCGTTAGCGTTTTCAGAGGAAGGCAATCTTATCAAAATGTGTCTCCCGTTAGACCCCTCCCGGCCATCGGAATTCCAGGGTCGCCCCTCTTCAGTAAAAATTCCATAGTGACGGCATTAGTATTAATAATACCCACTAATTCCCCCATGCCTTAGGCGTTGAATAATTTTCTGCCTGTTTTAAATAACGAGCCCTTTGAGAAATGGAGATCAAAGAAGTGCTTGGTTTGTCAATAGTGAAAAGTATTGTCGATCGCCTCAGAATTCTAAACGTAAGAGGTTTCAAATTCACCGTTCATGTGCTAATTAATTTTCATCTATGATGCTGCGGAAGGCCGGTTTCAGTCATCCTTAAAGACTACTATTTGATTATTTCCCCCGCCTCAACATTATCATTTTAATAATTCCAGGACAGATCAAACAAGAGATGCCAGCAAAGGCCAATACAGCCGTTTTTGTCTATCACTCTGGTCCGTCGTTGGACATTCTTAAGCAACAACTCGACCCCGGGAGAACGGTTGGCGTTAGGTGAAAGGTGTGATAAATGAGGTTGTTTCTGATATGATCATATGGCTCAATTAAAGAGAGAAGGGGGCCAAAACATTGTTTCCCAGTTAACAACTTGATTTACCGTCGATTAAGTCACTACACGAATAGTGGATCACATGTGACATTCTCTTGGGATTAAAAGACATTGCTTGAGGTTTCAGACCATCTAGTTGGCTGTCAGAAACACCAAACAGTTGAAGGACAGCTGTTTTGTCGACATCTTTCCAGGCGCGCCCATGCAAAATGAGTGGTTTCTTTAGCCAGTGAAAAACTATCGCAGCGAGGCTTTGGGCTCAAAGCGTGAATAATATGCTCCAATGTTTGTACTAGTTACACTTACAAGTACGCCACGAAAACGCATCTTGTGGCAGGTAGAGGTAAAGGCGAAAAACGTATCTGATGTCAGGAACGAACACACACTTTTAGTTGCCCAGCGGGGCTGGGGGCAGGGGGACTGACCAAAATCGTGCTGAAAATTTTCCAAGGATCCGCTAGATGGCAGGCAATTACCAATTTTCCCTGGCGTAAATCCGCCCCTGACCTGGGACACGCGCCTGATACCATCCACGCCTGACCCGCATCGCCGGACGAGCACGCAACACAACAGCTCCGGCGGCGGCGGCCGCATCTGGTAGGTGCGGTCACGCACTCATGTGTCCCCGTCCATTAGCGGCGCTCTATTCACGGCTAGCAAACGGCCGCGCCGCCTCAAACGACCGCTACATAAGTAAGGAGAGAGAGAGAGAGAGAGAGAGAGAGAGAGAGAGAGAGAGAGAGAGAGAGAGAGAGAGGTTCTCCGATACAAAGACGTCTGGTGTCTCTTTGGTGGGAATTGCGTAGATAATGCACTACATGTATGTTACATAAATGACACAGATACAATTTCATCACGCAAATTTGCACATGAAAATTGAGTTGGCGGTCATTTTGTTTTTCTTTCATTGACCTAAAGAACTGTTATTAAATGGTGGGGCTGGTGAACTACAGGCAGCAAGAACAGGTACCAACTATAACAACAACAACCCATCTATTCTGAGTCACAAGAACTGAGTAGTGATATCATGGTGATCTGGGGATTCTAATAGATCCCGTACCACTCAGGGATGGGGTCTGTGACTTAACAACAAGGCATTGCGAAGGAAGAAGAGAAAGAGTGAAAAGGCGTTACATGGGGAGTGTGAGGCAAAATGAAAAAATCGCGTTAGGAACGCTAGTTAGATGCATGCATAAGTTTGTGTGTGCCTCTGGGCTTGTTTTAATAGTATTTTGAGAATGATGCTTGAAGTACCATGCGTAAATTTTTCATTTAGACCATCCGCTCACACCTTCATTTGCCCTGACCCACATATTCAGTACTCCAAGGACAGCATGGCGAGACAACTGCAGTAGCCAGAAGAGTCAAACATGAACATTTTCTACGCTTATTCTCCCCAACGTGGTGTGACAAGGTCTGTGCGTTGGGCATCTTTCACCCTGAGTCGAGTCTTCTCCAAATGGAACGGTCGGGCCATGACTGGATGACCCAGGCGTCTGCTTTGAAGACTCTACACAGTCGTAGCGAATTTCACCTTGTGTCGAAAGAGCACAGGAAAAAAACACTGAACAAACACCGTTCAGTTCTAAACATATGTTCATACACAGCACATGCACACCTCCAGGCATCAGAGTGACTTCAACAATACGAGATTTCATACTCTTGCAGACTTGTAATGACATGGTCGGTTTCTTCACCTCTTCTCACAAATACTGTCCTCTCATCAGAGGTGGTGGTGGCGTCCCACCGTCTGACTGGGCACTTTCCGTCACCGCCGCCATTCGCTCCGACTTGTTTACGCATTCCGCGACCCAGCCAAAATCCGAGGTCCCGCGCGGCACGCGTACTGGTGAGCTGCCTGGGTCTGTAGCTGCACCCTCGATTTCGAGGAAATGCTTCAGCCTCCACATGCTTCCGTGAAGCAGGGCCTACCATCAAAGCTAAATTCTTGCTTTAATTGAGAAGGACAATGACGGTCGGGAAGGTTGTGTTGCCTTTTTGACTGAAATATGAGGTTTGTCAAGGCCTTGGCAAACCTCAATGAGTTCTGATGAAACAAGCACCAATTTCCAGAATATGAGACTAGAGTCATGACTCCTGATGTCGAGTGATAACGGCACAACAGCGAAATATTATGCTTGATTTATTGGAACGTCTGAAGAGCCAAGTTTTGCATTCATCATTTTATAGGCAGCCGGATTTGCCAACGCCGGATAATTAAAAAGGTTTACAGGTAGGGCAAAATCCACCCCAGAGCGATGCCGGAGAGGTAGGTTATACTGGTCGTGAGCAGAAAAAGGGTGTTACAGGTCTAGAAAATCCACCCCCAGGAGGAGGGCAGACAGGGTTGCCCCAAATCGGGTCGCATTATTTTACATCTGTCACTGTCTATGATGTTCGGTAAGGATTCAGCAATTTTTTCAGTGTTATACATTGTGTTTCTTTTGGGTGTTATATCGAGCTTTGCATAGTACATTTAAAATGGTGAACAGATTTTGTGCCTTATTTGATTTAATATCTTTGTTGCTGCAATTTACAGAAGCGAATGATCGACTTGAATCAAATCATGAATTTTGAATAAAACCTTCCGGGAAAATTTGCAGTAATTTTTTTAACTTTTGATCTTTTTGGGAAAAATTTCAGAGTTGCAGCGCCGGTAAAATTGTTAATTTCTAAAAGGTTTGTGCAGTATAGTTGGGAAAAGTATCCTGCTCAAACTGCACCTACTACGGCGTGGCGCAAGGCTGGGGTTGCGTGGGCACATAAATCAAATTTAAAAGGAAAGTATCGACACACTACGTAGTACAACATTATAAGCTCAGAACGAGAATCCATGCATGCTCTTCTGGACACGGGTTAGACTGGGAACCAGAGCAAAATGCAATATAAAGCGAAGGCCACTGGAGCATGTGTGAGGCACACAGATCCCAGCTGGCTCAGACTCAGAACTGAAATCGAGAATGGCGAACACCATCAAAGTGACATGTTTTGTAACTGGATCATAGTTCAAGCAATTACAAAAAATACGAGGCACTAAAAGTTCAGCCTTCCACCTTCACGATATTATAAACTTTCTATGGCTACTGTGGTGTATACAATCCAAGATCCTAATAACATGATGCTTTTTTCAAATTCCTCTTGAACGTCCATATAAGCAGCTTGTTAAATTTCTCGAAATCGCTGTGCTATCGACCTGATTTCAGTTCAAATTCTGGGTAAATCCATCCTTGTAGCACCCTATAAACTGGTTTAAGCCGCTTTAGTGAGAACATGAAGGTTGGGTGGCTAGGAGCCGCGTAATGATAATTCGTACAGCTGTTGAGTTAGTGTGTCTGAATGAAAGCTAAGCAGTAGATTAGGCTGGTTCACCATCTCACTCAAATTAAAGTACAATTCTTATGCAAAAATCCAAGGCTTTGTTCAGGTCGAAGGCCTGTCGAATGCTGATGCATGGCTTCTGCGTAGAATGTTCTTGTCGCCACAAAGTGATCCCTCATATATTTATGCTTAGTCACGAGAGTAACGGGCGAAGCCACCCTGGGCAGTGTAAAGCTCGGCGGGTTGTCCGAGTCTGCGGTCGGTGACCCGTTTAAAAGGTGCTTTCTTACGCATTAAGGCAACAGCTACGGGAGCTAGAGGACTTGAGAGGTCACAAGCTGCACACAATTCCTCTCAGAATTGAAGCTGCCTACCGTCCTGCCCCTGTACAAAGATACCAGTCAGGGGCAAACGCAGTGCAACTGGCCAGCCAGATTCCCTGGGCGTTTTTGTTTCCCTTGGCAACAAAGCGCAGTGTTCGCTGCCGAGCTTTCCGCTGTTTTTCACTGGCACTTCTTGTTCACTCATTAGTCCGGTAATGGGTCTGTGAGTTGTATTGACGCTAAGCTTTAGTTTTTGTCGAATAATTCCCTAATCGTCGTTCGATACACTTTCAGGCAGAAAACAAACTGTAAAAGGTTCACGCTGTTCGAAGAAAATCATTGCGATTTAAAGGTAGCTCTTTGGGAAATTACATTGTCGGACACATTATTTGCTAGATTAAATGCTTAAAGTCATCTAACCAATCGCCTGAATTCACTGCGGCAAATCAAGCTACCTACTTTCTTCTGTAACCATTTCTACATGTGTGACTTATTCATGATAGCTTTTTATCGATATTTTCCTGACACTGCGGGTGATTTTCTGGTAGAATACGTTAATATCACTGCTATTGAAATCACTGGGAAATAAAAATCACAAATGGCTAGATGCAAGAACCCAAACAATAACGGAAACAAATCGTGGAGTCAAATCAGATGAAAACAACTGTGATTGGAAAGAAAAGGGTCAGTTAAGAAATACTTCATCTCTACGATTTACCTATCCTTCAACATTCCAGCCAGACTCCACATCCGTCACGGGTCCCATAAAATGGACCCCACGTTTTGTGGAATTGCAGCATTATGGTAATATTGGGCCTAAAGACGTGCTGTTACAAAATATGATACAATATGTGCTGTCGGAAATGATTTCCAACCGTTACCTTTACATGTAACAATATGCCAAAACCTAACACTAAATTATTAAAACAATCGTAAAATACACATCTTAATTTCTATCCGTCATAAGCTTTTCTCCCTCACACCTCTCTCTCTCTTCTCTCTCTCTCCTCTCTCTCTCTCTCCTTCCTCTCTCTCTCTCTCTCTCTCTCTCTATCTCTTATCTATCTGTCTCTCTTGCTTAACATAGCTGACTCGGTCAGCTGTCAGATGGAATACAGTGATACTTATGATGGATAGGGGCTGGCTCTAATTTCGGAGCGTTTGGTCTGACTGAACGGGATGGAGACAACACTAACATCTTTGGGTAGCAGGCTGGTCTGGGGACCTGAGGGCGATAATGCGACTCCCTAAAGCCTCCCAGGGCTGTTTCTGCAACGATGCCGTCGATTTAAACTCAACTTTATTGTTCTGGAAGAAGGATGGTTATCAAGCCTCCTTCATTTCGTGACGTCTGGTATCTCTACTTTTTATTTTTCAGAAATGCCAAATCTGAACTTAACAGAATTAGTTGTACAAAGACCTCTTAAGAATGCATTCAAATCGGATGGGTTCTGTTCTTGAGCTGTTGCTTGCAACTCCATAAAAACCGTCCCAAGCACTTGCGACTTCTTTCTGTAGATTTACTCACTTGTATTATTAGTAACTACAGCTTAGTGCTTATACTTCGCCGCTTGTTTCAGTTTTTAATCCAATTCCTCTCAGATTTTCGATTTAGATGACGATATAGTTCAAGGAATGGTGTTGTTCCAGGCCTAGTGGAATACTGGTTTTCCACAAAAATAGTCCGCTACGTGGATGGGTGTTTGAGCGTTCTGGGTTCCACTTTCCTGGCGGCCCGATGTTGGGGCCGTGGGCAGTGCCCGTGATGGGAATCGCATCGGTCTCCTGAGTGATACGTCCCAAGTTCAAATCCTGGGATCTGCTGGTCGTAGGGTGGGCCTCTGCTCGCCCCTCCGCCACCCAGACGCGATGACGACATCTGAATGCCAATCTTGGCTTGGTGTAAATATAAAAAGGTAGCCGATCCCCCCCACAGAGCTACCAGTATCTGGTCAAGCACCCCAAAGTCGGGAAAAACCAAAGCGCCGGTAAAAATCTCGTGACTGGTGCGCGCTGGTGTAGCTGGCTGTTTGTCTGAGGCTTAGCTCGTGTAATGCACAAGCGATGGCTAAACATCGTGATACTCCGACAAACTGAGTCACCCAATCTTCACTGATTCTGGGATGAGCCGTCACGAGAGCATCCGGCATTCGCAAACAGGTTGACCACAACAACCCGCCGCACGTGCCAAAACCGCACCGTTGGAAAAGCCATAGGATGATATCGGTCTTCTCCGAATGATTTCTAATCCAACTCGCCTATATTTACACCAGCGTAACCGCACAAATGAGACGAAACAGGGAAACTTTATCTTCTGGTGAGCCAATGAGATAAAGTGACGCTAGGGGTTAATGGAGATCATGTGTGTGGCTGCGTGAGGGGGAGGGGTAAGATGCAAAACTCTAAAATGAAACCTTTGAATAGATACTCGAATAGTAAGTGAAAACAGTCACCAACAGTGTGTTCCAAAGAAACCTGTGAGTCTGGTCAGGGTGAAGATATATCGACGCTGCCTTCGAAGTGAAACATTTAAGCATCATATGCCAGGTCTTTGAGTTATTTCTGTTTGTGTTGGCATACCTACAGTTCAATTTCCTACAGACTAGGCTTCCAATCCAAGATTTCCCTATACTTGACTTGGTCTGAGAGATAAGAACAAAAATATACCGTAAATAATCGTTGTATGAGTTTCTGAACAGTGTTCGAATAATCTAATCCAATGAAAAATCGCTGCGGAAGACAATGGAGGCCCAAACCTAAATGTCTCCTCTTCCGTTGCGCACCCAGGGGCGTAGCCAGGATTTCGCTCAGGGGGGGGCGGCGCCCCGAAAAGGGCCCCTGCGACAGCGCCAAAAGGGACCTGATGGGGAAAAAGGGGCCCTGTTTGTTACAAAATAGAGTGCTGAAGAGGGCTTAAGAGGGCCTTGTCTGGTATAAAATGCCAAATTTGGGCACAGAGCATAGTGCGTCGAGCCGCGCTTCGCGCGGCTCGTGTCCTCAGGGGGACCTTCGGGCCCTCAGGGGAGGGAGGGCGGCTGTCCCTGCCGCCTCCCCTTGGCTACGCCCCTGTGCGCACCTGACGCTGGAAGTATCAACGCAGCGCGCCTGGAAGCGTGCAATGTTCGAGCACATCTTTCTCACGACCATGCCATGTTTCCTTAGTGCCTGACATTGATCTCCAAATGTAACCTACCGTAACTGCTGACGCTGGCTGTCTATCGGCACTATCTTGTTTGTCTGCTTTTTTCCGACGGTACCAGGGAAATAATGTTACGGCTGTTATGGCTTTTTTAGCTGCATGTCCTCTTTCCTTACCTCATCGAGCCCTTTCATTCCAAGGACCCAGTCACTTCTCCCAATGGAAACCATCATTAATGACGCCTTCCACAGAATCTGTTCTACCGTTTTTGGAACTCTTCGACACACCAGCTCGATAAGGTTATAAGGTATAAGCAATTCTCTCCCTCCCGTGATGGAAGCTTATCATGCCTACCTGGTTTGAGCGCGATTAAATCAGGCGTGGCGGTAATGAACATCGTCAGACTCAGTCGGGAGCTTGTTGTGTCGTAAGCGGTTTGTGATCTTGATATCAGGTCGGGTACTTGTGAACAAAAACATGCTCTGCAACCATGGAACGTCACGGTGGCAAACGCTGCAGGTTACGTGGAACTTGGACAATATTGCTCCACAAGGTTGTCGAGAAGCATGAAAATATCGTTAACAAGCAGCTCTCAGTAAGCACTGAAATGCTAAAAGCCATCTTGGTGTCTTTCTTCAAGATTACTAAACTTACTGGGATAGAAATTCATATCTAAGCATAGAGAGCGTAGGGTTCAGTTACATCCCTGTTGGCTTTACAATAGCCTCTGCGTTCAACCACGAGAAAAGTGGCGCCCATGGGCGAAAAAATGACCACTGCAATTGATACTCCTTTAAATCCCAAACAATGATGAAACACATTCATGCACCTGCCGCAGCTGGAAACTCCTAAGCTCTCGAACATGATATTTTCATTTTTTCCCATCTCGTCAAAGTTTCCGACCATGAAAAACGTGATGCACCTCTTACACTCTGAAGGTAGTATGCCATCGAAGCTGCTGATGCCTTTGAGCACTACATAGCTCCTAGTACTGAGGCGCCAAACCCCAATACTTCTAAGCCGGGTGCCTTTTGACACGGAGGATGTCGAGCACCTGGAGAAAAGATATCCTCGTCACCAGCTTCTCTACTGACCTTAAAAGGTGATGCAAGCAGTA
The DNA here is from genome assembly GCA_034440635.1 of Lepas anatifera. Lineage (NCBI taxonomy): Eukaryota > Metazoa > Arthropoda > Thecostraca > Lepadidae > Lepas > Lepas anatifera. The sequence goes on along the minus strand of JAOTON010002140.1, from coordinate 1,925,106 downwards.
TCTGCAACAGTAGTAGATTTAGCATATGTTCTGAAACAAGCTGCTGGTTCCAGAACACACGGCGAAAACCTGTTACAAAGTTATTCGGCCCCAGAATAGATCCGAGTTCAGCAATGTCGCTTTAAGGGATTTCAGACATTGTTTTCCTTCTGCCGCTTTGACAACAAAACACACCCACGATCCAAATCGTCCCAAAAGAACCTGCTACGCTCTGCAACGCAATAATCCCAGAGCTTTTGGTAAGCGGATTTCTTATATGCAAAACTGGTAAAGTGAAACGTCAATGTGGGCAGAGGGACGGTGGTTGGTTCTTACGCTTTGGGTAAAATATGATAGGAGAATAGAGAGAATATAGAGAATGTGGGGAACAGAGTTTCACCATATTATGAAATTCTTGCAGGATAACTTGTTTCATACCGGCATTTGGTCTCCTTTTTAGGCCGAACTAGCCACAATCATAGTCGAAATACTCATATAAGAATGTGGAGTGGGATTTTTTTGCTTCTGATCGGTGCTGTAGTGTACAATGATATATTCTTAGTCCCGAGAATCGTCGGCATAGACACATTTCTTCTCAGTGGTTTGGGTTCAACAGCGCAAAATGTGCAGACAGGTCCGCTCTTTCTCTGTGTCGAATTTACTGTTTTCTTCAGAAAAAATTGAAATGCAGTGTTGGTGTTGAGGTCTCGCTCGGCTAGAAACATGGACTTTAGGCAACTGGGATCTCTCACTCCAAAAGGTCAGTCATTTGGGGGCGGTGCAGGTGCCTATAAAGCTCTCGCATCATAGTCGGATTGTTCTGCAGATCTCTGCGGGGTATGCGTGGCTCAGCGGGTATTGTGTCTGTCTCCTGAGCTGCAGGTCTCGGGTTTAAGTTCAGTCAGTTTCTCCATTAGTAGTGTCGGGGTTTAATGGCACTTTAGTAGCTAGCGGCTATGAAGTGTCCGTTGGCACGCTCTCTGAATAAGTGCAATTTGGGCCCTCAAAGTCTTTCCAACAGAGTTGAGTTGGTGCAACCGTACAGCCTTGGCAGTTAGTGCGTCGTTAAACCCCAGCAATTATTGCTGGTCCATGTACTTCACCCCTCAAAGCTCTCGCACTTTCAATTGAAAGACGTTAAACCTGGGGACAATCTACGCTTAACCTCATTAAAACAGCTTTGGTCTCTTGTCCAGCGCAGCTGCAGCCGTCCAGAGCCGAAATGTGACAAATGCTTATTCCATTTGATCTATCTTATTCAAGTTTGTTGCGTCTACGGTGTTCTAGAACGAAACTCACTTCTTTTTAAGGTGTCAAATTGAACGCTCATTAAACGCTTTATCACGAGTCACGTCACCACAGTAGTCAGAGTTCAAAATCCCAAATAATGATCAGCAGAAAAATGTGTGCGGATTTTGAACCAGACAGCACATAACATGAACTTTGGTCATAACAGAGCTTGAAGCTGATTGATCGAATCTGCAACATGATGGAAAATAAGATCACGCACAATACCTTTTTTAGATTCGTGAACAATACACTTTTGAAGAAAATAAGATTCGTGCACAATACCTTTTTGAATACCACTGCCTGACCATCTTGAAAAAAATATTGTTAACTGGACATCCCGCGCTAATGGCTAACAATATTGCGTCTAGACATTCTGTTTACGGCAGAAATACACGGCAGAACCAGCAGCTGCAGCGGCCGGTCCTTCGGACGGAGTCAGTCAGGCGAAGGTTCCTGTACAACGCTGTGAAATCTTACAATGACCTCCCTAATGTCTACGGTGCCACAAACATCACTGTGTTTAATACACGATTAAGAATGTATCTACTGGAGCAGCAGCTGAATTATGGATAACTAACAGTCTGGACAAGCGTGTGCGTGCAAGGGTGAGCGTCTAGTTGTGTTTGATTTGTTTCCACCATTTTGTTTTGATTTAACTCGACCCTGGGCGAAGAATAGCCATTGTTTGATGGAACTGCCCTTGAATGTGAAATAGATTTGAAGGTTTTCAAACAAAATCAGGCGTTGTGGCTTCGGGTGGTAGCTGTTCACCCATGTTGCAAGGAGCCGCAAGCCGATGCGAAGAAAACTATCCCCACCCATGGACGTTGAAAGCGGGGAGTGGGGGGGGACGCGTCCCCAACTCAAGGGCTCAACCCAGGTTTGCTGCATTTTCTCCCTATTTTCTGCGTGAGCTTACGTAAACTTTTTTGTGAAGTGCATAGTTAGTGGAGTTATCCGAAACGGCCAATATGCTCAAAATTCGCGTTCCACTGCCCCCCCCTGGTCATTGCCAGTCCGGGGTCCGTCCCCTGGGGCCGGTCCTGTGCTTCGTTGCCAGTCTAGGATCGGATAGCATGGATTAACGTGGTTCAATCCCCACGGCGGAAACCACCTTCCGTGTCCGATCGACCCGGTGGAGAGGATCCTTAAACACCCACGCCGATACTCCCTGTAATTGGGCAAGTGTGCCTGTTGGGAGTGGCCCTAATAAAAAATAAAATAGAATAAAAGTAAACGACGTCCCCTGCCTCCCACCAGAATGCATACATCCCTGGCTGTTTGCAACCTGTACAGCCTCGCAAAAAGATACATGACCAGAAAATACATGGTGTTCCATCTGCCTGCTTGAGAAGCGCGGTGAACCAGGGTGAAGACGCATTCCGCGTTTTTTTAAAATAAATTTTGTCCAGGTTTTTGCAAGTTCGTTTTTGGGAGTCGGAGTCTCATTAAAGTCATCAATAGACTTATCACGAAGACCTTGACCCCACCATCTGCACGAGCAACTTCCACAATGAAGGGTCAATTTATAAGCCAAAGTTTAACGTCCCACAAAGTACAGGGACGGCCACTCCGCTCAGGTCACCCTCTCACCAGTCAGTGGCCAGGGGACTTACGTTGGGTAAATATTGAGCGCCAGAGCGTCTCAGGGGAACCGATCCTAAGCCTGTATATGCACTGCCACTGCATGCTACTGAGCGGCGGGACGGAGCCCAACGCTCTACCAACTGAGCTACCGGGGTGACGTATTTTAAGTTGTGCTACAACTTTTATTTGGCAGCCAACGCTAATATGAGCTAGTCCCATGTACATTTTCAAAATCTGGCTCTTCTGATGTAGGATGATATTTAAATGTAACATGAACATTTAATAATAACCTTGGAGTATTATGGGGCTAGCACATGGAGGGAAAACATGAATTAACTCGCAAATAAAGCAGTGCAACTACATTTTCACAGCACGAAACAAGCCCAACAAGGTGAACAAGCATTAAATCAATTTTTATTTGTACTTTGAGGGATTGCAATGAGTATACTTGTGTCCTACTCATTGAGCACTCAATTGTTGAACGACCTGACTTTGTCTGGTAGAGAGAAATCGCACATGTAGCGGTTCATTAACCACTTGTTCACTCAGTGTATTATTTTTCTTACTGGGGACTAAAGAAGCAAAAGGGCACCATCGTGGTTCAAGGTGGAATATTTCATCAGTCGAAAGGGCAGTCGTGTTTTCTTTATCGGGCACGTTTGGTTCCTATCTTGCACAAAAGCCCTAGTAGGAAGTTTATAATGATTTTCAGCAAAGGTCACAAACGCGATTTCCGAAAGGAGAACGGGTCTTGAGATATTCATAGCTAGGACACTTGTCTTCGGTGGAGAAAATGTGAAGGGCTGTAAACTATTGGGAAAGCCTGATGGCCAAAAATAATGAGAAGCCTGTATGTAAATATATCGGCATGCATGGTAGACTAGCACATTTTTATTCCCTGTTTTTGCTCTGCTCATCGCCACTAACTGAACCGCGCTGGAAAACTGCAGCCAATCGAAACGACGCATAAAGTAACGAGATTGCTAATGGAGATGGGGTGAGTATGATAACTTTTTGTTAAATAAAAACATACCAGCGCAGCGCTAGAGAATGAGCAGACATAAAACAACTGGAATCTAAAGAAAGAACGATTTGATCTCCAAGGTTGTATTTCCAGTACTGGCACGTGTAAGTAACACTGTTCGCACAGACCTTTGTAAGATTATTGACCTTAGCCCTCGCCCTGGCGCGTGGGCGTTTAACACTCCCCTCTGGTTTTTCCAAAGCGGTTATGAAAATGCCGACGCGGAGTACCGTCGTACTTAGCATATCTTACCCTCGATTTATTTTGCAGCTTGTACAAACATTTCAAGGCCAGGTCCCCTCAGGCCAGGTCTAATGTTCTCAGCTTCAAAACTTTTCCATTGGCAGCAGTAAAAGTATTTTTCAATGTACTAACCTGAGATTCAAGGCAGGTGCATGATCGCGTGCTGCAATGTGTAGTAACGGAATTTTTGATATCTTTGTATCGATGACCTGGGATCAGTTAACTGCCATGACCTCTCCGTCGGAAATGCATTGAAGAATAGAAAAAGTCGGAAAATGGTGCCACTTCCTAACTAACGGCTATGAAAAACTTGTTATGCTCTATATCACATTATTTTAGGCCACTCTATAGGACCAAGTTAAAAGTTTTGACTATGGCCTCAGTTCGTCTGTCGCAACGTACACAAGTTTTCTGGCTCTGTTGAATAAAACGGTCACAAAATGTTAATTTTAATGCGGTTTTGTTCGTATGGTCAATGCCAGTCGATTCCGGAGCCCAAATTTGATCAAGCTTTACCACGGCCGTTACGGCAGGATGATAATGATGTCCAAGAGCTGAGTCTAATTAAACTTAGTCAGAAGCCAGCACCATAACACGTAATAAACCTGTCACCCCATTTGACCTGCCATGACTTCTTTATTAACCTGAGCCAAAACATGACTGATACCCTTCCTTAACACGCGCCCCGCTGTGGGGCGAAATTCGCCCCCTCCTGGTTTTCCCCAGATGACACAAAAACGAAGAGACGCAGGGAAACAAAACTTACAGTACCTTATTCCTGATCAATTTTACGCATCTGACCAAATTTTTACCTCAGGTCATGTGAGATCAAGGAGCTATCGAAGGTCAAGTGACCCGACCTCAAAACCTAAAATCGCGAGTTCGAAGCGGCGCCTAAGAAGGAACATCTGCCAACCAATCAGTTTGAAACTTTCACAATATGATAAAGGCATTAGGGTCTACAAATCTGCAATCTCGGAATTTCTATATTGTTGACCTAAGGTGGGGTCAATTTTTGGTCACCCCAGTATAAGTCTATGGTGAGAAATTGAAAGGGCTCGTTTCTCAGTAAATACTGGATAGATAGAGCTGAAAATCCTCACACCGTGTAATCTTACCACGATCTTGACCATAAAGTTGAGTTTTTGACCACCTGACCTCTCAAAGGTCATGTCAGGTCATAGGAGCATACAGTGATTGTTTTGCCAATAACTTCTCACTGAATTTAGATAAAGCTCCTATTTTGCTTGCATTGTGTTTATATTGTCATGAGGAGTTGATTTATACGCAACATGACCATACCAGGTCATCCTGTGACTCTGACCTAGCTCAAATTTAGGTCATTTTTACAATTTGATCAAGGTCATTTTATACATCATTCGATTTGCCACAATGAGAGGAATACAGTGATGCATAAATATGTGCTCTAGCTCCACTGAGTAAATATTTAGAGATGGAAACGTACACCGCCTTGTTGTATGACTATGGAACCTTCTTTGACCCATGCTGACCTTAATATTGACCTGACATAAAAATGCTTCGTATAATTTCTCTTCGTCTTGTCAAGAACTTTCGAACGCCGTCCGTAATTTTTCTTTAGTTCTCATGGGAAATGAGATACGGAGGGGGTGCGAAATCCCCCCCCAGCGGGGCGCGTCATGCCAGGGACCCCAGCGGAGCGCGTGTTAACACTCAGGCCCACACCATAGCAGAGGCGGATCTGAGGCACGCCGGGACGGGGGTCGATAGTTGACGCCTGAATTGCTGGCAAATGCTGCCATCAAAAGCTGTACAAATTAGTGAAGGGAGGAAAGGATTTGCACGCATCCTATGAAATAAAATTCCCCATAAAGACTTGTCGACAGAGTATGTTCATCCAGTATATCATGCAATGACAAGAATTAACATTTTATTTGAGGGATTTGTGCTTGTACCTAATTGCTGAAGTCTTATACACCAATGCAAATGCTTCTGAAAAAGTGACAATGCATGCTTTTCACAAATCTTAAAGTATGTATTTTTATGTTTTTGACGGTTTGAATGTGATTTATATTTACCGCAGAATATTGATTTGTTACGTTCTGATGGTCATCCGCAGGGTAGAAATCTTAAATTGCTGATATCCTTGAACTGAATCTTCGCATAGTTAAGCCACTACCGAGTTGGCACCCCTTCACAAATCCGGATTTGTTTGGCACAGCTCTGAGCCTAAGGACACTAAATCGGTATACGGTATGCACACAGGGACCTGGCTAAATGTTGCAGAATCTTATACCGAGCTCGGGCTTCGGCTGAACATTCGAGTACCCATGCACACACTCCTGACCCATAGAAAAAAACAGAGGCGGTTTGTACCGGAACAGTGTTCAGAGAAGCTGTGAAGGCGGAATGGGTGGGGCGAGGTCGGGGAAACTGGTTGTCGGAGGAGGTGAAATTCCTAGAGACGCCTGCCATCATGTCTATTACTGAGCACGTGTTAGAGTTCCTTCCAAACGCCCAGAGGCTTAATCAGTTTTGGTGAGGAATCAAAATGCGATGCGAAGGGTGGTATGACGGCAGAGGTGAGACAAATGCATTTGTCTACAATGCATCTCGAGATTGGACAAATTTCTCGCCCAAAAAATGTTGTCTTTCATAAAGAAGGAAGTTGAGGAAGCCAAAGATGAAATCCTGCGCAAATATTCAACTGTACCAGTTTGCGACATGAGTCGCTGGTTTACGTTTTAGTTGACCATTTTACCTCAGAACTGGAAAGGCAATGCCGAAAGATACGCTCTATTTACTGGCGTCTCTAATTCCGTATCCAACAATATTGGCAAGTAGTGATCTCTTCTGACCTCTATATGACGGAATTGCCTGAGGTGATTAGCTATTATATGGGCAATCAGCAAGCATCGCGTGATCGTATATAGGGTGCGGAATGAAGACTCTTTTGTAAAGATGACGAGTATGGGACATTAAGCACACCAGACGCACATATAACGGTTTATTCTTGCGCTGCCAACACTGTCCATTGTTACCGCAAGTACAATCTAAAGTTGTATGTCATTTCAGGTACCAACCAAAAAGAAAAGTCGAAGCGCAAAACAATTGATGACCACTTCACTTCTCATGTCTTATAGTGGTCACAGCAGACAATTCAGATCGAAGAGGAATTGTGCTCTTTTAACCTCGCCCCACCGGGGGGCCATCGATGGCCCCTAAGGTTTTCGGGATAGCAGAAAAACGACGAGGCGCAGCACCGCGGTTGAGGCTCTACCTTCACTGCATCATTTTCCCATCATCCCTGAAATTTTTACCCCGGGTCACCCAAGGTCAGGTCACCAGACGAGGTCAACCAAGGTCACCTCACTTCACCTTTAGAGCTCTGTAAGAGCTACATTTCAAAGTCGATCGATTTGAAACTTCCACACTCATGACCCCTCCAGGGTCTACAAGGTGTATATCCGGGATTTTTCGATTTCGTGCCCTGAGGTCAGGTCACGAGGCGACCTCTCCCATTGGAAAAGCATGGGGAAAAGCTATTTCATGATATAAAAGCCACATAAATGATTGCAAATACTCAGACTGCTCAGAACAACGTTTTTGGACACCCTTTCACGGATCCCAGGGGTCATATTTGCCCTTGACTTTTCCAAGGTCATCCAAGGTCACCATAGGTCAAAAACAGTATTTTGACAATAACTTTGACCTAATTGAGCTAGAGCGGTGAAACAAACACCATCGTGTTTGTCTTGTCACTGGCTTTCATTTGATATACGGCAAGGTCACTTTTTGACCTTTCGTGACCTCAGGTCATATTAGGTCACGAGGTGACCTCTGGCGGTCAAACCACTGGCGGGAGGTCCTTACGTTCCACATAGCGGAAAAAGTACTGGCAATTTGCTATCAAATGTACTTTACCAGGCCTCAATAGCTCTAATGACATAAGAGTTATGCCCAGTTTGCTTAATCATTGCATATTTGAGTGAAAATAGCCGATCTTGACCTAATTTGACCTCTGGAGGTCAAACCATTGACCTGAGGACTAAAACATGCGAAGTAATTTCTTACTGAATTCACGCGAGCTTTCTATTGCACTTTGCAGATTTGCGCTAACGCCCATATTTTCGGAGTTAGAGGGGGGCATCGATGCCCCCGGTGGGGCGAAGGTGGCGCCGACCCCGGTGGGGCGCGGGTTAACACGCGCATTGACGGGGGTCTGAGCCACCTTCGCTTTGACGGGTGGTGGCGGGTACCAGCCCTTCCCTAAGATCTCGAGAACTACGCTAGGTAGCGAAAAACGGTAAACGGTGTTAGGTAGCCCATCCACGTCTCCATCGAAAATATTTGAACCATTTTTTATCAGGTCACATCTAAGGTCACTAGAGGTCAAAACATGCCGCCATAGGGATAACACGTAAATAAAGGTTTACGGCCATTGCATCTGAACAAGTAAAGATAGAGCAAAACGATTTGAACTATATGAATCCTCGCAGCAAGCCGAATCGAATGATATATAATATGACCTTGCTAGGTCAAATCAAGGTTTTGACCTGACCTGAGGTCAGGTCAAGGTCAAATTAGATAAAATGCGTATCATTAGAACTGCAAATACAATGCAAATCTAATGCAATTAAAATAAATGCTCTATCACCATCCGTTACTAAGTTATTCAGTTAAATCCATTTTTCCCATGTTTTCCGATGTAGAGGTCATGGCTCGTACCTGACCTTAGGCCATTGATATAAAAAATACCGGAACATGTTTAAGAGAACTCAGTGGGCTCATTATGTGATATGAGTTTCAATCCGATAAGTTCACCCTGTTCCGACTTATGCTATCTTACACTTTTTAGGTCAGGTCACTTGACCTGTACTGGTGACCTGACCTGGGATGACCTAACCTTAAAAATTTGATAGAAGTTGAAAGAATGATGAGAGAAAAGGTATATCAAGTACGGTGGCGCTACGCGCCGCCGTTGTTATGCTATCTCCGAAAAACCCAAGGGGGGACGGGTACCCGCCTCCCGTCAATGCGCGTGTTAATGATGGACGTGCTGATGAGCTTGTAGGTACTTAAAGGCGATCATTGTTCCTTGATTGACTTTTTTCGGAAAAATGCGTCGACAAAATACTTAGAATGCCTAAGGAATGCAAGGCTGCCTATGTAGTCTTATATATCATAAAGGGTAGGTTCACCATGAGCCACTTCTATTTCTTTGCGTTGCTGTAATCGATAGGAGCTCGTAATCGTGTTATCCTTTTTCATCAGCCAACTTGCAGAGTTCTAGAGCAACGCAAGGAATTGAAGGAACACGCAGGCTTATTTTGGTCTTCTCGGTACGCATATATAAACGTGGCCTTCACGCATTGTCTATACCAGCGTCGGGCTTCATTGAGTGTGCGCTTGTTGGCTTCACGTTTCTTGTGCGCTGTCTTGCATATCTTACATCTGACATCTGAATGTACTTTTGCTACTAGCTCTATCCCTGTCTTTCAACAGCCACTGCGACAGTTCCACCATGCTTCTATTCTGTCCATTTCCTTCCCATATTCCACTCCTGTCATAGACTCGAGAAGCCTTTACCTCGGTGATGTCAATTTCAACAGCGTTCAAAACGGCTGATGAACTAACAAAATATCTACGTGAATGATAAATGGCCAATCCGCCGATTTCAATTTGTGATGCAAAAGTGTATTTATAATTGTAACAGTATGCGACCTTCCTGTTAGCAATTTTACGCCTTATCTCAGCTATGCCAGGATTTTCGAATATTTTCGTATATATTTCGTTATATCCCACGAAATGTATACGCAAGCATCCAATGAGGATATGGATACAGTGCACATACACTTGTCAATAGACGTTGAATTCATATTTACGCGACCAAAACGTTGTGATTGTAAAAGCCGTCGATGATTTACGGCACAGGACCATGGCAGCGTCCAGAGATCACCAGTGCGCGTCGGATTCCGAGCAGGGTCGCCCTGAACCGCAGCTGTCAAACCTGTTCTCTAGCTAAGGTCGTTCCTAAATCATAACGAGTGACCGGAACTAGACGAGCGTCGTCCTTACAGCGTGACACGCGTACTGAGCTGTCTCGGCGCCCGCCGACCGCGCCCGCGGGACATCACGCTAAACCAAAGCGGCATATAACGCTAAACCAGAGCGGGACATAACGCTGAACCAGAGCGACATATAACGCTAAACCAGAGCGGGAGATTACGCTAAACCAGAGCGAGACATAACGCTAAACCAAAGCGGGACATAACGCTAGATCAGAACGGGACATCACGCTAAACCAGAGCGGGACATTACGCTAACACAGAGCGGGACATCACGCTAAACCAGAGCGGGACATAACGCTAAACCAGAGCGGGACATAACGCCAAACTAGAGCGGAAATCATCTAAACCAGAGCGGGACATAACGCTAAACCAGAGCGGGACATAACGCTAAACCAGAGCAGGACATAACGCTAAACCAGAGCGGGACATAACGCTAAACCAAAGCAAGACATAATGCGAAACCAGAGCGGGACATAACGCTAGATCAGAGCGGGACATAACGTTAAACCAGAGGGGACATAACACTAAACCAGAGCGGGACATAACGGTAAACCAGAGCGGGACATAACACTAAACCAGAGCGGGACATAACGTTAAACCAGAGTGGGACATATCGCTCAACCAGAGTGGGACATAACGCTAAACCAGAGCAGGACATAACGCTAAACCAGAGCGGGACATAACGTTAAACCAAAGCAGGACATAATGCGAAACCAGAGCGGGACATAACGCTAGATCAGAGCGGGACATAACGTTAAACCAGAGTGGGACATATCGCTCAACCAGAGTGGGACATCACGCTAAACTAAAGTAGGACATAACTCTAAACCAGAGCGGCACATATCACTAAGCCAGAGCGGGATATAACGCTAAACCAGAGTGGCACATGATGCTAAACCAGAGCGGGACATAACGCTAAACCAGAGCGGGACACAACGCTGTACCAGAGCGGGACGCAACGTTAACCCAGAGTGGGACGTAACGCTAAACCAGAGCGGGACATAATGCTAAAACAGAGCGGGACATAATTTTAAACCAGAGCGGGACATAACGCTAGACCAGAGCGGGAGATAACGCTAAACCAGAGCCGGGTGTTAGGTGGATTGGCAGATATAAGGAAATATTCCATTTTAAAATTGGTGTGATCAGACCAAGCTCTTTTTGAAATGGGAACAAGTGTTAAACACTGGACCATCAAAATTAGAGAGACGGCATAGAAAAACTAATTTATTCATCTTGATATCTAGACAAAACAATGTCGGATGACTGGTGTGCTATAAACAGGGATTCTCGCGCGATGCGCGTCAAAGACCCAACATTTCCTTTTTCTCGTCCCCACGGGCCTCGTCAGTTAGACAGTCTTGGGGCTCATGTGCTTATTTTTCCTTTCGGCTGGGAATCAGAAAGCTTAAGGACGTCGTTTCTTTAGAATCCCACCTGGGGTGGAACAGGGTGTATTCAATCTGACGGCTTTCTAAATCCAAGAGCATACGTCAATTTACTTTCTCCATTTTCTCTTTTTGCGAAGTGCCCAGCTATTTTATGTTGTCGAAACTAATATTTTCTGTTGTCAAAACTATCTATCTCTTGATCTTGACTGTGTACCCCACCTAAAGGGCACTAAACTGCGCCCTCCCCCTGCCTCTCCTCCGGTCCCATTTCATGTTTCATACTCACGGACTGGTGTGAGTGCGAATGTCAACATCATACCGCCCCGCCGTTCCAGCCAGCACGCCTGTGTCACCTTCCATCACATACTCGTTACTATTCGACACATCCTGAGCCGCACCCTCCGTCAGCAACGCCACCAGCAGGGCCACCACCCGCATCACTGCTGGCGTGTCCGAGGGGCGCATGGTGCTGGCCCTCCGTCGCCACGTTCAGGGGACCCCCTCACTGGCCTGGCGCGCACGGCAAACTGACGCTATCGCGCCGGGCGGCACTGAGAGCAGAGCTGGGGACACACCAGCCAACAAGTCGTCCTCCTCCTCCTCCTCCTCCTCCTCTTGCTCCTCCCCTTCTGTCAATATACGGCAGATGATGTATACGAGAGGACCTGAACTGTCCGTGGTATGGCGTGTATTTGTTTGTAGGCACACAGTGATGGAGTGATCGAGATGAGGCCAGGTTTTGTTTCGTGTAAGCCGATAGATAGTTTTTGCGTTCATCCGTGTATGTAAGACTCAGATATTTGGCTGTTTTATCATTAAAGGAGACTGTGACTCTTGACACACGGCACGTAAATGCAGAACGATTACTGAAAAGATGTCTTGCATCAGCTTCACATCTCATATGCTTAATGCAAGCAATGGCTTGGGCGCATTTCAAGTCAATAAATTCACCACTATCAGCTTCATTTATAGGTTGCATGACCAAAGCCAATGCAATGGATCACCATCGGCCTAGCGTCCAGCTGTCTGAGTTGGAACACCGTGAACAAATTGAAAAAGCGCTTATGAGTGCTCATTGGCAACACACATTAGGCTGTGAGTGTGCATCAGGCAGGGGCGTAGCCAAGGGGGGGGGCTAGGGCGGCCGCCCCCCCTGAGGGCCCGGAGGGCCCCTGAGGAAACGCGGACCGCGCTTCGTGCGGCCCGCTCGCACTATGTTCTGGGGCCAAATGTGGGACTTCATACCAGACAGGGCCCACTTAAGCCTTCTCCAGCACTCTATTCTGTGACAAGCCGGGCTTTCTTACCCATCAAAACCGTCTGTAAAAAGGTGCCTTTGAACCACTGGTGGCCAGGGCTCCCTATCCAAAGAAGGGTCCATTTTGGTCAGTTGGGCCCTCTTAAATCGATAAAGTCACGATGGCCAGCGAGACTATTTGGGCAATAGTGCAACCCGCAGGCTGTCAGAGCCCGGTCTATAGCCGCCAGGGACCTGTCTGACCAGCTGGGTCCTCTTTTAGTGAGGAGGCTTTATGCCTAGTAGGAAGCATTTTAGTCCACAGGGCCCAGTCTGACAGTCCCCTGTTTAACTAGAGAAGCCTCTGAACTAGTGTCACCGTCTATTCTCCGCAGGGCCCTCTGGTCAGCTGGACCCCCTACATAGGAGTAACCAAGTAGAAGCGGCTGGTGCGGTGGCCCCCTTGAGGGCCCGGAGGCCCCTTTGAGGATAGCGCGAAGCGTGGCCCTCCTGCATTATACTCTGTGACCCGCCGCGGTACTTCATGCTCAACAGGGCCCTCTTAAGCCCTCTCCAGTGCTCCATTTCTGTGACAAGCAGGGTTTTTTTACCAAAGGGTCCTCTAAACCACTCACCCGCCAAGGCCCTCGTCGACAGAAGGACCCTCTCTGGTAAGCTAGGCCCTCTTCAACCGATAAGACTGCTATGGCCAGCAGGGCTTTTTGAGCCACGGGGCCCACTGTAAGTCGTAGGGTCAGCTAAACCCTTCACGGCCCTGTCGGACCAGCTGGGCCCTCTTTAAGTAAGGAGGCCACTGTGGTTTTTAGGGGCTGTGAGGACCCACCTCTTTAACCAGCGAAGCCTATGAACCAGTATGACCAACTATTTTCCGCAGGGCTCTCTATCGCCAGCAGGGCCCTCTCTGGTCAGCTGGGCCCCTCCAGAGGCGTAGCTGAGGAGAGGCGATTGTGGCGATGGCCCCCCTGAGGGCCCCCTCGAGGACGCGCTGCCCCTACCGCATCATACTCTGTGACCTGACGTGGAACTTCATGTCAGACGGGGCCACCTCAAGCCCTCAACAGCACCCCATTCTGTGATAAGAAAGGCCCTTTTGACCATTGAAACTCTTTTAAAAGAGAGTCCTCTGAACCACTGTGGTCCTCAGGGCCCTATGTCGACATTAGGGCCCTGTCTGGTCAGGTGGACCCTCTTTAACTGATAAGACCACTATGGCCAGCAGGGGTTTTTGGGGCCGCGGGGCCCGCTGCGAGTCCCATGGCCAGCTAAAACCGTCAGGGCCTTGTCGGACCAGGTGGGCCCTCTTTAAGCTAGAAGGCGATTGTGGCTAGCAGGAACCACTCTAACCAGTGGCATTGTGGCCACTCGTTCACAGCGCCCACTCTGGCTATCAGGACCCTCTTTAACTAAAAAAGGCTTTTGAACTAGCAGGACTGACTGTTCTCCACAGGACTCTCTATCGTTATCAGGGACCTCTCTGGTCAGCTGGAGACCCTACAGAGACATAGCCAAAGAGAGGATGTTGGGGCGGGCGGCCCCTGGAGAACGCACTGCCCAGCTGCACTATTCTCTGTATTCCGTCGTGGAACTTCATGTTAGACAGGGCACTCTCAAGCTCTCTCTAGATCTCCATTCTATGGTAAGCGGAAATCTTTTGACCATCAAAAACCTCTGAAAGAGGACCCTCTGAACCACTGTGGCCCCCAGGGTCCTCCTGTCGACAGTAGGACCCGCTCTGGTCAGCTGAGTCCTCTTCAGCCGATAAAGCCTCCATGGTCAGCAGGACGCTTTGGGCACCAGGGCCCACTGCGACTTGCAGGGCCAGCAATAGGCAGTAGCGCAATAGCTGAGCCCAAGCAGTTGTCCAGGGCTGTCTGAACAGCTGGGCCCTCTTTAAATAAGAATACCATTGTGGCATGCACGGACGTTTTTAGCCTGCAGGGCCCACTCTGACTATCAAGATCCTCGTTAAGAGAGGAGCCTTTGAACCAATAGGACGTACTGTTCTCCGTAGGGCTCTATATAGTCAGAAGGGCCTCTCTAGTCAGCTGGGCCTTCTATAGACGATACCGAGGGCCCGGTTGGCCCTCTAAATCCACTGAAGAGCTGTGTAGCTTGTAGGCTACTTTAAAACAGTAGACAATATGTGACCCGCAAGATGTTGTGTGGTTATAATGCCTCTATAACCCATCTAACCTATAGCCAGCACGGTCCATTGTAACCGACGGAGCTGTCCACAACCAGCAGAACCAGCTGGTCCCTCTTTTTAACCCTCGCCCCAGTGGCAGTGTTTGGACACCTCCTCGGGTTTTTTCCGGCGGCACGAATAAACGGCGGCGCGAAGCGCTGCTATACTCGACACAGCATATTCTTGATCAATTCCGCAAATATCCTCAAAATTTTTAGGATGGGTCATCTCAGGTCAGTTCACCAGTACAGGTCAATTGACCTCACCTCCAAAAATGCTTAAGGTGGCATAAGTAAGAAAATGGTGAATCTATCCAATTGAAACATATCCACATAGTGAACCCATCGAGGTTTACAAAATATATTCCGGGATTTTTCATATGGATGACGTAGGGCCAGGCACGGATCATGACCTCTTCATTAAAAATGCATGAGAAAAATGGAAATTGACCGACAAATTGCTCTATTTCTGTAGATACCGCTTGGATTACCTTCGTATTCTCCAAATCATGTTATCCTAGGCCCTTTTATTGGTTCATGTTGTAAATTTTGACCTGTCACCTATGAGAAGTCATCTGGGGCTACTTAAGCAGGTTTTCAGACTTGGATCAATAACTTTGCAGGACATTATGATAAAGCTTATATCTTGATACCTCTACGTATGGATTGTTATTTTGAATCGACTGATATGCATATTGACTATTGCATAACAGTGATTGGCAGGTATTCACACTTCAACATCTGCTGTTGGTTGAAATGGGAATATTGACTATGCTAGGTTAGTTAGATGGTGACCTTGATCTGACCTTAGGTCAGACCATTTTTATGTTTTGACCCAGTATAGTCATATTATAGATCATTCGACTGGCTGTAACGAGGTGCATAAACAAAATGGTGCTTAAAAAATGATTATACTGAACGCTGTCAGACGCCAGAGTTCAAAAACTCTTCTCTAACATGCCACCTTCTTGACCTATCAGGATCTCAATATTGACCTGACCCAAAAAAGTGACCAATGCAGTTTCTTAATGGATTTTTATGGGCCATCCACCTGTGATCGCTTTTTTCGCTATCCCGCATAGGAGCCATGTTCGAGCGGGTGTTTGAAACCTCCCACCAGGACGAAGGTGGCTCGGAGGCCCACCGGCCACTGTGGTTATAATTCGACTCCCTTTCTAGCTAGCAGGGCCTACTGGGACTATCAGAAGAAGCATATGTAACTATAGGACTCTTTGAAACCAGTTGGACCCACAATTGATCGTATCCCCGCTATCAGTGGGAGGGTCCTTTTCAGTCAGTTGGACACTTCGTAAACAGATTCGAAGCGACCTGGTGGTCCTCTTCATCCAGCATGATTCTCCGTAGCTAGTTACAGAGGGCCCGCAGATACCAGCAGAACACATTTGTGACCATTAGGCTCTCTAGAACCAGCAGAACCCTCTCTGACCAGCTGGGCCCATAATGGTCAGCTGAGCTCAACTTTGTCTGCCACTAAATACTATTTTAAGCGTTTTTTTTGTTCGAAAGAAACCGCTTTGAAGGTGAAAGAAGCTCAGGACTTTGCTTTCTAACTGGAAAAGTTGTTTATTACCAGCCTTTATCATGCCATACCTTAGTCCCATCATTGTATTGGTAAAATTTTAATTTATTTAACGCCACATTCTGTCATTAAAAATTTAAGGAAAACCACTCTAACAAGAACTAAACAGCATCTCTGGCGGCGTAACAAAGCACGTACGCTGTTGCCCTCTTCACTTCCTCGGTCGGTACTTCATTGACACAGGCATCGTTAATGCGGCACCAACCAGCCTCCGACTGGTTCAAGCAGAATTCATTGCAGTGGCTGGTCTGGGGGCTGTCATGGTGTACTACTGCTCCATACAGGTCAAACACAGGGCTGTCAGATATCTGCGGATGCCTGAGGGCGTTTCAACGGAGGTCCAGGTCGCTAAGGGGAAAAGTGCCGTGAGCGTGGGCTTTGAACGATGTGCTGCCGCTGTAGGTAAAACGCTAAGTTGCATAATCACCATATATGGCAGGCACCAGGCATCAAGCTTAGGTTGTTAGTTGGCCTGTCTCCTCGAATCCTGGATGCATAAAATAGCAAAAACAGTGAAAATATGTTCGAACACAGCCCTTCCTCAGAATTTTCATGAAATGTATTGATTGGAGTCTTGATTATAATGTGAGCTGAGACCTGAAATTTCAGATTTCACCAAATTTCAGAATAATCTTTGGGCTTTTACTTCATTATGAACCCCGGATTTGAGGAGATAGGTTAATGAACAACTTTTCTACGCATTATTATGTTCCTCAGTGCAACATCCCGAAATCTATCTATCTTTGAGAGAAGTTTCTCCCAAAGAGGATGAAATATTTCCGGCCTTTTTCGCTTTTCGGGCACGATTGGCTCTGAAGCAATTTGGTAGGCACACAAATGACTTGTCATGAAGATCTCTTAGGGGCGCTCTGGTTTAAAGCGACCTTCTTTAGAGTAATTGACGTAAAAACCTTGCTGAATTTTTTTGCAGACAAATTTTTGGGGCCCTTTTGGCGGAATTTCAGGGCCCTTTTTGGACGCCCCCTCCCGAGCGAAATCCTGGCTACGCCCCTGGCATCAGGCCATTTCTTTAACATGTTAACTGGGGGCCTTTTGGGCCCTCAGTCGGCAGAAATTCCCCCTCCCCAGTGCCCGGGAACCCCCCCAGTGAAATAGACAGGAGATGACTTAAGATTAAACAAACTCAAACTCACCTAGGGAAAATAAGACAGAACACCACCAGGTAGCAATCATTTTGTTCTATTGCTCGTTCCAAATTGGCAATCCACAAAAATTGTGTTCAAAAATTTCCAACATTGGCGGTCTTCTCCATCGTGCGAAGAAGAAACAAAACGCGAAGTTGCAGGAAATCTCGGCCAAAGCTGTCTCAGCATCAACTAAAATCACGGTTCTGGAGCCTACAACCAATCAAACATCGTGTTCTATCCGACCGGAAGCCCCTCCCCAGCGTGTACCATGGGATTGCATGATGCTCTCATTTCACACGCAGTCAGTTGTCAGTACACAGAGCTCGTTCGTGGATTAGGCGGGACAAGGTGTAGTCAAAGCGCGTCAGACTGGTTGCTGGTGTGGCAGTGTGAAGTGCTTAGGTTATCTATTCATTATTGTGGTGGCAGCAAATGTGAACTTTATAGCGAGATCGCTGCATCCAACTTTTTCCAGAAAATTGATGGATGTTAGTTGGCCTTTCTAATCAAGTCCTTGATGTTGAAATTACATATTTGGCCACAGGCCTTCGTTAGAATCATCCAACTGGCTCCCGAGAAACCCTTCCAACAGGGAAAGAGTTTGCGACGCCATATGGCCCTGACATTTGGTGCGTCGATAAGTCCCAAAACCTGTTATCTGGTTTTTGCACTTTATTCCCTAGATTATTTTGACAGCAGCAGCCACATATCATAGGAGGTATGTTCATAAAAGCTCGTCTCGATTTAGCCTATAAACCACATGTGTTCGATACTTGAGGGATTTACTTACTTTGCCACACTCATAAGAAATAAGAAAATAGTCTATTAATTTGGAATACATTGCGGCAGCATCTATTATCTCTAGAATAAAGGAATAATACACAAATTGGGAAACATTTATTAGCACTAACGCGTCTAAGTTTTATTATCCCCCCCCCACCAAATAGGGTCTTGATCCCCTGAAGACACCATACCTAATGGCTAGTCTTGTCCCCACTGATTTTCCCTTAAAGAATGTCCTATTTTCCTAATGCCCATTCAGAAGGTTTCCCACTTTGGGCCCTGGGGAAAGGTCGTCGTGGAGAACGTCGCCATTTTCAGCTTCACCGCTCCGGTTCTCACCGCCGCGACGCCGAATTGATGCAAAAGTGTGCCAGGCTCCTCATCAAGTACTGTCACAACCCTATAATCTGTTTGTAACGGTGTTTTTAGCATGCAAATGCACACACAGGGCACACCACGTCAAACAAACATATGTATGTTACGGAAAGGCGAAACGGATTCGCGAACAGGATTTCGCGAAATCACGACCAGCAGGAGTTCATCAGGAGTTCGCGAAATCACTCCGACCAGGATTTCCGAACTCCAGGGATTTCGCGAACTCACTGAAACCAGTGATTTCGCGAACACCAATGGTTTCAGGATTTCGCGAAATCCCTAACATGCCAATATGTCATATAGTTTAAATCCGAAAATGATCCTCAGTGATCGGTTACACTCCCCGTCCATGTTTTCTCTTCTATGTTGTATTTGCTTGATTTTATTTATGTTGGCCTGATATTTATTTTTGAAAATTAATTTACACCCTCAGTTCACCCACACCGGGTCCTTGTGCCCGCTGACGAACTATTCGAGTCACTAGCCTCCTCGAGGTGCATGGTTTACAATAGAACCGAGGTGTGGAGGGGGCTCAAAACAAACACAGATGCCACTACTTGTTTCATTGTCATCTGTAATGAATATCTTGATTTCTTAACAAAGCATACCCTGATGGAAGTATTGGCCGTAAAAACGGACAAAAACGATATACTTCACAAAGGTCTATTTTAGCTATGTCTATGTTGGAATCACTACGGACGTCCAAAAATTTTCCAATAACAATACTGATACAGGAGGAAGTGTCGGCCTCGAAAAAGCCCGGTGTAGGCGGCACGCCTGTCATCGTTTGACCATTGCCAAGGCTTCAGAAATTTTATGTCGATTCCGGAGGGCTAGCAAATGCACTCAGCTTAGGTGCTCCAGCCACGGTCATGACAATAGGCAATGAGATAGCACATTGTAAATATGCGTAACAATTGCATTATTCCGTGTCCTGTTTATGCCGACAACTATAGTTGTCGGCTTATGTTCAGCTGTAGCGAAACGTATAACGCTTCGATATACTGATAAACTGAAACCACAGATATGGCAAGTTAATTTGCAAAAATTATTTTGTTGTTCCAGCTCTGAAAATTTATCTTAGTATAGCCGAACCGTACCTGTAAAGATTCCAAAGTTTTGGAATACATTAATGAACTTAATCAAAAATAATATAGCATTATTGTATTTTCCTTACCCAGAAAGTAATAAAATAGCCATCAGATAAGCAGCATTTCTCTTTGCGAAGTAATGAGCATTGATAGATAATGATCTCTCTGCGATGCTGGATAAGTGAGTTGGAAAGAAGCGCTCAGAATTTGTCCTAACGGTACCACAGTTGGTGCACCACCGACTTCGTACCGAGTACGTGCAGGCCGGGGCGGGGGTTGGAACCAACCCCTTGGGTTTTCGCAAAGTCTGAAAACGGCTACGCGCAGCCTCGTACCCAGTACAGTTTTCTGTAGCTTTTACAACTCCTGTCAACATTTTCGGTCCAGGTCATTTCAGGTCAGGACATCAGTGCAGGTCAAGGACATCATCTCAAAAAAGAAGAAAACAACAAAGCAAGGACACTAATTTATCAATCTAAAATTAGTATTGAATAAAGGGCCGACTGAGTACACAATTTTTTAGGATTTCAAGTCGAGACCTAAGGTCAATTATGAGTCATGATGACACCGTTGGAAAAGTATCGGTAAAATGGTTTAAACATCATAATTTTGTTGGGAACGGAGCTAAATTGTATATTTGGCATCGTTGGGGTTGCTTGTTTCGCAGTCTAATGATATGCATCGACCCAATTCGATATTAACCTAATCCAAGGTCAGGTCAAATCTAGCTTACCTAGAATAGTCACATTATTAATCATTCGACGTCGCTCAGAAAAGCTCAGATAGTGAATCCTTATATATTGTATCTCTTCTACATCAGATGGTAGGACGAGAACTGTATTTTAGTTATATCACCAATCCATATTGATATTGTTTGGCTTTCAATGCCCTCAGATTTTACCCGACAAAAGAAGCAAGAACACTTCCTTAAATCTTAGGTTGGCACTAACGCCATTTACTTTTCGCGTTTTAGATTTTAGACGGGGGGCGAGCCCACCCTCTCGTCAGGTGAAGGTGGCCAGACCCCGGCATTGCACGTCTTAAAATTGCATCCCGCGAAACTAGTTTGAGACTCATACCAAACGTTTTGACTGTTATGATTTTAAGCCATCAAAAGCATAGTCATAAGAGACTTGCAATGATCTCGGTGACCGGCACCCATCGACACCACCAGCCAAAAACACGTGATGAGTTTCAAAAATGTGAGCGTCGGGCACATCTTTTCGGATGGCGTGGTTTGCCAAAAGTAAGTGCGTTACGCCATTGCCGAGCATTTATACCATTTTTCAGTAGCCAAATATTTCTGCCATTTCTGAACTGTGTTACACCCAGATTTGTTCTAGTGATCAAGCCATGTATTTCGTACCATTTTCTTTATCGTATCCGTAGATAAAATTCCATAATAATGCAACCTACATAAAATATCGTAACGCTATTCTGTGATGTAGATTACAAAAATAACCGTAGCGTCACATAATTATGAAAGGTGGTGATAGCGTAGATCACTTTTATTGAATACTGGGTAGTCATGCTGACTCCATGCACTGCATATGAAATATTAAATATACAGATCTATCATAGGCGGATCCAAGATTGCCGATCGGAGAGGGGCATCTTCCCGGGGAGAGGGCGGGGCGCCACCCGGACCAGGGAGTGCCTTTTTGATCGGAAAAACCTATCAGGTGGGCGCAAATCCTATCGGTGGGCGCCGATTTTTACATCCCTAGAACGGGGATTTAAGGCGACATTTCAGAGTGGCACCGTGCCAATTTCAGGGGGCGCCGAGGGTCGATCGGGGGGCACCTGCCCCCCTTTGTCCTCCTAAATCCGCGTATAAAATATATCATGAATATAAAATAACCAAGTACCAAATCACAGTAAGGCGAAGGTGTATTCTGTGGGAGTGTGTGAGAACCAAATTTCAGGAGGACCAGGGCGTTTGGAACCGCCAGGGCCAGTGTCTTTCTCCCCGTGATCCACATTTGCAATCAGCAACAACTGAACTTTACATTGCAGTACAATATTGATAAGCGAAACTCGGTAAATGTATCGCTACGACCTCAACAATACAATTATGATTTTCCTTATATTTAGCTAAAACCTTCCTAATATTTAGCTTAAAACCTCCCTTATACTTGATTTTAACGGAAAATGTCCGGTTACTGTTTGAAAAAATCATAAGAACAATAGTCCGCAATCCTAGCTAGTCATCCTTGAGCACTAAATGTCAGGAATTCGCGAACTCCCTGAGTGTTTATCCGGGATTTCGCGAACTCCCTGACTTCTAAGTCCAGGGATTTCGCGAACTCCCTGGTCTACCAGGGATTTCGCGAACTCCCTAGGATTTCGCGAACTCCTGGCTGGTCAGTGATTTCGCGAAACCCTAGGAGTTCGCGAACTCCCGGATTTCGCACTCTCCCTGTAACATGTATATGGTTTTGAAAGGTATCCGCACCACCACTGAATGAACGGGAAGCTTTTGCGCACCACGTGTATTGTTTTAATGATTAGTTCGAAAGGCACTACTTGCCTTAATCGTGAATGTGCATACAAAGGACATATAGAGGGAAGAAATTCAATGACCCATCAAGCGAATATAGCGAGCATGCCCGGAAATACCGGCCAAACAAATATAACCAATCATTCAAGAATAGGTACTATTAATTCTTCTGCGGAGAATAAGCATATAAAGAGAGCTTCCTTCCTATCATAAGCTGTTCTTACGATTCCCAACATGAAGCCTAGAAACATGTGTCAGAAACACGCTAACATTCATCTAATGCAGTTTTGATTTCTAAATAAATATGCCAAGGCTGTTTCTATCTTCGACAAGAATTTGGTAGGCGGCTGTTTCCAGGCAGGCCAACAGTAAGGCGAAGGGAACGCGTGCTAATCTGGTCGGTCGATACATAGCTAATGAGGGGAAACAGGCTCCATCACTCACCTAAGCCGGTTTCTTGTACGAATTGCGTTCATGACTGGAGAACGAATCAGTCGGATACGTAGCAGCCTGGGTTCGGGGCGATAACAGCCTTCATAGCGAGCTGATTAGCGTGAATGGTCGAACAAAAATGTGCCAGCTGGTTTCAAAGCTACCGGGGACAATACAATCACAACTCCTGTTAAGAAGAATGTGGTACCTTGGTTGAATGCTGGAATTTAGGGCAATTAGGCGTACTTTTAGCCCAAAATAATGAAACCAGTCATGATTTCTCTGAAAAATGTACAATAAGCTCAATATTTTGATTTTCAAAATACTCCTCTAGAAAAACAAATAAATATCAGCCTGTGGATGATGTCACGATCTGGCAACCACTACCATACTTGAAACGCTTTAAGGGCTTCGATTGGCTGATGCTCATCGTGACGTCAGCATATGTTGTCACACCAGCAGCTCACAACAATGGTCGCCCGGCGAGGGGTTGATGAGGGGGTTGGTGTCAGGTAGGTTTTAGTTTTTTTCTACGGAAATATCGAGTTTCAAGACAAATGAAATATGGAGTACCGGGTTTTCCGACTTGCTTTACAACTTGGCTATCTCAGTTAAAATCACGTTATGAAGGTGCCACATTCCCTTTAACGCCGATAACTTGTTTGGATGCGACTACGAATTACATACAAGTTAGAATATGTAAAACTCCCTATATGCATGTAAAATATGTATTCTCAGTCTGAAAATATATTTACATCTAACACTTGTACCTTTTATCTGAGGTTTGGCTTCAGATTGGGAGTATGAGCCATGCTCTCGTTGTATATTGTGTATTGGTTGCATGGTGAAAGCAGCCCCCGTTCGAAACCCTCAGAAGCAGGGACGGTGGACTCCAGGAGACAGGACGTGCAGTTGCAATCCGGGAAAATCTTAAGGGCCTACATATGCATCCTTCATTACACAGAGTTTTGGCTTATATTAGCCATGCGCCTCTGGGATTCAAGCGGCACCTTCAGCTTGACAAGAACTAGTTCTGTTTAAAGAGGGTTACGTCTTTGGAGGGGTAGTGTCGTCCGTGAAAAACAAAGTTGCCCTCTCAGCAGTAGAGGCGTTGCCCGCTAAACCTTTGCACCGCAGGCACCGAGCGGAACCAGGCAACTAGGTGAGGAGGTGGTCATAGAACAGTTTACCAGGATGAGCTGTATCTTCCCAAAAACACACGATGTTATAAAGCGAGTGTCATCGAAGTCTATTCATTTTCTGATTATATCATTTATTTTCTCCCGGTTTGAAGGCAAACATATACAAAACGTAACCGAAGTAAAAAAATTATACATGCCCCCACTACGGGAAAGTTGTTACTTGTCACGGGGTAAGCTGTTATGCACGAATATTTATTATAAAACTAACCACAAACCTGTACTAAACGTCAAAATATGTATTCCTTACAATACCAAGCGCAAAAAGTAGCAGACGCAAATTCCCGACTTTTTCGGCATCAGTGTATGGTTCACCCGCACATTTTTCGTGTAGAACATTCTCAGTTCGTTCTTTGCAGCGGATTGATACGCCAATTTTCGGGTTGTGACTGCAAGTTTTTCGGATTAATGGAGCCTCAACTGGCAGAGTACCTTCAGCACGCGTGCATAAAGGTAATGGGCTGCCGCAGTTGATTTATATCCAAACGTAAGTTATATCCAAACGTTAAGTTATTTTATATCCAAACGTCTTGTAGTCATCTCGATCATCAGCATGACAGTGTCGCTCGAGTGTCATAAATTGAATCCCATATTCATCTGCTGTTGTCCTTATCGAGGCACCGACCGGACTTGCTCCCTAGCGGTGTCTAAAACGCCGAATGGCGGCGCTCGTTTTAAGAAATATGATGTAGGATGTAGGCACAACACAAATACAATGTATGTTTTAATTAGGTGTAAAGATAGAAAGTGGGACAATCACGGTTAGACGGCCCTGCATTAAGCGAATGGCCCATGCTGAAGGAGCATACAGTGATGTTCATGTCAATAAAATATACATTCCTATCTACCCAGTTAATTGCCTCATGTATCCTGTGATTTAATTTGTGACCTCCCTTTTTGAATAGTCAAAACTGCTTATCCTTCCGCCTCAAATAATAATTTTAGCATATTAAATTTCTAGTGTTGCATCGATATTAAATGTTAGCTAGGCGTGTATGTCACATGTACCGTGTGTTGTATGGTCAATAAGTGTGGGTCAATTTGAAAGTCTTGGAAAGCTTCATCATGTACCCCAATGCGAAAAATACAAAGGATGATTTATGATAGGCAATCGGTGCCTACATATTTTCCCGCCAAGCATATTCACATACAAAACTCATTTAATGGACTCATACCCATGTTTTTCCAGAGCTATCGACACCTCAAACTGCACAAACACCTAACCAATATATCCACCCTCGTGCACAGAATGTCTCTTACACCTGTCCCCCTCCCTCAGTCTGACAGCAGGCACAACCACCACCATTGTCAACACAACGCATGTAGGTTTTATAATCATACGCGACCA
Organism: Lepas anatifera; assembly: GCA_034440635.1. Lineage (NCBI taxonomy): Eukaryota > Metazoa > Arthropoda > Thecostraca > Lepadidae > Lepas > Lepas anatifera. The sequence continues at coordinate 1,899,624 of JAOTON010002140.1, read as the reverse complement.
CTCTCCACCGAGGCTTGAACTCGGCGACAGCGTAGCCCAGCGTGACCTCTTTAACCTCTGTGCCCGCGGGCAAACGGCACCCAGCGGATGGCGGTCGCTAATTGGTGGAGGCGCGTTCACTTATATTGTGATATTTCCGCGGAACTATCTCCATGACAATGATAAAGCTTTAAACCATAAGCCAGGAACTGTATTAACATTACATTTTTCAAACATTCCTAGCCGTATTTTCCTTCTACTGGCTTGATTATCTGCTCGACCATCCGAGGCTGCTCGTCGGTATGGGCAAGACGGCGGCAGGCAGGAGGCGAGGGCAGCAGGCAGTGGGGGGGTCGCTGGAAGTGGCGGGGTAGAAGGGTGGCGCAGGGCAGACAGGATGGGAGGGTAGCAGGCGGCGAGCAGGGTCAGCACAGGCAAGCCGGCGACCGAGTTCGCTGAAGTCAGGAGTGACGCGATAGGTTTCTAATGAGTGGAGAGGAGTGAGGCCCGGCCCGTAGGTAACCAAGGGAAGGGAGAGAGAGACGAAAATAAAACTATTGCCTAACCCTCTGACAAGTTATAGAGAGTGAGTACTAATAGAGAATGCTGCCGAAGTACAATCCGATAATATACCAGAAGAGGGAAGCACTTGCTGCTTTGCTCTATGTTGGATGGTAAAAATGCACAAAACATAATTTTGGACTCAAAACATCATCGATGTTTTAGCGCACATCACCTGACATCATATCACGAAAACCAAAACTCTACTGCGAAACCCCAACAGTCATCGCCGACTGCATGTTTTTGTCTCAGGAGGGCACCCATCATACTAACGTAGATTTTCGTAACCATTGGGGGCGCTCAAATCCCAGAACTGTCAATTACAACAGCGTTATGAGACCCATTGTATTATAAAAACTGTACACTAAAGACACTGTACACCCTTAAAGACATGAAACCAAGCTGCACTGCCTAATATGAAACAAATGCTAGGTGACGGGGCACCCCACATCCAAAGATAGAAATCCACACCACAGCCCTATTGGTAATTCAACGCTTGATTTGGCTGCACACTGAGCGTATACCTATGAAACGTACTCCTAAAACATACCATACCTATTTTGTATACATATCTAGAATAAGTTACAATGGAGCACTGATATACCCACCTATCAATCAGAGCTTCCGACCAGTGCACTAGTGGGAAGGAGACTACTGCAGTGGGATAGGTGGCCCATACCTTGCGGTATGGGCGCCAATGACTTAAGTAGCTGCAGCATCTAAAATTGTCATTATTATGATAATAAGGTTCCTGACCATTTTAAAGTCAATGGCAGAGTTTTCAACAACAAACGAGGGCCTAATAGTACGAGATAAGCTGAGATGTCGACCCTTCCGGCTGTTTCATAGATACCTACTATTTCTCTATGTGTGTTCCGCTGGTCATTTTGTCCAATACATCTGGGTTGATATTTTCTATGAGCCGTCATTATCTAAGCCAGTGTAGGTGGTAGAAACAAAGGCCACATTATTTGGAACACATGCCTTTCAGACCCCTTGATACGAAACACAGAACCGCGTTCTGTTTTATTTGTATCTGAGGCGCTGTAATTGTTATAAAGTGCTTCATGAATGAAGCAATTAATAATGAATAATGATTTAACTCCGTCAATGAATCATAACCAAATAATTATAACTGCAAAAAATTGAAGCATGCCCACCGAAAACATTTACATGAATTTCTAACAAATTTTAGGGTATACGGTGAAAAAATATATCTTTATTTTACTGTTTTAGAGTAATTTCTTGAGCATGCTCATGAGCAGCTCCGGCCCGCCTCTCAGGAACATGCAGTGGCAGTGCGTGTGCAGGCTTGGGATCGGTTCCCCTGACACCTCCGGCGTTAAATATTTATCCGACGAGGTCGGCTGACAACTGACTGGTGAGAGGGTGACCTGAGCGGGGCGGCCGTCCCTGTGCTTTATGGGACGTTAGACTTCGGCTTCTAAATCAACCCTTCATTGTGGAAGCTGCTCATTCGGGTGGCGGGGTCGGGGTCTCCGTGACAAGTCCCTTTGATGACTTTATTGAGAATTCGATTGCAAAAAGCGAACTGGGAACAACTTGGACAAAAGTCATTCGACTGAGCATACCGAGAAACACCTGGATTAATGTATCATTTGTCGCAGAACTTACCGTTCACGGAGAAAAGTGTAAAAATCTACTCCCTGTCGACTCCTCCTCCCTCGCTGGTCACGTGACAATTATTAATCATGGCCATGTGATGCGATGTAATGTAATGTGATGTCACGCAGGTGAGACAAAATGTTTCTATCTTGACCTCTTTAAAAACTAATCGCTAAACATGACCTTAGTACTGGTGATTACAAATGCGTGTAACTTCCTTTATTTAATAGTTTGAAATGTGAAATATATTTTGATATATGGAGAAAAATAACAGAAATCAATAAATGTGTTGTTGGTTTCAATAACAGTCTCTTTTCGCACAACAGGTTTTACTATTACCCGTATTTATTTGTCGCATAACTGAAGAAGTTTATCACAGCACGAACCATTACCAGACTCGACGCCGATTTGACGTCATGACAATTTGGGGACGTTTTGCCTTGGAGAGAGGGAAATTAAACGGAACATAATATTGGGCTTAAAAACAAGTTTTTTGTGTGGGAAATAAAGCCTAATCTATTATTTTCAATAAAGATTGCCCCAAAATCACCCCAGTCTGGGATTGCACCAAAGTGCTACTTGTCCTTTAATTGGATCTTTTTTCACTGAGCAGTGCAATAGCACTATCAATACCACACACAGCACAAATACCAATACCTCACCCATATATCCATCCACATACCTACTTACTGCACAGAATGGCACACACCTGCCCTCCCTTAGACCAACAGCAGGCCATTATAAACTAGCACTAACATCTTCACGGCGCCACAGATAGGTCCTATATCCCGCCTCGTGTCCCCTCCCCACCGAGGCTTGAACTCGGCGTCAGCGGCGGCGCCAGCGTGACCTCTCACCTCTATGCCTCGCAGGCATTCGCTGCCGCGGATGGCGGCCGGAGTGCGTTCATTTGCGTTGCAAGTAACTCAGTAGATATTTCTCAATGAAAATGAAAGAGCCTAAAAATATGCATAAGGGAATTTATTTGTAGCCTCATTATCAGAAATGTAATAAACCATACTTTGTTATCTATCGGCTTCATTACTTGACTGCACTGTCCAAGGCTGATGTGGGTACAGGTGGGACGGTTACGAAGTCGGGCAGGCTGGCCGGCAGCCGAGTTCTTCGACGTCAGAAGCGTCGGGGTCGGTTTCACCGAAGAGGGACGGGGCACGGCTGCAATATAATCGAGGGACAGAGGCGGGAGGGGGGGGGGGGGTTGCATGTGTGACATGAAATTAAAAACCATCCCAAAGAGAGTTACCGAAGCAGTATCCGACGATATAATCAATGGAGGGGACACGTACTGCATTGCTACGTGTTGAATGCGTGAAAAGACACGAAATTCAGCCGGGAGGCATAACGCTGTCGATGTTTTAGCGCACTCTACCTTTCTGGGGCTGCTCTATGAAGACGAAAACTAAATGGTGAGACCCACAGTCATAAGTGGCCAGTGGTGGATCCAGGTGGGGCAAAAAGAATTTCCCCCTCAAACGAAAAGGCCGGGGCAGAAGCATGTCCCCCAGGCTGTCCACATTTTGCCCCGGCTCTTTTTAAGTTTATAAGCAAAGTTTTGGTGTTTCAACTGAACCAGACGATTTCCTCAACCTTGGCAGTGGCAGCCTTCTTCACGCACCTTGTGAATCCCCAACTATAATCCAGCCCCTTTAGCTCGGCCTTCCTGCCGTAGCCATGACTATTCCATCGCAAGTGTTGCAACACTTCGTGACCCATTACTTGAAATAACCTCCCCTTTGATTTGAGACATTAAAGTTACCCATCTTCCCCTACAAATGGTTCCAAAAACTTTAGAGGCGGGCAAAGGCGCCTTGCACAGAACGCCTTGTAAAAAGCCCTTCAGTAAGGAAGTGTCGCAGTCTATCTGGGAAAGCCTGTGGTTTTGGTTTTGGCGACCGGGTGCCGGAATCATGTCCTGGTCCCGACTAGGACTCTGCCGGGACTTTGCCGACCGTGATGGGCCGGCATAGTTCCTGCACGTAGTAGACTGGCACCAACTAACGTTAAAATGTACCCGGAACAGAATTGGAAAATTCAAAGATGGATGCATTGAAGCTGCATAGTGTGCTCCTGCAGCAAATAAGGATTCCTATTTTTCCATTTTTATAGCTCGAGTTCAGTTCAAAATTTGCCTTCCTGATCTGTCCCAGTATCATCAGCCCTTCGCATTCAAACAATGTATTGTGTGCCTCTGAGCGGACCAGGAGCGCCGTTGTAGTGCCAGCTCTGGACAAATGTAAAACAAGTGTTTTAGAAAATGGGCCAAAATTTCGCCATTTGGAAGGGGGATGCCTGCACCCCCTCCCCTCGGCCGCTAGTGTCTCTGCGTTTCAGATTTATTTTTGTGCCCGCAGCAGTACCAGGACAACCTTTCACTCAGGCAGAAACTTACTAAAAAACCATCTGATAAAGCCGGGCAGCACCGGTACTGGTTGTAGAAGCAAATAATTTAACAAAAGAGAGCGTCTGGCTGCACACAAAAACTGCTCAATGGTAGAGAAGCTGCTGTCTTGGCGTTCGTCCAATATGGTCCAGTTGGAATTCCCCTTAGCTGAGGACTCGTGGACTTGAGCTTGTAGGCGTAAGCTTTACTTTTATGCGAACCAGCTCTTATGTAATCTAAGGGATGGAGAGTCTGTCCCCTGTGAGGAAAATGAGCGCAGTGTTGGAGTGGTCTCAGGATAGCATGGAGATGTTGAACTCACCTATTTTGCTTTCAACATATGTATATATATATGGCCCTAAATCCAAGCCTAAGGGGGACCCTGAGACCAAACTCGGGGTCCCCTGAGGTCAATGCTTGTGCTTTGCTCATGAGACCCTCGATACCGATGGTCGGGGCACCCTGAGATCAAAATGACCCCCTCCCCCTCCTGAGAAGAATGTTTGGTACTCCAGAGCCCTCGATGCCAATGCCGGGAGCCCCCTGAGACCAAGCTAGAAAGGCCCGTGAGACCGTGTGTGTTGGGTTTCAAGGGCGCTTCAGCGACTTGGCTATGATGCGCCCGTTGCTTTGCGCAGTGGCGATACAGTAACCAATGAGGTCTATCCGAGGTGCTGTTATTGCTGATTGAAAACTTGCCCGTGAGACCAAGCTCGGGGCCCCCAAAACCAATGCTCGTGTTTTGCGGTGGATAAGGTCAGCCCATGGTTGGGCCGCGGACCCCAAGGACCCCCCTTGGCTACGCCACTGCATATTCCCAATAATATACAATATAACTGACACTATAGCAGCCTGTGGGCAGGGAATCAGGGTTTCACCTCTTAAAGTAACTTGACCTGTGACCTTGATTTTGACATTGAGGAGCCTTAACTATGAAGTCATAGCATAACATACGTCATGCTGAATAATGCCATCTGACCGGAATGCTGGGTTCAATGACCTTGACCTGTGAGCTTTGACCTTGACCTTCATGTGGGGTTACGTTGACATATAACCTGATTATATGACGTTATTTTGTCACCACTCAGTCTACTGTGCAGGCCAACTGTTGCGACTACGCAAATGCGACAGTCTCAAAATAGAGGTCAGAATTTGAATGTCAAGAAGTAAACAAATTATTGATCAATTTTCAAAAAAATCTGCATCGATCGACGCGCTTATGAATTCTCTGAAACTAAGTAAAGTAACGTTTTCCAGCGGCAGGGGTGAGTATTTCCGAAAATCACTGGTGGTGTCTATCTTCGAAAAAGTAATTGACCACCATAAGAGAGGAGATAAAATGATAATATCTTTCTTTTAGCCATCAGAAAATCCTTTTCAATCCTGAAAAGGATGAAAAATAAGACTTTAAGAGTATTTTAACACTAACTAGATGTCTCATTGTGGATGCCTGGACAGCCCCAATGAGACATAAGCTCACATCCCTGCATACTAACACTCATTAAGGTCGGTCACTAACCCATCACTATTCTAGACTGTTCAGCTACCGTTTCCATTGACATGCGCCGTGCTCTAAAAATTTCACAATAAAGTGTAAGTCATTTTGAGCATACTGAAAAACCTAGCCGTTTAAAAGCGATTGCTACTCCAGAGAATCTATTTTACGTTGCTGAATGTTTCATTTGTGTCAAATTTCAGTACGCTGTCTTGTTTCGGTCATTACATAAATTTGGAATCCACAAATAAACCTCGACCAGAAAAGTATTTATTTTGCTAAGATTCACCATTCTCGATGCTTGTGCACCATAACTGTACCATACACGACTTGTGAGTGTAATTTTCACACTCACTGTCTCAGTTCCACCAAATTAGGTATAATTCGAACGCTGAATGTTGAACGTCTTGATCTAATAACCGTACACGACTATTGACAACTAATGACAATAATAAACAATAATTTACTAAGAACGTGACGTCAACCGGGAAATTGATAGCGGAGCATGGTGCATACCAACGGATTTAAGGCTTAAAAATAGAAAGTGGGACCATTACGGTTAGACGGCCGTGAACAGTGGCTTCTGGTTACCTACCTGTAGGCCGGGTGGCAGCGGCATCGAGAAGATAGATAGAATGGCCCATGCTAAATGAATACAGTGATGTTGATGGAATTAAACCATAAAGAGTTATTCAGGAAATTGCCTCGTACATCCTTTAATTTCCTCTCGACTCTGCTTGTTTATACGGTCAGAACTACCTATCCCTCCGGCACAGATAATTATTTTACAATTTTAGAATAAAAGTGTTGCATACGCATAAAATGTCAGCTAGGCGTGTCCGTCATGCGCATCGTGTGTGTTGTAAATGCAACAAGCAGTTGCTAATAAGTGTGTCAACTAAAAACAGTTTGGAAACGTTGCATCGACTGCCCTGCTACCGAAGAATACAAAGGACTCGAAATCAATGACTGCAATTTTGCCCGACAACCATATTTACATACCCAACTCATTTCATAAACTCGTACTCATGTTTTCCAGTGTTATCGACATCACATACTGTGCAAACACCTAATCCAAATCCATTTCTCCACCCATGTGCACAGAATGTCTCCTACGCCTGTCCCCCTCCCTCAGTCTGCCACCAGGCATGGCAGTTACCGTCAATCCCAACATCACGCACGTAGGTTTTATAATCCGCCGCGCGACCCCTCCCCACCGAGGCCTTAGACTCTGCGCCTGCGGCGGCCAGCGTGACCTCTCTAACCTCTGTGCCCCGCGGGCAATTGGCAGTCAGTGGATGTGGATGGCTGCCGCTGATTGGTGGAGGCGCGTTCACTTGCATTGCGAGAAATTCGACCGAAATTTCTCGATGAAAATTACAGAGCATTAAACCATGAACCAGGTCATGCATTAGCAATATGTTTTCAAACATTCCTAGCCATACTTTCCCCTTTACTGGATTGATGACCTTGTCCACCATCCGAGTCTGCACTTCTGTACAGGCGAGACGGCAGCCGGGTTCACTAAAGTCAGGAGTGTCACGATGGGTTTCTGCTGATTTGAGATAAGTGGGGCCCATTCAGATGGCAGCCGAGGGAAGGATGAGAGAGACGTTCATAAAAAATTAACAATAGGATGAGATCTCAGGAGTGAGGACTGATAGAGTGCCCTGTCGAAGTAGGTGCAACCAGATAAAATATGTGAGGGGTCTCCGAGGCCTCCCTCCAGTGTGCGTGTTGATTAGTTGGTAGAGCAGAAACAAATTATGGGGCGGGAAGCGGTGCGGCCTAAGAACACAGTTACCGATCACTCCCTCCCAATGTTTTTGTGGAATCCCAGTGGTTGGGCGGCTGCATGGGTATGGCATGGCACGGCACTCCTGCTTGCAGAAGCGTGGATTTATATCTCATCGGGGGTGCCCCGGCACCACCGATGATGTGCTGGACACTCCAATGGTGATTTGGGCACCTTCTACCAAAAGATGAGGCAAAGTCCCAATGAATCGCGTAAAGAAGAGGGAAGTAGCACTTAGTTTTGGGACAAATATTTTATGATCAATATCTTCAAATATAATTAATATATTTGATTTATAATTTGCATAATGCAGGACCAAAGATTGAATATGTCAGACAAAAATTAGCCATCATGTTTATTTCATAGTGAACATGGAGACTTTAACCAAATCGGCTGCTCGCGGTCTGCCGCGGAATTTCTAAAAATAGGCCAAATGAACCAAAGTCAAATGTTGTTCGCCATTACCAGAAATTTGGTATGGCGAAGGCAACCATTTACCGTGTCACTATTATCGCCAAGGCAGGAAGAAACGTTGCACATGACAATATTGTAAAAAAATGCCGACCAGTCACAAAAATACACCCCAAAACAAAATGCACTGATCACACAGCAAGAAACAAGGTCGGGATTTCCACTCGTACTCTTGCTCGAAAATTCGCCGTTTCACAGACTTACGTCAGGGAACTGCTGGATAAAGCTGACCTTAAGTACAGGAAGAAAAGGCGGGCACCAGACACCACAGAAAGACAGCGACGTGCCTAAAAGTTACGTCTGTAGCTTGTCCCGAGGGGTGCTCAAAGCGAGCCTGAAGAATGAAGTCATAATGACGACGAAAGTTACTTCAAATACGCGGGAAGCGAAATGCCGTGCAACCGGGGTTTCTATGGTGGGCGAGATGGGGATGTCCCTTCACAAGTCGATGGCGTCCGATTAGCAAGTTCCCACGAAAACTACTTGTGTGGGTAGCCAAATCACCGAAGGGGATCTCCAGACCTGTGATTTGACCCAGTCGGGCAAATATCGATGGGGAAACCTACAGGAATGAGTGCCTAAAGAAGGTTCTTCTGCCCTATGTGGCCCACAACTATCCAGATGGTAGTTACATGTTTTGGTAGGATCTCGCAGCAGCTCACTACGCCAAGAGAACTGAAGCTTCTGAAGGAGGCGCGCGTGCCCGTGGTACCACGTGAGGAAAACCCAACAAATGTACCCCAGCTGAGGCAGATCGAGGATTTTGGGGCATGTTTAATCAAGAGGTTTACAAAGGTGGGTGGGAGGCAAAATCTGATCAGCCATTGAAGGCTCGTATCCGCAAGGTACTCGCCGAGATCGACCCGGAGGTCCCTCGAACGATGATGAGAAGGGTGGGCGTCCACGTGCGAGCCACAGACCGACAGGGTATCAATAAACTGTTTCACTAGTTATGAGAGATACTCCAGACTGTGCACCAGCCAGGTGTGAAATTGCATCGTCCTGGTAACAAATACACAGAAGTTATTGCTGTTTAACTTTCGTCCCAAAACTAAGCGCTCACCCGTTACGTGTTCCGCAGTGTTATTATGACATTATGCATCTGACCTACTACCACTTAATATTTTACGAAACAACGGAAATACTCAGACATAATGGATAATGAGCAATGTATATACATATATGCATGTAACATAACTTATTGTCCGCCCGTAAGACAAACATCGCATGCATTACAAGAAGCACTGCTGCAAAAACTGAACGACAGATGTTACGGTGGCCGAGTTTATTTAGTGGTGGAAAGATTATGCAAATGTCTGATGTAAAAATCAATTTCAGACTTTTATTTTGACAAAAACAATTGAAATTTGTTTTGGAAAGTGTGGAGGAGGGAGAACATGATGTGTGTTGCGGCCATTGAGTTAATTTCGGTCCATGAGGCTCTGCAATAGATGGCTACTCGCCTAAAGTTTTTGGTCGACAGGCAGTTGCATGCTGGTTCACTCGCTAGCATTATATTTTCAGCGAGTGGATGAGGCTTAGGGCTTACAACCAATCAGATTACTGAAATCATATGGAAGGTATTCCTTCAGAGTTTGAAATAAGGCAATAGGCCCCTTTACTTTGAGCTTTAAAGCTGGCGGAAACTTTATACCGAGAGCTTTGGGTGAAATTAATTGTGCCAATAGTGGTTTCTCAACACGATCTACAAAACTGCTATCTCAGTTAAAAACCCATTATAAAAGTGGGACACTCTTTTTAAAGGCAATGTGGCACCTTGGTCGAATCCTGGAATGTAGTGTAATTAGGATATTAACCGAAAATCATGGAGGCGTCCATGATTTCTCTGAAAAATGTACAATAAGCTCGATATTTTGATTCTTAAAATGTTCCTCCAGGGAAAGAAATAAATATCTGCCTGTGGATGATGTCATGATCTGGCACCCACTACCATATTTAATACACTTCAAGGGCTTCGATTGGCTGATACTCACCGTGACATCAGCATATGTCGTCGCACCAACAACTGACAACTGTAGCCTGCTGCTAAGGGTACATGAAGTTCCGGTATCAAAAAAGGTGCGGAGCCAACCTAGTAAAACACTAAACACATCCAACGGGCACAAACACAAAAAAACTATCAACATGGCATCCGTCCAACCCAAAAATAATAAACAAACGCAGCGTTATGGTGACCTTTGCTCTGTGGGGCCAGGTGTTTTAAACATTTATCAAACTTGATAGTATTTGTATGCAAGGACATATTTATTGCTGATTAATATATTGATAAGCAGCGCCTCTTTCTGTTGCGTTTCTGCTGGTTAACGGTCTGTCATGATATAACAGTCCGAGCACTACTATAGCTAGCATTCACCCTCACCCCGGTGGGGGTCTTTGAACACCAATTCGGTTTTTTTCCGGCGGCAGGAGAAAAAAACGGCGGAGCTAAACGCCGCCGTACTTGGCACACCCTTACCCTTGATTTATTCCGCAACTTCCCTCAAAATCTTAAGGTTGGGTCATCTCAGGTCAGGTAACCAGTGCAATTCAAGTGACCTCACCTCCAAAAGTGCTTTACACGCGCATTGACGGGGGTCTCAGCCGCCTTCGCTTTGACGGGGGGGCGGGTACCCACCCCTTAAGATCTCGAGAACGACGTTAGGGTAACGAAAAATGGTAAACGGCGTTAGGTAGCCCATCCACTTCTCCATCGAAAATATTTGACCCATTTTTTGTCAGGTCACATTTAACGCGCGCCCCACCGGGGGTCCGGCGCCACCTTCGCCCCACGGGGCCATCGATGGCCCCCTCTAACTCCAAAAATATGGGGGTTAGCGCAAATCTGCAACGTGCATTCGAAAGCTCGCGTGAATTCAGTAAGAAATTATTTAACATGTTTAAGCGCTCAGGTCAATGGTTTGACCTCCAGAGGTCAAGTTAGGTCAAGATCGGCTATTTTCACTCAAAGATGCAATGCTTAAGCAAACTGGGCATAACTCTTATGCCATTAGAGTTATTGAGATCTGGTAAAGTACATTCGATACGAAAATGCCAAACCTTTTTCCGCTACGTGAAAGGTAATGACCTCCCGTCAGTGGTTTGACCTCCAGCTTTCACCTTGTGACATTTTATGACCTGAGGTCACGAAAGGTCAGAAAGTGACCTTGCTGTATATCACATGAAAGTTAGTGACGAGACATACACGATGGTGTTTAATTCAGCGCTCTAGCTTAATTAGGGTCAAAAGTTATTGTCAAAATATTGTTTTTGACCCCTGGTGACCTTGGATGACCTTGGAGAGATCTAAAGGGAAATATGGCCCCTGGGATCCCTGAAAGGGTGTCAAAGAATGCTTTTCTGAGCAAGCCAAGCATTTGCAATCGTTTTTGTGAGTTTTAGACCCTAAGACAGCTTTCCCCCATGTTTTTTCAATGGAAGAGTTCACCTCGTGACCTGACCTCAGGTCACGCAAATCTAAAAATCCCGGATATACACCTTGTAGACCCTGGAGGGGTAATGAAGTGTAGGAAGTTTCAAATCGATCGACTTTGAAATGAGCTCTCATAGAGCTCAAAAGTTGAAGTGAGGTGACTGTTGACCTCGCCTGGTGACCTGACCTTGGATGACCCGGGGTAAAAAATTTCAGTGATGGTGGAAAAATGATGGGGTGAGAGGTAGAGCCCTCCACCACGGTGCTACGCCTCGGTGTTTTTCTGCTTTCCCGGAAAAACCTTAGGGAAGCGCCATCGATGCCCACCGGTGGGGCGAAGGGTTAAGGTCACTAGAGGTTAAAACATGCCGTCATAGGAATAACATGTAAATGAAGGTTTTCGGTCATTACATCTGAACAAGTAAAGATAGAGCAAAACGATTTGAACTATATGAACCCTTGCAGCAAGCCGAATCGAATGATATATAATATCCCAAGCCCCACCGGGAGTCCGACGCCACCTTCTCCCCACCGCCGGGGCCATCGATGGCCCCCACTCTAACTCCGAAAATATGGGGGTTAGCGCCAATCTGCAAACTGAATTAGAAACCTCGCGTGAATTCAGTAAGAAATTTGTTTGTATGTTTAAGTACTCAGGGCAATGGTTTGACCTCCGGAGGTCAAGTTAGGCCACGATAGGCTATTTTCACTCAAATATGCAATGCTTAAGAAAACTGGGCGTAACTCTTATGCAATTAGAGCTATTGAGATCTGGTAAAGTACATTTGATAGGAAAATGTCAGACCTTTTTCCGCTATGTGAAACGTAATGACCTCCCGCCAGTGGTTTGACCTCCAGAGGTCACCTCGTGACCTAATATGGCCTGAGGTCACGAAAGGTCATAAAGTGGCCTTGCCGTAAATCAAATGTACATACGTCAGTGACAAGACATACATGATGACGTTTGTAACGGTGCTCTAGCATAATTATGTCAAAAGGTATGGCCAAAATACTGTTTTTTTACCCCTAGTGACCTTGAATGACCTTGGAGAGTTCAAAGGGAAAATATGGCCCCTGGGATCCGTAAAATGGTGTCTAAGAACGCTTTTTTGAGCAAGCTGAGCATTTTCAATCGTTTTTGTGAGTTTTAGATCATAAGACAGCTTTTCCCCATGCTTTCCCAGTGAGAGAGGTCGCCTCGTGACCTGACCTCAGGTCACGAAATCGACAAATCCCGGATATACACCTTGTAGACCCTGGAGCACTCATGAAGTGTAGCAAGTTTCAAATCAATCGACTAAAAAATGTAGCTCTTATAGAGCTCAAAAGTTGAAGTAAGGTGACCTTGGTTGACCTCGCCTGGTGACCTGACCTTGGCTGACCCGGGGTAAAAAATTTCAGGGATGATGGGAAAATGATGGGGTAAGAGATAGAGCCCTCAACCGCGGTGCTGCGTCGCATATTTTTTCTGCTATTCCGAAAAAAACCTTAGGGGGCCGTCGATGACCCCCGGTGGGGCGAGGGATATGACATTGCTAGGTCAAATCAAGGATTTGACCTGACCTGAGGTGAGGTCATGGTCAAATTAGGTAAAATGCATATCATTAGAACCGCAAAGACAAGGCTAATCTAATGTAATTAAAATAAACGCTTTATCACCATCCGTTACTAAGTTATTTAGTTAAAATAATTTTTCCATTGTATTTCCAATGGGGAGGTCATGGTTTGTACCTGACCTTAGGTCATGGATATCAAAAATACCGGAAACATATTTTTGAGAGCTCGGTGGGGCCATTAAGTGATATGAGTTTTAATCAGAGAAGTTTTCCTTGGTCCAAATTATGCTATCTAAAACTTTTTTTGAGGTCATGTCACTTGACCTGTACTGGTGATCTGACCTGGGATGGCCTAACCTTAAAATTTTGACAAAAGTTGTAAAATAATGAGAGAAAAGGTATGCCAAGAACGGCGCCGCTATGCCCCGCCGTTTTTCCTGCTATCTCCGAAATATCGAAATAGTTGGCATGTACCCCCCCTTCAATGCGCGTGTTAAGGTGGCATAAGGAAGAAATGGATGAATCTATCAGATTGAAACTTATACCACATAAGGTCAAGAATCGAACCGCCCACGCTGTGGGAGCCAAATGAGGTTCAAGGACAGAACTTAGGCAGCAATCACGGAGATTTGACAGAGATCAAGAATTACACTACCAGCACAAAGCAAGTATTCCACGATCTTACCGCCACGTAAAAAGAACTATCAATAATAGCAATGCTACCTGACTGATTTTAGGTAACATTATAACTTTAGTGACAGACGATACAAATTAGTGGCAAATAATTTATCCTTACTCACCGCGTTATTTCACAGCTAAGTTAGAGATGGGTAGGTAGCCACATCGGCAACGAAATTGACCCATATAAAGCCAGAGAAAAAGGTACTCTAAGTTGTGATGACATGAAAACGGTAATATTCATTTTTATATAAATTTTACCATTTATTTTGACTAAAAGAGAAAAATTTAAAGACTATATCAGGATCATAGTGAAATTACTCGCATAGGATAGTAACCCACGCACGTTGTACTGAGGACTCGTTTGCGGAATTAGAGATGGTCTGGTAGCCAGGCCGCAACGAAAATACGATTAGGGACCACTAGGTAGCCACTAGGTAACCACAAAGTTTTGCGTTTCGGCGCGGGAGTAGCGACAGAAAGCAGTCAGAACAAAGTACGGTCAGATCAGACCCGTTCAAGTTGTTTGGCAGCATTACGTCATCAGGCTGGAAGGCACTACAGTTACTATGCAGGGCATTGGAGAAATTGCACTTTTCGAAGCTCTAAATAACCTGTTTTAGAACTGTATCAACAAAACTTATATGGTTGAACAGAAACTAAAAGATTTTTATTTGGAAACCATCAGACGTTTTGCAAAAATCCAGTGAAGAATATTATTTTTACAAATTTTCCAGAGCGTGTCAAAATAAGAACATGTTCAGCACTAACAGCTGTTTGCAGTAAGACTAATCTTGATTTTGATTGGCTGTTGATTTCGACCTTTGATTGGCGTTGGTGGTACGTGCAGCAGAAACAATAAACACCGGTGATCTCTTGAGCGAAGGTAAATTTATTTCTCTCGGCTATTAGGTAGACCTGAGTTGATCAAATAAATGCATGCCCTTTCAACAAATTCTTTGAAGTGTTATAATTTTTTCATTAGATTTACGTAAAATACGCTGCTCGCCGTTGAGATCAAGGTTACTGTCAAATGGGTGAAACAAGTTGATTTCGATTTATACTAGATTGGTGCCAAATACGCCCAAACTTGGTATGTTTCAGCTGATCCTTCCAAAAACTTAGTAGAATCTCCTATAACTTAGTAGGAAATGGCGGTGACGTCATCATGGGAGGACTATATTTAGTAGGAAACTTGGTTGTACCCGTAGTTAAAGTACCCTGGTCAGATATACGTTTTGCTGAAGAAGCTGCTCTGTTTGGGATCTTACTATAGGCTGTAGATTTTGACCTAAATCAAAATAAGAGGTTTTGTTCATACGAGATATCAAAACTGTAGACCTGTGGAGATGAGGTTGCAAGTTTTGGCTTTGCACCTAGAAAATTAGATGCTGTTTGGGCCCATGAAGTCTGGTAAACTGCAGGTAGGTTTTTTTGGTGCCTGCTAAGTCAATTTTATCAAATCAAACATAACAAAATTGCAATGATTCCACGAAAGTTTCCATTCAGCTGGTGAATGTGGTGCTGCTTATTGATCTGCTTCAATATTTCTATGATTTGCTGGATGATGGTTGTGGTATTAGGAGGTACTGTCCCCTGGCTGAGTACCTATATTGGTTGCATGCATTGGAATATTTAAATTATACGTATTCTTTTAACAGAGTTGTTAATGAATGTATCCTTCAAGTAGCTTAAGTCTCAGCGTGGTGACGCTACAGTCAAATTGTGGTTGTCTGCTATCTTAGCAATGATGATCTAAGCAATGATTGATCATAGCAAGCAGTTGCAGTAAGGGTACTAGACTCTGACGGCACATATTATTTTTTCATGTATTTTTGAATTAGGTACTTGATAACGTTTTGACTGATTAATATGCTCAGCTAATGGACACATGCTTGTATTACAGCACACACAACTTGTAATCACTGCACATATACTTAACCTTTTGCTGTTTGGTACTAAGAGTATGCTATATGTAATTCAGTAGTCTCCAAATCACTGTAAATTTAATTACTTTCATAATTCCACTTCTGAGAATACTTTTTCACTCACTAAGACAGTTATTCTGGGAGCCATTTAAAGTCTCAGTTCATGCAAAAGTTAATTTCGCTTCAGTTAGCCATGTTGGTCGCATCAAGGGATGTGGGTAGCCAACCTGACATGTTCTTGACCTCTGACCACATAATGGGCCTACTAAATGCTGCAAAATATATTCCGGGATTTTTAATATCGATGTACTAGGGTCAGGTACGGATCATGACCTCTTCATTGGAAATGCATGGAGGAAACAGGAATTCGGCTGTATTTGTGTAGAAACACCTGCGAATGCCTTCATATTGTCCAAATCGTAGTATCCTGGGCTTTTTCAGGTGTATGTTGTTATTTTTTATCTGTGACCTCTGAGAGGTCATCTGGGGTTACTTAGGTTTCAGGCACCAGGCAGGTTTCAGACTTGGGTCAATAAATTTTCCGGAAATGATAATTAAGCTTTTATTTTGATACCATTACGTTTAGATTCCTATTTTGAATCCACCGATATGTATGTTCACTATTCTAGGTTAGGTGGTGACCTTGACTTGACCTTAAGTCTGGCCATTCTTATGTTTTTACCTAGTATATTCATGTTATGCATTATTCGATTGACCGTAACGAGAGGAAGCGAATGGTTCTTAAAATATGATTCTAACTCAACTCTGTCCGACGTTAGAGCCCGTAAACTCTCCTCTAACATACCACCTGCTTGGACCCGTCATGGCCTCAATAGTGACGTGAGCCAAAAAGTAGTCGATGTAATTTCTTCATGAATTTGTATGAGCCATCCAACAGCTTTCGCATTTTTCACTATTCCACATAGGAGCCGAGTTCGAGGGGGGGTGTTTAAACACCCTCCCCCACCACCGGGGCGAAGAAAGCAAAAGTTCCTCAGACCCCCGTCAATGTGCGTGTTAAAGCATTACCACTTTCGTAGATAAATTTCCGCTGAATTTCTCGCAATACAAAATAATGCGACTCCACCAATCAGCAGCTGTCATCCACTGGCTGCCGATTTCCTGCGGGCAGAGAGGTTAGGGAGGTCACGCTGGGCGTCACTGACACCGAGTTCAAGCCTCGGTAGGGAGGGGTTGCGTGGCGGATTATAAAACCTACATGCGTGGTGTTGACCATGGTGGTGGCTGTGCCTGCTGTTAGACTGAGGGGGGACAAGCGTAGGAGACATTCCGTGCACGTGCGTGGATAAATGGGTTAGGTGTTTGCACAGTATGCAGTGTCGATAGCACACATGGACAGTTTTGATATATGATGCAATTCTTAATTGAGTGTTAATTATTTGACTTAAAAATGAAAAAAATAGAGGAGTTATATGGGTTTACAAACGTGTTTCATTCGAATGGAATTGCTTATAAGGCATTTGCTTTTTTTACAAAGGCTCATGATATTTCGTGCAGATCGTACCGTATATTTTTCTTGCTCGTGTATGACGTTGATGGATAGTGGGTACTGCTGAAGTCTGTTCCCTGAATCGACTAATAGATTCAGCGGTGGGTGCCGCTGCCAAACCATTGAAGGCGCTATCGCTACTCCTGCTACCTTGGTTAACTACAACTGCAGCCGCTACTAGCGCTACTTTTTCAAAATCATGAAATCGCTACCCGCTACTTTGCCATTCTGTTACCGCTAATTTTATAATGAAGCGCTGATGAAGCTCTATTGGAAAGTTTTCGTTGTGATTTACCAGTCTTTCAACGAAAAAATCACATTTATTATAAATAGTGCATTGTTATCCGTGTCGGTAGTCATTTTTTACACTCATGGAGAGTTTATTTAAGGTCTCTAAGCTTTTTTCTGGGCCGAATACATCTGCTGCACCGGAGGCGCACGGAACCGCCGACCCCATACTCTACTGGCACAAACATCATCTCTTCTTACAAGGTTTTTAAGCATGAGTGTGCCGCAAAAAATGTTACCAGTGCAAAATTTACGATTTACGCAAAATATCGTTGTGATCCTCTGTTGCAGGGAAACCTTAAACAAAAACCAAGCGAATGCAATCAAATATAAAGAGCATTGCACACCGAGGCATGGAAAACCACGCGGTCTATCGACCTTTGCAAACATTCTACCGTAAATATGTTTTTACTACAGGGTTCATGTACGCATATGCATAGAAATGTGCTCTGTTACGTTTCAAGCTGTAATCAGAACCCCAGTTTGAGTCTTTTTCGTATCTACGCATGAGATAAGAATTTGATTGCTTGGATCCCAGTTTTCTTTAATGGATGTAGGCAGCGCTTTTAAATTCTTAAAGTCCGCTGCCCACTACTTCGCTACTTTTTACCTGCCCCCCCTCAGGTTTTTCGGAGATAGAAAAAGGCGGCGCGTAGCGCTGCCGTACTTGGCTTACCTTTTCCTTATTATTTTTTAAATTTTTTTTTCAAACATTTTAAGGTTAGGTCATCTCAGGTCAGGTCAACCGTACAGATCAAGTGACCTGACATCATAAAAAGTTTAACTCGCAATTGAGGGGGCGGGTACCCGCCCCCCTCGGGTTTTTCGGAGACAGCAGGAAAACGGCGGCGCGTAGCGCCGCCGTACTTGGTATACCTTTTCCCTCATCATTTTTACAACTTCTGTGAAAATTTTAAGGTTAGGTCATCTCAGGTCAGGTCACCAGTACAGGTCAAGTGACCTGACCTAAAAAAAGTTTAAGATAGCATAAGTCGGAGCAGGGTGAACTTATCCGATTGAAACTCCTATCACATAATGGCCCCACCGAGTTCTCTAAAATGTGTTCCGGTATTTTTGATATCGATGACCTAAGGTCAGGTACGAGGCATGACCTCTCCATTGGAAATACATGGGAAAATGGTTTTTATGGAATAACTCAGTAACGGATGGTGATAGAGCGTTTATTTTAGCTCCATTAGACTCGCCTAGGCTTTGCGGCTCTAATGATATACATTGCATATACTTTGACCCTGACCTGACCTCAGGTCAGGTCAAATCCTTGATTTGACCTAGCAAGGTCAAATTATATATCATTCGATTCGGCTTGCTGAGAGGAGGATTCATACAGTTCAAGTCGTTTTGCTCCATCTTTATTTGTTCAGATGTAAGGGCCGAAAAACTTAATTTACATGTTATCCCTATGACGGCAGGTTTTGACCTCTCGTGACCTTAAATGTGACCTGACCAAAAATGGTTCAACTGAATTCGATGGAGCAGTGGATGGGCAACCCAACACCGTTTACCGTTTTTCGCTACCTACCATGGTTCTCGAGATCTTAGGGGGCGGGTACCCGCCCCCCTTCGTCAAAGCAAAGGTGGCTCAGACCCCGTCAATGCGCGTGTTAAGATAGCGTAAGTCAGAGCAGGGTGAACTTATTTGATTGAAACTCATCACATAATGGGCTCACCGAGTTCTCTAAAATGTATTCCGGTGTTTTTATACCGATGACCTAGTGTCAGGTAGGGGAGACCGGGGCTAGTTGCAGCCAGGGGCATGTTGAGCCATTCGCGATAACTGCGTGCAAATTTCAGATTTGGCCACAGAGCATAGTGCAGGCATGGAATAGAGATAGGTATCTCTATTCCATGGTGCAGGCGAGCCGCGCTTCGCGCGGCCCCTGCTCTCAGGGGGGCCCTTCGGGCCCTCAGGGGGGGGTTCGGCTG
The DNA here is from genome assembly GCA_034440635.1 of Lepas anatifera. NCBI lineage: Eukaryota > Metazoa > Arthropoda > Thecostraca > Lepadidae > Lepas > Lepas anatifera. Next base: position 1,879,962 of record JAOTON010002140.1, on the reverse strand, counting down.
CTCCTGCCACCCCCCCCTTGGCTACGCCCCTGGCCACAGTTGTCATGGCTTTTGGTGTGGCGACATATGCTGACGTCACGATGAGCATCAGCCATTTGAAGCTCTTGAAGCGTTTCTATTATGATAGTGGCTGCCAGATCATGACATCATCCACAGGCAAATATTTATCTATTTTTCTAAAGGATAATTTAAAAAATCAAAATATTGAGCTTATTGTACATTTTTTAGAGAAACCATGAGTGGTTTCATTATTTTCGGCTAAAAGTACGCCTAACTACACTAAATTCCAGGAATCGACTAAGGTCCCACATTCCCTTTAACCGTTTTTCGCTACCTAGTGTGGTTCTCGAGATCTTAGGGGGCGGGTACCTGCCCCCCGTCAAAGTGAAAGTGGCTCAGACCCCCGATGCGTGTGTTAAGTAGCGCGCCGTCCGGCTCTGCTAATAATGTATCCTGGCTATCTACGACCTAGGGTGCATAGTCGGATCCAGGATCTCCGAACGGTTGACATGGTCGGGACAGGACGCCATCTGGTTCAGGGGGCGCCACTTTGGAGCAGCAAAACTTATCAGGTAGGCACCAAATCCTTACGCGGAGATGCTGATACTGGCATCCTGGGTATCGTTGGGGAGCGACATCTCAGGGCGGGTTGGGGGGGCGCTATTGACCTTTAGAATTATGTCGCGACTATTGCTGGGGTGCTGAATGCAATGAGACGGGAATTTTCTCCACATTCCTCTCCCTGGATCCCGGAATCCCCTCCCCCTGGCCTGGTATTGAAGTTGTTAGAACGGTCCTCTCAGGATGGCTCCCCTGTCGTTTCACCAGGTCAACTGTTAGACTTCTATGAACAGTTTTGCAGACCTCTATTTTATTTTTAGCCTTTTTGTGTTGCCAGCTCAATGCAAACCTCTAGTTTGCGGGCATCGAGTCACGTGTCGTGTTCTTTGGCTGTTTGTTTTTGTTGCTGGCTGGAGGCGGAGGGGTGTGTGTTGTTTGTTTGTGGGCATCTGCTTGCTGTATACATTTGCGTTCAGCCGTGCGAGCGGGATTTAGCCGCGGCAGGATCGTTGAACACGTAATTACCAGCTGGATTTGTGGAATCTGTGAAGAATATTAGGTATGGCGATTTAATAAGCAGCTCTTTTCATAACCTCTCTCAGATCTTAAAAATGCTGCTGTTGCCTGCCGTCGTGACTCATGGGCCAACCAGTTTGTTATTCTATGAATGGGATGTTTGGTAATTTGAGAAAAATGTCATCTCTATATCTCAGATCACCTGAATTTCCGGGAATGGCAGGGAATTTAACCACTTTAATAAATCATGGTCAGCGTTCCCAAAGAATGCTACACACCGAATGGCCAGTGTGCAAAGCATGGCATCTTCGACGAGATCTCGTCGGTGCGAGTACCCTTGGAGACAGGACCGAGTGGTGCGAATTTTATCCACCTGGTGCGAATTTGCAAGACTGTTGCGAGGAAGGTGACACTTAAACTAAACAAACAATGGCTGAATGGTTATTAACACGGGAGGGCCTTATAAAAAGTCCTTAACTGATTAATGGTAGAGGTAGCATTGCATCGTTTGGGTAGGAATGGGTGCATTTTTCTCCCTGGTATGTGGCAGATTGGTGCAATTTTTGGAAGCTGGTAGTGCGAGAATTTTAGAGGGCTGGTGCGACTCGCCTGGCCTGCTGCCATACTTTGCAGACTGGCTGAATGGTAGGAATAATAATCACCCATAATTGTGAATGCTTTTAAAAATGGAAGTATTTTCTAGTATTCTAATAAATTAAGAAACAACCTGTTTTATAAAAACTGGTCAATTTGCCTAAATTTTGTTTTTCTTTGTTCCTTAAACAGGCTGTATGAATGATAAATGTCTGTTTAGTTGAAATTGTGACTATAAAACACTGACAGACTGGAAAACTGTGTACCATCCTTCCTCAATTCACTGGAAAAACTGCATTTCTTGAGGGTAGAATACCAAAATAAGTGAGGGATGTTTGATGTGTAGGAATAGAATACCCCCAGTGTTACAATTGTATAGCAGACTTTTCCCCTTGAGTGGGCTGAAAACCCTTGAATTTAACCGATTTTAGCATGCTTCATCCCCCACTGGTCACTTGCCCAGCAGCACATGTTTTGTTGAAATGATAATGTTATATAAGTTTGGATGGTTGAATTATGTTCCCTTCCTTGATACTATTTTGCATGCATTTGTGATAAAAAAATCTGTTTAATTCAATTTATGGAGCATTGTTTAAATGCATTTCCTTTTCTCAATATTTTCCAATGGAGCAGGGCCATGAATTAAAATGTTTGAGGTATAGTTCAAAAATGGATTTCATAACCCAAAGTTGCACTCTCTGAAAAAATTATCAATCAACCAGGCAAAAGGCTTCCCCTGATTCTTCCTGCCTGCCTGTTGGGTTTGTTGAGAACACATTCCATAATTCCCATTTCAGGAACACATCTACATTTTGGAATTAGTGTTCATGATTCTGGGTTATTGTTCCCATTATTGGATACAGAGCCATTTTTGGGCATGCTGACTACAGCCCCTCCCCCTCCACTGATGCTGTTGGTTTTGTCTGGGGCTATATTGGAGAACACACAATCTGCTTATTCTTTGGCAGCTTGCTCAGTTGAAAGAGATATCTTCCATTACAATGACACAGCACCAGAATCATCAGGATTTACTCTACATTCAGTTATTATGGGCAGGAATGGAGTCAAATGGACAAAAAAGACCAAATGGGTTCTAATTTATTATCTTTTGCTTTTTAAACTATTTGGACTATTTTGGGGTTTAGAATCAATGAGCAAATTATACCTGGCATCCTTACCTCCACCAGTTGTGGGTAAGGGGAGCTGAAACAGCCCCAATATTTTTATCAAGATGTCCACCATTTGGCCCCTTCCAGAACAATGTCTGGGACCTCATTTTTTGGATGATGATGAATGCATGACTTTAAGGGTTTTCACTACCATTAAAGATATCTGAAATTTGTAGATTCCATGCTTGCTGGCAGGGGCGGTATTAGGAGCGCTGATTGGGAGGGGACCAAACCGGGAAAATCGTAAAAAAGTGTTTTTAAGAAAATCGGCCAAAATGTTTGCCAGTTAGGGGGCCATGACCCCTTGGCCCCCTCTGGATCCCCTAGTGGGTGAAGGTATGTACAAAAGCTGGTGAATACACAAAAGCTGGTGTATGTGCAAAAGCTGGTGTAACTACAATATTATTATGATGTCCCAGCAAGTGTTGGACATCTTAGAAAAATGATTCACCTGAATAAAATTCTAGGAAGTTAGATATTGCTGCTAGATGGATACAAGTTAATATTTTAGGTGGTGTCCGGTTGTGCCCTCTAAAAGGGTTAGTGTGTTCCCCAACAAAAGCTCAGGGTGTATCCCCTCTGCAATCAAACAGCGCGTCACTCAAGTCACAAATCGTAAGAATTGCCCAAATTCTTACGCTGCATCACAGTGACTGAAACAGTAAATCGCAGGATCATGGAATAAGCTAGCACGGAGTCCTAGCGCCGCGGCGGCGATAGCAAGCTCGAATATCAGAACCCGCTCATGGAGGGCAGCACCATCTCAGCAGCACAGCTAGTCAAACGTCATACAGCGGGCCGCCTACTTCAAGTGTCCATAAAAAGACGCCGTAGTAGGAGCCGGGTGACCGCGAGGAGCGGGGTGAACACGGGACGCTCCCTTGCGTGCATCCGGGGTATGATAGTCCTCACATAAATAGTAGTGGTATTTGCATAGCTCATCCGTCAAGATAATTGTAATTTGCCCCAATACCCCACCTTGCCCTGAGTGAATCAATACGTACAGTGACCCAAAATAGGTTTTGCGCTAGGGTGTCGAGTGGAAAATTCAGCTCGGAATGTATGGCGAGTGAGTGGAAAATTCCTCTCAAAATGTATGGCGGAGTAAAAATTTCAAATTTTGTACTCAGGTGGTAAACTCTCAGAGCCCTTGTTTGAACTGAAGGATGGACATTTCCTTTAATTTTCTCAAAGTACATATTTTTAAATCATGCCCAAACAGCTTTGTTTGACCATTCCCCCAGTGTACAAAGTATGGCATTTTCGACGAGATCTCGTCGGTGCGAGTGCCCTTGGAGACGGGACCGAGTGGTGCGAATTTTCTCAACCTGGTGTGAATTTGCGTGGTTAGTGACACTTAAAATAAACAAAAAAGCCCTTAATTAACTGACTAATGATTGAGGTAGCATTGCATTGCAGGGGTAGGAATGGGTGCATTTTTCCCTGGTATGTGGCACATTGGTGCGAATTTTTGGAGGATGGTGGTGCGAGAATTTTGGACGGCTGGTGCGACTCGTCTGGCCTGCTGCCATACTTTGCAGACTGGCCATTCCCATGTGAGAAATTTGGGTTAAGCAGGTAAATCTTTACCAGCTGAAACCCCTGATGCAGTCTCCAATTTTTTAAGGAGTTGGTGAATTTCCACAAATAAAACACTTTTTGGGGCCTCTGAGACCAACCTTTGGGGAAAGAACTCTGGGAGCCACTAAAACTCTTGGGGGCTTCCCTAGACCAACTCTTGTGCCCCTCCACTCCCACACGACCAGCTTTTAAGGGCCCCTGAGACGAAATATCAGGGGCCCCCTTAGACAACTCTGCAGAGGGGCCTCCGAGATCGGCAGGTGGTGAAAAATGAAAAGGGATTTTTCATGCAATACCTAGTTCCAAAATTAATTATCTACGCATACACTGTATAGTTTTCCTGTCCGGGACAACGCCCCTCCTATACCTATACCTATAGCTATCGGAATTTTGGAGGCCACTCCTGGCCTCAATCACTGCACCTCGCATACACCTATGCTAGGGCCCAGTAGAGCCTTGGTTTACACTTAACTAACCCAGACGAAACTACAAACTTTCTATCATGGCAATAAACTCTTCCAGACTCTTGCTAAAAGTTTCTTTTCTTTACCTGTCAATTCCCTGCTTCTCTTCACATATATACTCACCTTCATATGAGTATGCTGCTTTCTATCAATATTAATCGAAGCTGCTGCAGCCTCCTTTCTGTTGTTTCTTCCTTTCGTCTACAATCAGCCAGGCGCGGCGGGCTGCGACAGCGTCGAAGCAACTACTAATTTAAATTTCTGATCGCAATCCAGTTGCCGGTCGCATAAGCAACATAATTTGCATTTGAAAACTTGCTCTAAATTAATTTTCTAAATCCTTATAGACTAGAAAATTATACAACTAAAAGCACACCAAGAGAAAGACTAACAATGTTTTGTCAATAACGAATACGAAACCAGCCTTTCAAAAAGCCTAAAGATGCCGCTTTTATTTACTAGATGTAAAGACGGCGTTTTGGTAAGTCCACGCCGTAGACCAGCCATACAAAAAGTGCCGATGTTTGAAGGGTAACTGGATGCATTCTTGCTGCCCAAAAAATCATTTAGTGAAAATGTAGAGTTTCAATGTATTAAAGTACCGGAAACTTTTAGTTCAACTTAAATATCAGCGTATTTATGCCTAGGGTGTCGTAGGGTGTCGTGAGTGGATTTGGGTGTCACATGGCGTGGACGCAGCAATGAAGGGCTAATATGGATAAAAATTATTTTCTACGCAATAAATGGTTAATTTTCTACGATACAATGTCAAAAAAATATGCTGCTTACCATACAAATTTCAAGATAATTGCTTTTAACAGCAAGATGACCAAAAATGATTTTTCACTATTCTCGGTACCAGAAATACAAAAACAACTTTTCAAGGACGTAAGCCTAGAAATCATATGCACAGATAAACTGCTTTCCAGAAATGTATCTTTCAAAGCGGTCAGCTCATTTTTGGCAACACAAGGCTAGGGTGTCTAATTTTCCACTCACCAATTTTGCGAGTGGTGGAATTTAGTGGCGGTGTTCACCCATTGGAACTTTCTCCGGTGGGGCAGGGGAGGGGGCACTGTGCGTCTTGCCCGCGCCAGAATTTCGATTCTGTTGTTCCACTGAAATCGGTGGAGATAAGGATGCCAGGTATAATTGACCAGAAAAATAGAAGTCGCCAGATTCTCTAGCAGAAAAGCGAAAGAAGCGCATAAGAGCCGAGTTAATTTGGCGATCTTCTAGTCGATTCTGCTGCTCTCTTTTCCAGTGGACGTTGGTAGAGGAGGCAATGGAACTGGGCTTTGTAGTAAGTATTGTTGAGTAAAATTCAATAGTAGTAAAATATTGTTCAATAGTTATTTAATAGTAGTAGTAAATATTGTTGGAAGTGAGTGGAAAATTCAGCAAAAAATATAAGAGTGAGTGGAAAATTCTGATTGACTGGGTGTCGTTCTGCACCCAGCACCCCAGGTTTTGGGACACTGAATACGTAACATCAGTTATTGTTGGCACATTAAAGTCACTTTGAGCCAGGTGGCCAGCTCCACTGGTCTTTAGAACTTCAGTGTTAATGGTTTTCCTTCTGAGGCGTTCGGAACATTTCCGAAATAACGCAGCATGTCCAGCCGATTTCTTCACAATCACAGAGTTCGCTGCCGTTACGTGGTGAGACACGAACAATATGAAAGTGTGATCTATATCGCTCATCCCACCAAGCAGATGTTAGGTTACTATAAAGCTAAACACATCAGTACTCGGCGGTTGGCCTACGGCTGCTCCGCAGGGGGCACGGATGAGGGAGGGCACCTCACCAACAGCCTCGCCTCCGCTGTCACAGTCCCAGTCCTCAGTCGATCGAAGAAGGGTTTATCGCGCTTTACTCCCGTTTCCTGTTTAGTCTTTGCATAAATAATCCGATTATATCACCTTTGAACATGGTGTAGTTCATGCACCCAATATATCCAGAAAAAACGCAAACAAAATCTTCCCTAGCCTTGGCAGCTCAAGTATGACAACGTAACCTAAGAAGAAAAGAGCTGCAAGGATACACCACACTGAGTAGTCAGATTAGAGTAGATGTCAGATTTAAGCGCGGGCCCCTGCACCGAGACAGCGTAGTCCCCATGGTGTCGAATTACGTTCAGGGATCAGCACACTAGTACGCGTCTGTGCCCCGACTAGTGACTTCACGAGCGCTCTTCACTGAAGTAACCTGGTGTTGTGGTGTTCTGGTTCCATCCCACTCACATCGGTATCCGTCCCTGGTCTCCCTGCAAGCTGGAATTGCTAGTATGGTTATCCGGCTCGGAAACGCGTAGGCGGAGGGAAAATTGAGTCGGGATTATTTAGATTGTTTTAAGCATTAAATCACTAATTAGCCCGACGTTTTGCTTTGGTGGCTTCATCAGGGACCCAAATGTGCAAAATCTGATAAAAAACTCAATTCAAAAACACGAAGATAAAGGCAAGTAGCATATTTAATCTCATCACGCTTCGAATACTCTTATGCGTTTCTCATTCCGTTCTAACATAGACTCAGTCCCTTCTAACGTAGACTCAGTCCGTTCCAACGTAGACTCAGTCCAGTCTGAGACTGCATACAGGTAGGAGACTTGCTACAGGTCACTTGCAAGCAGCATTCGTCATGGAAGATAATTATTTCATGTTGCACTGAAGTCGTATCAATGCATTGTTTTGTTACAGATTACAATGGGAGACCACTCAGGGCCTGTGGAAAGGTTTCAGACGTACCTGAGAATCAAAACTGTTCAACCCAACCCAGACTACGGTAGGTATGTGCTGCTTTTGCGTAAATACTGACTTTTGGATCTTCATGCAATATTGCATCTGGAATGAATCATCACTACACTCTTCTAGGCGAAGATTTTTTGCTCTACAGACCTAGTGTAAACACCTTTTTTTAATTTTTCCGGCGTTTGGGGCCCCCTCCAGCGCTTTGGGGGGGCATGACCGGAATGCCCCCCCCTGCGTCCGCCAATGGAAGCTCATAGAATGTAAATGTAGATCATGTGCCAGCGTAGGCCGCAAACCGCACAGCCATCAAAAACATCACATGTAAGGAAGGCAATTTCGTTGCTCCAAACATGGCAGCCACCCGCTGACCATCTCTCCAGTCTCCCTTCTGACGGACCTCACCTCCTCCGACAGATGGCGCGGTGGCATTTCTGCGCGGACAGGCGGAGGAGGTCGGCCTGGCGTTCCAGGTGGTGGAGCCGCTGCCTGGAAAGCCGGTGGTCATGATGACCTGGGAAGGCACAGACCCCTCACTTCCCACACTGCTGCTCAACTCGCACACTGATGTCGTGCCCGTGTTTCCCGTGAGTCCTGGTGTGCCAGGAATGGGTCTGGGTGTTCGTGATGGTGAGACATTTTTAACCTGAACATGGTGCTAATATTCTTTGCATGGGTTATATTAGGGGCGAATCTTACCCAATAGCCGAATGGAGAATCTTGCCTTTTCGCTTGACCATTACTTAGGTTACACTGTCCGCTAAAATTTGCGTCTTACACCTTGGGACACAATCCGCTACTTTGGTATCTAACTAACGAACGCCAACTTTCCTGCTGTCTACATGGAAGGATTTGACTGCCTCAACTCGGCCGATAGATCCGGCCCTGTAGTGTGAGGTTGTGACCTGTTACCTCGTTAAACATCCATCGTGATTCGTGTGGGATATATAGCTAAGACACCGGTCCTCTCTGGTCCTCAGGAGTACTGGGACCACGACCCGTTCGGCGCCGTGAAAACGCCCTCGGGCGACATATACGCCCGCGGCACGCAGGACATGAAGTGTGTCACCATGCAGTACCTGGAGGCCATCCGCGTGCTGAAGAGTCGAGGCGTGCGTCCTGTAAGGACTGTCCACCTGACCTTTGTTCCAGGTGAGTGTTGTGCACGGTTTATTCGCCGGGGGCCAATATTGGCTTCCGTAGTGTTGTCAAATTTCTACGAACTAGTTGTATGAAGGAAATCAGGAGTGGTAAGTTCTGTCTTTCAATGTTTTCAGCCGTTTCTATATTTCCATGAAATTTTCTCAGTTTCTTACTCCATTGATCGACTTTTAGGAGATGGTCAAATGGCGCTGTGTAGCATAGGTCCCCACAGCGGGACCATCTTACCAGAGAATGGTGAAAGGAAACTTAGGACGGACATGGTCCTCTAAGTGGACTGCTGTGAACCTGGGTCTGCACTTGCGCTCGGTCTGTTCAGATGCTAAATTCAAATTCCTAATTGAATTGCTGGAGGAGGGACTCGTGAAAAAACCGTACCAGATCGGGTTTAGCTTGCTTTTTACGAAAAAAAAACATGCGTTTAGATTGAGAATAATTCAGTGTTTGATTCGAGGGACTTTTGAAGCGCATGGGAACATTACATATACAATGCATTCGCATTTGAGGAACTTGGAGTATTTGGCCCATATTTTTATTCTTGCCTCTTGGTTTTGCTTGTTAGATTCAACCTTAGGAGAGGAAACAAATCTACCATGCGTCGCAAGATTCCTGTCTCCTGGTCTCAACCAATATTTTGGGAACGGAAAAGGTATCCACCGCCGTTGATTGCGAAAAAGATTGAACCGGTGGGATTAAAAATTATTGGCGTTAAAATTAAGTCATCAAAGTGGCAAGCTTCCTAAAGTTCGCGCGAGACATACACGAACACCATGCAAACAATGTTAGTGAATCGAGTGAGCACCGGAACATGTTAAACCAGGATACTCTTGGAATTTTTGACTAGAAATACATAATCTCTGGAAAGCTATTCTGCCAAAAAGTTTTGCATCAAATCCATCACGCAGTCTGCGGACTTTGTTCCGTCTAATAACAGTTTACCCCTGTGATTTCGCGTGAGACCTGAAATAACATAGCTATGTGCCGGCGTCTGTCCTATCGTGGGGTGGCAGCACTAAACCAAAGTGGGCTTCAGCCGGGTGATCCACATTTTAAGACCAGTCTTTGGAATTTCATAAAATCTCCGGCATGGGTGGGCGGATGTGATGTGTGTTTTGGTGCTGCGTGATGTGCGAGTGCATAGCTGTTGATTTTATGTCTTTTACGTCATCTTATATTGTTTTATCATGTCGACGTGGACAAGTGAAAAGCCCTCCTGAGTGGACCTTGTTTGAATATATCTGAATCGGAATCTACATGTATGATTAACATCCTGTGTGAGATGGTCAATATTGAAATGGTTTTTGACCTCTCTAAAACTGTGGAGCCTCGCTAGCGTAGGGCGGGAGGAGATTACCTTGCTTTGGCTGCCCAGATATCTCCAAAACGAGGTTTTCCGTCAAATCTGCAAAATGCTGAACGTAAGGACGAAGACGTTTTATTGCCATCCTCGTATATATGATATCAGCTTGATGTAGCTTTACATGGTTTGAGAAATGCAGCAAAAGCGCTGCACTTACCTGTCTGACCGACTGCAAACCGCGTAAATTGCATAACGTTGTTGCTGGGTTTGGCCGCTTCCATTTTATACTCCCCTGCGGCATTCTTTGACGATTGATGTTGATCCTCAGATGAGGAAATCGGTGGTGTCACCGGCATGCAGGCGTTCACGGAGACCGAACACTGGACCAAGCTGAACGTGGCCTGCGCCCTGGACGAGGGACTCGCCAACCCGGCCGGCGAGATGACCGTGTTCTACGGCGAACGGCACACATGGAGTAAGAGGACATATCTCGTCTGACACCCGCCAGGCTGATTGTCCTATGTTAGCCATGGAAATGTGTGAAATTTTCTGTCGAATACGGGGCTAGTTGGCTCTTCAAAGCTGTATTATTTACTGCTCAGTTGATTGGAGGGTCAGGGTTAGTATATTCTGTGGGCGGTATGTAGAGGGAGATCATAAGTGTGTTTGAAGGAGGATGTTGAGCTCACTTGAGCGTGCACAGCAGTGTCCTTATTTGTGAAGCAGCGATTGAGCTTATATACGCGCTAATTTTTTTAATTTTTTCATGCAATTTTATTGCTAGAAAAGGTCCGCCATCCATTTAAACGGGTAGCCAGGCGTGCCCCCTCCGCGATCCCAACGACAACAGTACCCTTACGTTAACACCACCAGAACATAAAATATTACAAGTCGTGGCACGCCCTGCTAGGAAAAAGAAAGTAACTTAAAGAAAGCATAATAAATATCATACTATTAGTAAAAACTGCTAGTAGTAGCTCCCTGTAAATATACAGGGAGCAGGAATACAGGTCTATTTAGGTTAAATGCACAATAATTTAGCTCATTACCGGTTAGATTGTTAGTCTTTTTGCAAACGGGACTACCCAAAACTGGAGATTCGTGTTAGCCCCTCCGAGATTCTGGCGAAAAGATAGAGGCCTAGTAACATTCGCCAGAGAACTCGGAAGACAGTAAGCAAATTAGGGCAGACATGCAGGCATAGGCAAGCAAGCAGGCAAATTAGCAAGCAAGCGCAGCAGGAGTCAGACACACGCAGACAAGAAGGCACGCACGCACGCACGCACGCACGCACACACACACACACACACACACACACACACACACACACACACACACACACACACACACACACACACACACACACACACACACACACACACACACACACACACACACACACACACACACACACACACACACACACACACACACACACACACACACACACACACACACACACACACACACACACACACACACACACACACACACACACACACACACACACACACACACACACACACACACACACACACACACACACACACACACACACACACACACACACACACACACACACACACACTAATGAAGGAAACATCGAGATGAATAGTGAATGGATGACGGATTGGAAATGGCACGTGTGTACGCGTGGGAGAGGCAGATGTGACATGCTTGTGCGTGCGTTAGATGTGGAAGTGACGTGTTTGTGCGTGCGGCAAATGTGAAAGTGACGTGTTTGTGCGTGCGGTAAATGTGGAAGTGACGTGTTTGTGCGTGCGGTAAATGTGGAAGTGACGCGTTTGTGCGTGCGGCAGATGTGGAAGTGACGTGTTTGTGCGTGCGGCAGATGTAAAAGTGGCGTGTTTGTGCGTGCGGCAGATGTGAAAGTGACTTGTTTGTGCGTGCGGCAGATGTAGAGGTGACCTGCTTGTGTGCATGGCAGGGGTAAATGTTACGTCTTTGTGCGCGCGGCAGACATTGAAGTGACGTGCACGGGGCGGTCCGGGCACGGCTCTCGGTTTCTCGCGGACATTGTTAGCCAGAAAGGTGGCTGTGGGTGTGCGTGTGCGGGCCTGCGGCGGCTGGCGGCCCGTGCTGTGGAGTATGTGACGTGTGCGCTTGCAGCAGGAGGTTGTGAATCTGCGGGCGCTCGGCACTGGTAGGCATGTCATTTGTGTACGGTAGAGGTGTTGACGTGAGTGTGATCGGCAGAGATGGAGGTGACGTGAGCGGAAAAGATGGAGATGACGTGGGCGGCAGAGGTGGAGGTGACGTGGGCGTCAGAGGTGGAGGTGACGTTTCCGGGCGGTAGGGGTGGAGCTGACGTGTTTGTGTGGTCGACAGAGGGAGATGTGGCGTGTGTGCGTGGTAGATATGTCACCTATGTGGAGGCAAAGGCGATGGTTGTGTGCTTAGAAGATTTGTGGGTGACGGGTGTACACGACAGGGCTGATGACGTTTATACACGGCAGGAGAGGTCATGTGTGTATGTTTGGCCGGTAGAGGTTGAGGTGACGTGCGCCGGCCACACCGGACATGGCTCCCGCTTCCTGCCGGACACTCCCGGTGAGAAGCTGCGGCACGTTCTGGACGCCTTCTACGACTACCGTGCCCAGCAGGAGCGCCTACTGGCCGACAACCCGCAGCTGAAACTGGGCGGCGTCACCACCGTCAACCTCACCATCATCCAGGTAAGGCCCTGACATCACTTCAAGCCTAGCCGGCTCATCACGCCCATCTCCATGTTGTTGGTGGTTAGAGAGAGAGAGAGAGAGAGAGAGAGAGAGAGAGAGAGAGAGAGAGAGAGAGAGAGAGAGAGAGAGAGAGAGAGAGAGAGAGAGAGAGAGAGAGAGAGAGAGAGAGAGAGAGAGAGAGAGAGAGAGAGAGAGAGAGAGAGAGAGAGAGAGAGAGAGAGAGAGAGAGAGAGAGAGAGAGAGAGAGAGAGAGAGAGAGAGAGAGAGAGAGAGAGAGAGAGAGAGAGAGAGAGAGAGAGAGAGAGAGAGAGAGAGAGAGAGAGAGAGAGAGAGAGAGAGAGAGAGAGAGAGAGAGAGAGAGAGAGAGAGAGAGAGAGAGAGAGAGAGAGAGAGAGAGAGAGAGAGAGAGAGAGAGAGAGAGAGAGAGAGAGAGAGAGAGAGAGAGAGAGAGAGAGAGAGAGAGAGAGAGAGAGAGAGAGAGAGAGAGAGAGAGAGAGAGAGAGAGAGACCGAGAGAGAGAGAGAGAGAAAAGAGACAGTAGAAAGAGAGAGATTCTTTTCCACCTTGAGAGAGAGCAATAGGACCCGATCGCTACATGCAGCTCTATAATAAGCGTGAGTTCAGTGCAATGCCACAGCTAGACTACCATCAGTGTGAGTCCAGTCCATCGCTGCATGCAGCCCTTGCAGGTTTTACGCAGTTATTTTCTACAAGTAGCTTTTCCCATGAGTATCAGATTGTTCCATTATTGCGTGGAATTTGTCAGCTTGAGTGCAGTTCATTGTTACGGACAGCACTGCAGTAAGCATAAGTTCGGTTTGACAACAGTGTAATGGGGGTGAGCTGGAGTTAACACTGACCTGGGCGGGATTACCTATAGCCGCCCTGAACAGCACTCCCACGGGAGAGGCCTGGATGTGTGGTTACGGTGGAGACTCCTACATCCATTGGTACCGGGGTGTAGTCCTGCCTAGTTATCTGGAACGGGGTTGATGTTATCCCCGAAATTCACAATGAGTGGAAAGTTTTTGACCTCTGTATGATCTTACATCAGTCAACGTCAACCATTAGGGTCTGTTCACATATGACGTCATCGGCGACCAAATGGGAAGGATCTGACATTTTCTGCTTTTCTGTCGAATATGGGAGGGGATCCGGCTTTTTCTGACAATTTCTGAGGGAACAATCCATAGGCTATCATGTAATTGGTTTTATTGAGCGAGAACTGCGTAGGCCCAGGGTAGTTGAAGAGTGGGTACTTCAAATGTTTCGTAGTCAATGTGTTTGAAGCCGGCTGGTGTCCACTGCTACCAGCTGCCCGTACCGCCCTAGCATTGTAGTTCTGCGGCGTTTCTGCGTGACTTCTTATGTCGACCACTGTTGCTGTGGAGAGGGGTCTGATAATTTCTGACGATTGCTGACGGAGGGTGAGGGATCAGTCGATTTCAGACTATTTCTAACGAAGGGGAGTCCGTCCGAACCCTCAAATAAGGCTAACGTCATATGTTAACAGCCCCTTATCAATACAGCGTGTGAGAATCTCAAATATTGTAGAAATCATCATGAGGTATGAAACAGGATAAGTCCTGGTAATCGCGCTGTCTTTATTCCAGCAATAGAACCCTGTACTAGTCTGTATCAAGGTGAAGTCCATTGTCGTGACCGCGTCCCACGCCGTGCCGCAGGGCGGCGTCCAGATGAACGTGGTGCCGGACAAGTTCACGGCGGTGTTCGACGCTCGGGTGGCGCAGCGCACGCCTCCGGACGAGTTCGAGGCGCTGGTGGCTGGCTGGTGCGCCGCTGCCGGCGACGGCGTCACCTACACGCTGCCGCAGAAGGAGGACAACCCCACGCTGAGCCCGGTCTCCGAGGACGACCCCTGGTGGTCGGCTCTCACGCGGGCGCTGGCCAAGTGGTGAGTGGGTGGAGAGCTGCGGGCGTCTGTTCAGTTTTGTTTAATACAAGCTTGTGGCTTTTTTTGGACATTTTATCATAACAGACTGATCTAACCACCAATGGCCTCATATCTAACTTTGTTTTCAAAAAGAAGGGCGCTACCTTGAGTTGAAGACAAGCTCAGACCGGAGTGCTTGAACACTCAGCCCCGGTCAGGCCCGGTGTCGGTCCATTAACATGTGAATGTATAGGGCTGTAACTGTAGAAGATGGCACGCCCGAAAAAATGTTCATAGTTTAGATGGGAGGCGGGGGGGGGGCTGATGGACCCCGGTACCGAGTCTATATGCAACAGTCGAGGTGAAATAAATTGATTAAGAGGGCTGTGGGGATCTATGCTCATACTGTATCCAAGCTGAATGTCGTTCATGTGTATTGTGTGTGGACTCGTAATCGCTTTACCTGCGTGTATGTGCCCTGTCCCCTTTACTGTCGATGCCACGCTAAACTGGTCGTCCCCAGCAAGTGTCTATCAGCTCGCCGCCAAACCCTGTCTTGGCCCAGATCGAAAACCGGCGCCTCGCCCTACCCCCGTACAATCGCGTTGCCCCACAGAACGCCTTACGAAAATGTTCCTGCCAAGAGGGTCACCACCACCCCCCCTGGAAAAGTGATTAGGGATTTTCTCACTTTTGTGTGACTGATTCTTTCCCAAAACGTATTTTTGCTTTCAATTCGATCAATAAAAATCGAGAAAGGGCGATACAATTCCCTTTGATGTTTATGTGTGACTTCGTCTCTGCATAATACGACAAAAACGTTGCATTGTCACACCCATCAGACGAAACGAACAGAAAGGTGGACTTAGGTTTCCATTACCAGGTCTTCATTCCGCTACTCAAGAAGTCAATACTGACTCTTGGTCCCTCCACTTCACTTTGCGTACACGGGTATATCCCATGGATATAGGGCATTGTGTGCACTGAGCTCTTTATCCACAATTGCTCCGCGGATCGCCTGTCCCATTGTGCATTGTCAGATGCCTTGAATCTCCTTTTGGCTAGGGTTCAAGTGAGAGATTTAGTTACGGATCTACTGGGTAGACTCAAATAGATCTAGGTAATTATCCGATGGAATTTACGGCTTGATTTTAACCCTTCATCGCCTTCGGGGTCCGATCGGACACACCCCGCTCTGTTTTTCGCGAATGGTTCTGAGTGGCTTTAAATGAAACGCGCGTCGCTTTGCATGCCCCTAGGGTGATCAATTTGACGACTTGTGACCCCAAAGTCGGCATTAGGTCAGGTGAGCTCAACGAGTTATGAAGTCATTTCTAAACCCATATGAGGCGAATTTGTTCTTCTAAAACGAGGATGACAAAACCAGGGTGTAACTCGGCTTCTAGCAGAGATCATATCAGGCTTCTTAATATCATTCGAAAGCTCTTGAAACGGAAAGTATGTATGTTTCATTCATTTTCAGGTCAGGATAATATCAAGGCCACCAAAGGCCATGGTCTTTGAAACAATTTGTTCTATAACTTTTGAACGAAACAAGATACAATCATAAATTTGGTTTCATGGTTATGGGCATAATCCAAGGATTCGAATGATATGCAACATGACATTGAACGGTGGATATCTCACCTTGGCCAAAGTCAATGCCATAATTTGACCTTGCTGTGACATTGCAAGGTTATGCCGCATATCATTTGAATCATTGTGTCCAGACGAACACATTGATGCCTTTGTTTTTCTCTAGGTCTGAGGTTTCCGGAGTTATAAGAGATTTCTTAAGTAGGTCTAAATTTTCCCATTGTGTCCCACTGTGACGTCACGGGTCAACGGACAGGGTTCAAACTCGACTCTAAAGTAGGAGACGGTTTCATTGCCGTTTGAATTCTTCTGTATCGCTTCCGGTTCCCGAGACCGTAGGGGGTCCGATCGTACTCCCGCCCTCGGCGGTCGTGTGTACGCAAAGAGACAGATGGTGCCGGGTAAACGCCTAGTCCAAATACAAGTTGCAACTTAATTTTTTTAGGATTATGGAAGGAGTTTGGGAATTTCCAGCCTAAAAATGCCCGGCCGTGTGAAGTATTTCACCTCTATCGAAACTAAGGAATAGAGGGTAGAGGCTACCGCTTGTTCTTTAACCTCGCATGTCGAAATTGTGACTTCGCGTGTACTGAAGGAAGCTTATCTACATGCGGTTACTTACAGCCTAGCGATTGATTTAGGTTTACGTAGTATTTTATGCAAAATGTTGTACCTTCTGTATCACGCTTAACTGAAAGGGACAGTAATGCCGTGTTATATTGGTACTACCTGCTGCGCGGCTGTCAGCAGGCTGTCGTCCCAACGCCACCCTTCGGTCGGCTCTCTGCTATCCATCATTGAGCGTGCGCGGCTGAACCGCTGCCAACCCATCCTGGCATTGTGCAAAACAGAGGTGCGAAAATCATCCGATTCCTACCAAGCACTTTCCTGGTTTCTGTCGCGTGCTGCTTGTTGTGTGTAATACTGAAGGAAAAAACCAAGTTAGGGGAGTCCGTCAGACCGGGGCTGACTGGGACAGATGGAGAGCGTTTCTGGGGATTTGGGACAGCTCTGTCACCAGTAACCTCGGCTGTGTCAGTGCACCCGCGTGCGGGCTGGTATTGGCACGGGCGGGGCCGCACCTCTCCAATAGCCCTGCCCCGATCCCCACAACCACCGAGACCGAGGCAGCCACGCGGGGCCGTTATGTCACCTGTCAGCTACTCTGACACAACAGGCGGGCGGGGACACCTGCCACCGGGTAGGGCTGTGTTCGGGAGGGGCGGAAGCGCTGACTCTTCTGGTTCGGTTTAGGGCGGAAGTAGAGGGAATGTCTATCACTTTGGAAGACATTGGCATGTATGTGCTGGTTCAAGGCAAGCTGCAACAACTGGCTTTCAGCGCCCTGCAACAACGAAGTCTGGTGAAACGGACTTGAACATACCTATTTTTAACTACCGTGCTGTGCGAGGGTGCCCCGAACTGTACAGTTTCCTGTTTAAGACGAGTAATTTTGGAGCGAGGCTCAGCCCAAAAGCCGTCCGTTGTCTCGTGTTTTCGGATCAGTATCGATAGATCGGCGCTGGCCACGTTTAAACTGCTACTACACGTACTTGACTTCCACCCCTTACTGATAGTTATCAGAGTTAAAGTCTCGGCCGTTGTGTCCGGATTAGCCCCCCCCCCCGTCCGCGTTCCCTTACTTGACTGATAGCTCGCTCCGTTTGCATTGCAGCGGCGTGAGGACTAATCCTGAAATCTTCCCGGCGGGAACCGACAGCCGCTTCCTTCGCAGGGTGAGTTCTTCATCGCCCCGGGTCGATTCACCGGCCGCCATTTTTATTTCTTTTGGCTGTATATGTTGAGGGTGATTTGTATGCGAGTTTGAACAGAAGTTGATCGTTAAACATGTGAAGCGAAATTAACCGGCACAGCCGTAAGCTTTGCTCTGCGTTACTCCACTTCACATTGATTCATGATTCACGTGCTATCGATGAGCCCTGATCCTTTTCTCCCATCGCCCCGATAACCTCCGCCCGCCGTGTGTTGCAGCTGGGTATTCCGTGCTACGGGTTCTCCCCGATGAACCACACGCCTATACTTCTGCACGACCACAACGAGTTTCTCAACGAGAAGGTCTTTCTGGCCGGGATAGACGTGTACGTGGAGCTCATTCCCAGTTTGGCGTCCGTGAAAATCTGAACTAGCCGGGAGTGGATGGATGGGGGGGCGGCCAGCTCACGGAATCTCCGCCTCTGGGCCGAGATCGGGTATTTAGCGTGAGATTACGTCACCCACGGTAAAAGGCTGGTCTTTTTTGGCGGGTTCTGACCAATGTTAACCGTAACGGGGCTCTCGTGGGATAATTGTTTCGCGGTGGCCCGTGGCATGAAGTCACGAGTCGGGGCTAATATTAACTTGCTCAGTAGGATAAGGTCAGTAATGCTCGGATGAATGCATATCCTACGATTTCGTGGCAAAACTAACTGTTACTATACAAGTGCTTTGAGCTTAAGACGGGTGATATATTAGCTACCGTTTGGGTGCTTTGTTACTTTCTTTCTGGTAAATAATCTGGTAATCGTTTTTATGAACTAGGTAGGTTCTCTACTTACTAATTATTAGGAAGTTCTATCAACCCGAAGTTGACGCTGAGCGTGTGAAAGGGTTAAAATGAGCGTGATTATTGTAATTACGGAGGAGAGAAACCCTGGCGGCGTCACGCTGTTGTGTTCTTAGCAAAACATTGTTTTTGTTTGATGCCAATGTTTTAGATTCATGGGCAGTGGATGTTTTTTTAAACAAGTGTAATATTTTGCTATTGGTAAACGAAAATTATGAAGAACCTACTTTTTGCAACTCTCGAGGCAGCTGCACCAGGAATTGATGTGATGCAATTTTCAGAGCTAGAGATTGAAGGTCGCGAGGGATGCGCAATGTGCGGCTCAATGCCGTCAGTGACTCATCAACGGGGTAGGGTAAGGAGCTGGCTGTGCACGAATGTGATGTGTGCCAACATCAAACCAGATAATTATTGGCATAGGCGGATCCAGGGGGCAAGTGGGAGCGATTTCCCTGTCGACTCTCGACGTCCGCTAGAATGGTCACGGCGCTGCTACCCCCTCCCTCCCCTCCCCTGAAAGGCTGCTTCCCAATCAACCCCACCTCCAGGATGCGAATTTCGGTTCCCCCGCGATAGGATTTGGCGCCTACCTGATAGTTTTGCTGCCGAAAAGTAGTGCCCCTAGGCTATGTGGCCCCACCGGGTTGGCAATCCTGGATCCGCTTATGAATATTGGTGGGTCGTTGGCTTCTAGCGTTCACCAAACTGAAGGGTTAGAAATAGTGTTCTGGTACAAAGCTGCCATTTTGGTAGTGTGAGAGGTATTTTACGTGTTTTTGGAGAATAGAACGCATAATTGTGATGATATTTTGTGATATGGAATCTTGAAAATCCGTTCAGGGATGTGCTAGGGTTGGGTTACGATGTGTAATTGCACTATAATACATAAACAACGTTCAATTTGTATAATTACCTGTGTGAATCGCAACAGTAATCGAGCCGGAGGCGTTTAGAAGTAATGTTTTCTCGGGACAATGGTGGAATGCACGGTGAACTCTTAGTTGCAACGGCCTTTACTTTTTCTCTGGGTAGGGTCCTAAAGTGTCCCTCACCAATCTTTCCTTCCAATATGTGGAAGAAATGTTGAAGATAGGGTTGAAAACGGACTTCAGGTTTTCAAACTTTGACCAATATTTTGTGATCGCCACAATTGTGTGGTTTCTCCCATTCACCTGCATTTTAGGCCGAGTTGTGATGTCATGGTGCCATTTCACCGGCATGATATGCAAAAGTCCCTTCGCATGAAGGTCAGTGGTGACAGGTCACGGTCGTACCAGCATTCTCAAGGTCATTAGCTACAAGGCTTTCGGTCGGATGACTCCGCCAAGTGCGACATACGTTATGATGTCAAAGTTAAGGCTGCTCAATGTTATGGTCAATGTTACAGGTCAAGCTTAACGTCATGGGTCAAGATCGAATCCTTATAATCCTTATTTTCAGCCTCAACTGCTGCTAGTGTTGATTTTAGTGTACACTGGGGAACATATATTGAGATGTCGTAGGTCAATGGCTTTGAATTTATATAACCGTAAAAACCCAGAAAACTCTTCACGGGACCTTCCATTTTGTGTTACTCCGTTTTGAATGTGTTCATATGTTGTTGTTCCTTGCCGCTGTTTTGTTTTCTTAATAACCCCAGCAGGCCCAGATTTGATCAAAACGACCTCGTTTGACCTTAAGTGTATGGGCCAACGTCGATGGAAGTCTGCTATAGTGTAGGTCACTACAGCCCTCGCACTCTGCTTTAGCTAATGTATAAGAAACTGAGGAGACCACCTAATTTTGGTTTTTATTGTTTCTGAAACAGTTGTATGCGTAGATTTCAAACATGTCATCCGCAAAATCCCTGTTTGGCGTCGTTTTTACTACCAGTTGTATTGCAGGAAACCTAAGAATAAAGGCTTTTATAACGTTCACCCCCCTGAAACTTGACTCCAGCAGCTTCCAAAATATCAGATGAAAAAGTATCATGTTGGTCTTTTCTAAATCGCCCAAATACTGAGAATCCAACTATTCGAAGCAGTTGTCTCAATTTCATTGCAGCATCTATTATTTTGACAGGAAGCTCCAAAATTTTAACACAGAAGCTAAGGGCAGATGTCGTGAACTCCCTGCTCTGTCTGGACAAACGGTTAGTTTGCTACGAAATGTAGCGTCTATGTGCGTTTTAACACGAGATATGTTTGGCCAGATTTTAAAGCAGCATACTTTATGAATTACGTAAAAAACATTACCATTTTTAACAGCGTTAGAATTTTCTCGCAAATCGCTCGAAATGGACTGCAAGCGCAACATGTCCAAGAAACCAATGTCAGAGACTGTACCTGGCGGGACACGGAGCTTATCTATCGCTGACCTGCAGTTGAGTGGAAGGCAGGCGTCGGGCCTTCGAATGATCGCGATCGAGGTGTAAAGCTAGCAGAGGCGTTTCCTGCGGCACACTTTCATTTGAAGATGGAATAAGCTTCATCTTTCAGCATTGAATCCATTGAAATATGCATTTCGTAAGACTGCAAGAGTATACCCCTCATTTTGTTTTTAATCCCTTTCCCATCAGAATGCTCACCATCGAGGATGAACTGTTTTTTCCCAAAATATGCTCCTATGTCCGCTCTTGAATTAACATGCCACCCTCCAAGTTGCGCAACATTCGCACCTGGTTAGCAAGTCTGTTTTGTTCGCCGGGTTCACCCCGGTCACAAGCCGGTAATGGGTCCGGTCTCTGATCCTGGATCCCTGAACTGAGGCCAGTAAATTGTGGAGAGAAAAAAAACGATTGGAGCAAATAGTAATTTTCATCAAAATACGTGCATTCGGAGACTCCGGAACATGTTCAGCTCAACATCGGGTAAAACCATGTTCTTAGATTGTGAAAATCACACATACTTCCATCAAGGCCTTCAAGGCTTGCGGTGAGGGCTCTTTGTCAGGAATGATACATGACTTTATCCCCGTTAACGATTGAAAGCGTAGCTTTTTGGCAACTTCACCGCTCAAATTTCGGGTATTGCAACCGTCCCGGAGTTTGTCCAATGACAACCGTATTATTCGCGAAAAACTTTCGGAAGATATCAAATTCCACGCAGCAAATGTAAAAGAATGAGCTCTTGATATTTGCCAGGATACAGGAAAACGCAAAGGAAGATTTCAAATTGGAGAAATAGGTGCGAAACCCGGATTGTGCGGATTACATATTTGGAATCTACGTATGAAACGGTATTAGAAGCAATAAAAACCCCAATTAGGTGGTCTCCTCGATGTATTTTACATCAACTGAAGCAGTGTGCTCACAAGACCCGAAACTGGGCATTTTCCTAACCTTGGTTAGTGATATCGCAAGGCAGTGGGCACTTTTGAACCCCCGTTCCAGGGCGCGTTGACGCCAACCCCCCTGATGCGAATTTTAAACCGAGCTCCTGCTGACGAGTAAGTTGAAGCGCCACTTTTTGGTAGCAGTCGTTCGGCAGACCTGTGTCAGCTGACCTCACTCCGAGGATTGACCCCGGTCCCTGAGGGCCAACCCTCGTTCCAGTCTGGAGGATGTTTGAACACACCATTCAGGTTTCTCTAAGGCGGCTGGAAAACGGCGGAGCATAGCGCCACCGTACTTTGCATGACTTATTTTTGGTCGTTTGTGCAACTTTCCCAGCTAGTTTCAGGTTGGGATTTTGTTTGGTCAGGACACTCGACCAGGTGAAATGGCCTCACCTACGAAAAAATGTTTAAAGGAGAAGAAGTTGGTGTAGTGTTTGATAATAATTGTTCAGGCTTATCGACGCACCAACTGCCAGGATCATATGGCGTCGCCAACTCTTCCCCTATTGGAAGGTTTTCTCGGGAGCCAGCAGTGTAGTGTTTGACCTCGGTGCGAAATACATATAACATGACAGGTCTACCGGCTATGGCAATTACTGCGGACGGAATGTTTTACATTAACCTGGGGTTACGTGAAGGTTCTGTCGGTATCCAATCAAACTTGGTAGGGGATATTAGAAGTGGGCGAAAATGACCCTGTTTCAATCGACTGGTTACTGGTTACCCCAATACCCGGTTTCAATAGATAACGGCTGGACCGACGTTAAACTTTTAACGTCTTGTCAAGACCACTCCCAAGGATCGATTTTACCACATTGACCAGTCCACGATCTCAGACTAGATATCTACGGCAGTTTTAGCAGGCTGTTAGGCTCAAGGTATCTCGGTTAGGCTCGGGTAAATACCTTCGCAGGGAATGGCGATGTGGCTTTTATTTTGATGTCATTGTGTTTGCTTTGTCGTTGCAAGTAGGTAATATTGATGTGAGGCGAGAGTCGCCACGAGTTGATATGCATTATGAGCGTTTTATATCACAGCGGCCTTGACCTGACCATGAGTCTTTCATATGTTGGAGTAGTAAAGTCAAATTATGCATGATGTGATTTTTCGTAATGAGAGAATTCCAATGATGCCCTAAAATATGCTCCCACCAATTCTTTCAAGAGCTAAATTCAAAAACTACTCACTCCCATCATAAATTTATTTACGGGAAAATCCAACATAGTTTAAAACCAAATTCTTTGGGTACTATTCTTTCGACCCCATTGTGCCCCTGCGAGACCTTTGCCCTCCCACAACATAGGTTCTTGGGTCAGCAAGTTACCAGAATATATTGGTCCATGGTTATTTTTATTCTTGATTATCAGCTTACTGACCTGTCTCGTATCCTGGCTGCAAAATTTAGCAAATTCGCCGTGACTTAATAGTCGGGCACAGCCCTTCAAATTTTTTTATAAGACAATAGATGAATACACAAGTTATCGTGTGAATATGAATGCCTAATGCCTAAGAAGACACAATTTCTGTATGCATATATTGCCTTATGAGGATTCTGATGTAAGGCTGTGCCCGAATGTATATTCACAGCGAAATGGGCTTAATTTTGCATTCGAGATCGTAGGAGAAGGGCCAGTTGACTAAGTTGTCCAAATGCTATAAAATATCGCTAGCGATATCTTAGTATGTCTCCTTGTAGCGCTCTGTCATACTGACCGTTATTGAGGTTTTCGACCCTCCCCTCCTCCTTTCCACTGGGACGGAGCTGGATATAGTGTCCCGTGGAGCGCGGGTCGACACACGCTAAAAGGGCAAGATAGGTGGCTGTCGCTGGGCCTGCCCTCCAGTAAAAATCTGCTGCGACGGCGCTGCCATGCAGGGTGCATCTCTCGCTGATAACTGTCCCGCGGGCTTTCTCAGCGGTATGACCGTCTGGCGACCTCGCCAGGCTCTGTACTGTCCCGTGCCAGTGCTGAAGAAAATAATATTGCGAAATAGGGGCGGAGATTGGGGCCGCAAGGGTGACCGGTCGAGCACATGGGACCGCCGGTTGGTAGATTGTTGGTGCTTAGTAGTGATACGAATGTACCAGTTACCCACCAGGCTGCTAAATCGTACCAACAATAGCTCGCCCTTCGGTTATTTCAGGCTGAGCACATGAGGGGATAGTGCCCCGTTGCCAAGAGATACAATTTAGGCTGCTGACGTCACTGCCAGGAAACACGCTGCCGTTGGTCGAGCTGGAGGGTGAATGAAAATGCTACTGACGTCAGAACTGTATCGTAACAACAGCGGAATGTCTCAAATCTAATCATAAGTCGCTTGCGAAAGAACTGGCAAACGATTGATTGGGTCCTGTCCAGTGGCGGATCCAGGAATTCCTCAAGGAGGAGGAAAATGCATGTCTCGGGGCCCGTCGCTTGGCGAGAGGTTCCACGATTCGGAGGGATCGCGGAAAAAAGCTAAATGTGATGGAGCTCAGCTTTATACAAATGATCTGGCTCCCCCGAGCCCGACCCGGGACATTTTACAGGTTTCCGCCACGCAGACACGCTCGCAGGCACTATATGCACATACAGACAGAGTTTTTTCACTCATAGCGCCCTTGTGGGGGGGCTTATGAGTGAAAACCTTAACCAAACTTAACCTTGAAGCTCTTTCCAGTGCTTAAGGTTGGTCCAGGGTGGGGGCTGTCACCCCCTTTGGATCCGCCCCTGGTCCTGTTCTGCAGGTTAAGCTCTTCCAGACTGATGAAAATGTATTCTCCTTGGCGCATTTAGGTAGGGCCACTTCCACAGCACTAGTGCATATAGATTTTGGGAACATTTCCCTCCTACGTGAAGGACGCAAAGCTGATTTGACTTGAGGGGCATTCCAGGACAAAACGACCAAAAATATTTCAATTTGACGCCACCATGTCTAGAAAAAATCTGAAACTTTGTCCCCGGGATATTTTTGGGCCAGGAACACGCCTGTGAGAATCTTAGCCCCCTCTGCCCGAGGCATTTTCGGGAGGTCACCTTGTAGACTCATCTTTGATGCTTCATAGCTCAAAAACGCATTACCTGATTAACTAGTTTTGTATGTATGATTGAACTTGTCTTAAACTATACATCATTTTGAAAAAAGAAAATTTTAAAATTAAAAAAAATACTTTTAATTTGTTTAACCTTTTTTACCTAGCTTGACCTTTTCGCAGTTGAAATTGCCCTTTTAAACACCTCAAAAATTTTGCTTTATGAATTTTCTTTCGATGAAAAAATTTTCAAACAATTCATTCTTGCTATAAATTCCAAATTTTTAGCACCTAAGGTAGGTATGCAGACGGTTTTTGACCACTGCGGTAGTACAGCCTTATGTTTAACACCGCAAAGTGATTTCGTTTGTAATCGGTTGCTTGCAATCATATTGCATTGTCTTTACGAAATTTTTCTCGTGCAAGTGTCAGAATTTATGAGAATTAACACGCGCCCATACGAGGGGGTGGGCAACCGGCCTCCTCAGGTTTCCACAGGTAATAAAAAACACCTTCGCGCAGCGCCACCGTACTTTATGTATCTCTAACTGAACATTTTTGCAACTTCTGGAAAAATAATTAAGGTCAACTGGCAGGTGGTAGGTACCGTAAATACCGTAGGTCAGCTGGCAACTGACTGGTGAGAGGGTGACCTGAGGTAGACGGCCGTTGTTATGCCTTGTGGGACGTTCAACTTTGATTCCTTAATTAACCCTTCATCGTGGGAGTTGCTCGTTTGGGTGGTGGGGTCGGGGTCTCCGTGAAAAGTCTCTTGATAACTCTAGTGAGACTCCGGCTCCTGAAACTGAACTGGCAACAACTTGGACAAGACTTATAAAAATAAAAATAGCAGCCATTAAAAGTGGTAGAAAGGGGTCCATTGTTTCGAGGGAACGTATTATGAATGGGCCTTGCAGCCTGAAACGAAAATTTGCAAAAAATGTCGCGAATTTATCCATAATTGAAACAAGTATAACTTATCCTTTAAGTGAGGAAGAACAACCTGATGCTCATATTAATTAAAAACTTGTTCAAAAATTAAAGGTCAATATATTTCGCTCATGGGGCATGATCACGACCGTGGTCATGGTCGTGATCATGCCCCATGGGCGAAATATATTGACCTCAAATTTTTGAACACGTTTTTAATTAATATAAGCATCAGGCTGTTCTTCCTCATTCATAGACTCATCAGCATGCTCAAAATAGCTCTCCAAGACATCATTATCCTATAAGCACCACTAACTCACTCAATTACATCGTTCCCGGAGATGGAAAAATAGTATCGATACAAGGTGACTTAGTGAAACACAACATACATTTGGAGAAGATTCATACAATGTAAAAAAACGTGTCTGAAAGGCTTTCATTCCCAGGGGGTAATTTGAATCTGCTCATATATGCGAACAAATGTTATTCTGAAATCATAACGCATTCGACTTGGTCACTTGAACAGGTTGCCTTACATGATATTTTTAAAAGGTGATTATTTTATAGCCGACACGGATCCCAGTTCAAACACCACTTCAAAAGCCTTTTTATTTGTGTTTTTTAATGATTAGGGGTGGGCAAATTTGAAACAATATCGAGAGCCACTACGTAAAAATAAATAGCAAATTGTATCATGTGTTTTAGCCCTCTCACAGGCCGTTTGAACTGCATTGAACCAAGAAGTAGTGCTTGAAATGAAAAAAAGAGAACATTTAAAGGATGTTTTACCACTGTTTCCACGGTTCATTGCAGGTGGTCGGGCACCCACAAATAGATAAAATTCCACACTCCTGGTGCCTTGTATAATCATTGAAGAATAAGGGAATACACTGAGATGACTTCAACACTGACACCGACTTTTTCCTGTACAAACGCATTCATCCGCCTGCAATGATGGCCGTCAGATCACTCATTACTTAAGCCAAATAATCTATACCAGTATATTTAATTTTACCTTTGTGTTGAACATTCGCCATGGCTAAATTTGCGACCATTCACGCAGCATCCATAAAAGAAAGGCTATTTACACAGCGCGACACTGTTTGGCTCAAACATAGGTATACGAAACCCGAACCTCTCTTCCTTTGTTTGTGGAGATTTCATGAACAGTGATGGATGTCTTATTTACCGCTGGCAATCTTCGAAACTTGGATTCATTTTCCATAATCGCATTGGCTAACAGACTTTGGAGCTGTCCAGCAACATTGGCTATGCTTGATTGTGGTATGTACAAGAACTTAATCGTGCGGAAAAATGTATGCGTAAGAAAAGGATGCGTACCTTTGGCATCACGTATTAGATCTTTCACTGGACTTTTTAAACCATCGTGATATGTTGCCCGTTTTGCAGTGCTCTAGGTATAGTCGCAGTCGCCCTTGCTGTGAGACGTAGTGAAAATACTTAATTTACATAATTGAATTTTGCTTCGATGTAACTTTTGCAATGGAATTAAACCTTTGCATTGCTTTGAAATCGTGTGCATGGCGGCAGCATTTGATGAAGTTAAATATATTTTTGCATTGTGCAACACAGCCCGTCAGGAGATGTACATTCTTCAGTCAGTTCTCTCGCTTTCATGCTCCAGGCGTAAGTTCTGAAAAAACACAAGCTATCGCAGTGCTTTGTTTGGAGGCATGTTATATCACACAGGTTCCATGGCCCAATTGTTGGTTATCTCTGCTGTTCAGTAAACCATGTAGAATGAACAGTGCACTGGGAGCGACGCCGCTAAATAGCCAGTTTTAATCACTGCCGACAATTTTACATACAATCGTCTTGGTCGGGTCACCTTTGAGGCTGCTCGAGGTCAAAGTGTTCCTTACAGGAACTAAGTGGGAACCTAAATTTTGTGGCATAATAGCTGACAGAGCAGGGCCGTAGAAAAAATATTCAGCACCATTGGAATATTCTTGTCGAGCCCGATCGGACTATATATCTTATAATATTGTCTAGTCAAATTTTCAAAATTAACCTGCTTTGACCTAGAGCCGGGCTTAGGTCTGTATGGTAAAAAGAATATTAATCATCAAAATGCAATGGCAACTCAGACACGACAACGTAAAAATAAAACCACTATCGCAATTCTCAACAATTCTCAATTCTCGCAAGTTATCAAAATTGCCCGATGCATTTCTAATGGAAAGATCGTGACCCTGACCTTGTCCCAGGTTATCGATATAGAAGTCCTGCCACGAACAATTATCTTGCTCGGCAACCTTACTATGTGATGTGAATCTAAGTACGATAGGTTAAATTTCATCTTACTGATGTACCTCCAAAGTTTTTTTCGAGGTTAGGTTTCTTGACCTGGGTTGGCAGTCTGACCTAGTATGACCCAGGCCTAAAATTTTGCCAGAAGCTGCAAAAATGTCGAGTTAGAGGTAGATGAAGTACGGTGGTGCTGCGCGAAGGTGTTTTTTTTACTACCTGTGGAAACCTGAGGAGGCCGGTTGCCCACCCCTCATGTGGGTGCGTGTTACTTCTCATAAATTCTGACACTTGCACGAGGAAAGTGTCGTAAAGACAATGCAATATGATTGCAAGCAACCGATTACAAAAGTAATCGCTTCGTTTGGAGTGTTAAACATAAGACTGTACTACCGCAGTGGTCAAAAACTGTCTGCATACCTACCTTAGGTGCTAAAAATTTGGAATTTATAGCAAAAACAATTTTTTTACATTTTTTAAGTCGAAAGAAAATTTATAAAGCAACATTTTTGAGGTGTCTAAAAGGGCAATTTTAACTTCAAAAAGGTCAAGCTAGGTCAAAAAGAAAACGTCAAACGAGTTAAAAGTCAAAAATTTAATTTTAATTTTTTCAAAATGATGTATAGTTCAAGAAAAATTCAATGATATACAAAACTTGTTAATCAGGCAATGCGTTTTTGAGTTATGAAGCATCAAAGATGAGTCTACAAGGTGACCTCCCGAAAATGCCTCGGACTTTCACTCGGTCACCGTTGGTCGGAGGGGGCTAAGATTCTCACAGGCGTGTTCCTGGCCCAAAACTACCCGGGAGACAAGGTTTCAGATTTTTTCTAGACATGGTGGTGTCAAGCCTTGGTCGATCTGTCCTTGAACCCCCTGGAGGGCGAGCTAAATAACCGGTCTGTGAATGCTTTGAATTAAGAACCGTTCAGCTGCTGCTTTGGTTAAAATATTGTGTTTAAATTGTTTTTGTATGGAGATATCTAAGACTGCGTAGCAAGAGTGTAGGAGATTAACAGGAGATCGAATTGATATCAAAGCACCTCCAAATATGTTAACCCTATCACCGCCTGAGGGGTCCGATCGAACCCCCTCTGTTTTTCCGAATTATTCCAAGCCGATTTAAATGAGACCCGCGTCTCTTTGCATGCCTTTAGGGTGATCAACTTGACAACGTATGACCAAAAATTGGCATCAGGTCAGGTCAACGAATTATGACGTCATTTTAAGCTCATGCAGGGCAATTCTGTTCTTCTAAAATGAGGTGCACAAAATGAGGGTATACCTGGACTTCTAGAATAGCTAGATAAAGTTTATGAAAATCATTCAAAACATCTTGAACGAGCTTTGGTATCATAGTGAGGGCTTGGCCCAAGGACCCGAATGATTTTCAACATGACCCTGAAAGGTCATTAGTTGACCTTGACCTAGAGTCAAGGTCATAATGTCCCTTTACAATGTCATGCTGCATATCATTTGCGTGCTTAGGTCATGCAAACACATTGATCCAATTTATTCTGCTCTAGGTTGAATGGTTCCTACGTTAGCTCTTATCTGCACCACCCTTCACAAAATATTACAATACGCCTTAAAATGTTATGTTTTATCCAGATATGTTTCCTCTTTTAAGAATGCCTATATTCCTGTACAATTTGGAAATTAGCCAAGCACACTACAAGCGGTACTATCCTCAGGGGCGCAACTTTATGTTTTCGATTGGGGGGGCACCCGGCTCGAAAGGGGGCCCGTACATGATGGGGGGCCCGTACATGATGGCGGGCCCGTACATGATGGGGGCCCGTATTTTTTAATGAAAATGTGACCGAAAAAACGTATTTTCGACCGTTTGTTGTCGAAAACTGACTGCAAAGGTTAAATAACAATTTTTAGCGCGCTATTCGTCACTGTTCCTGATTTGCACTATTTAGCCCAAAAAGTAGTCAGAAGACCCAATCTTTTGAACGAGCTGCCAAACTATGTAAGGATATTGGACAAGTAGGTGCCTACTTACCGTCTTCGTCGTCCACGCGGATGCTCTCCTCCGGAGGTACAACGGGATCAGCCCCGGACGACGCAGGAGGGATGGATGCTGGAGGGTCTTTTAGCAAACGGGATCCGGCTGGTGGGCTGGCCGAGGAAGATAATGATCAGGAAAAGAAGGATTGGAATTACAACCTTACTTTACCGTTTTGCTGGAAACTATACACATTGCACTTTTCCGAGTTAGTTTTAAATTGGGGTTTTAATTTTTTCCGGTCGATAAATGAACGTAGCTTGCAAAGTACCAAAAATAGTAGTGATATGAACTACTTTAAGTGGACGCGTACGTTGCTAGATATTAAATGCAAATATGATCGGGGTCATTTTATAACAGTTTGCAAAATTAGCAAGACGATTCTAGATTCATAGGTTACCTGAAAAATGAACAAAGTTTGGGTAGTTTTGCCAGAGCAGCCCCTCGGTATTGAATGTTCTTTGTTTTACGCTTTTGTGCACCCGACTTATGTTTATACTGTCCAACCATTTTAACATTCACACCTGGAACGAAATCGCATTATCGCGAATAATTTGATACAAATGGAAGGTAGAGATCGAAGTGCGAAATTCCTTTATCAGCGGGGATACTGATATTTATGTTACATGATCAAGACACCTTTTTCTGATCCATTCACCTTGCCAGTTCATGACATTTTACAACACTGGGTACCGGTCAAGGGGTACTATGAATAGGTGGTACTGCCTATTTCCCTTTACAATCCTCATATAGGATCAGTACAAAAGGAATGGGGGGCCTAAAATTTCTCACGCCCCATCCATTTTTCCCCGAATGTTCTAGGAGGCATGGGACCGGCCGCACGTTGCCCGGGAAAACCACAGGGGGCCCGCAAGCATGGCAGGGGGCCGGTTTCGGCAACAGGGAGCACGGATACACTACCTGGGGCACGAAACTGCTCACAAATAAGGAACTCCTACAAATACGCGACTAACACAACAGCTTCAGTTTCTGCACGATATTCTTAGACCACAAGGGCCTCAGACAGACCACAGAGGGCCTGAGCACACCAAAGGGGCCGGGCAGACCACAGGAACCCAGAAACCATAGGACGCCGGTAAGCCCAAAAGGGGCCCGAGCAGACCACACACAGCCAGCAATTTGGCTGGACTCTGCCCGATATATGCTGGGCTTTGACTGGACAGAGCCCGCGTACATGGGCTCAGACCAGGTTCGGCTCCGCTGCGCCTGGGCAGAACCCATGGTCAAGCAAGACCGGGCTCTACCGCTCGGGCAAGTTGTCATCCATCGACCTAATGTCGGGCTCAGCCCGAGTCTATATGGCTCAGCTATGAGTCTTAGGGCTCGGGCAGAGCCCGGCCCAGCCCGCTCTGGGCCCGGTCGGAATTGCTGGCTGGGCAGCGGGCCCGGGCAGACCACACGGGGCCTGGACAGATGAAAGGACCCGGGCAGACCACAGGGACCCGAGCAGAACACAGGGGCTGGGCTAGCCACAGAGGGGCCCCAGTCTGGAAAGTATGGCAGCAGACCCGACGAGTCCGCACCAGCCTTGTAGATTTTTCGCACCACCAGCAGCCTAAAATTCACACCAAGCATTGGTGAGAAATTTCACTGACCTGGAAATTTCGATGTTTTTACCAGTTTCTCCCTTCTCAGACCTCTGTGGCTGTTTGATTTCAGCTCCCTCGCACCATACAGCAAAAGTGGGCATTTGTTTGCTCCAAAGTTCGAACCACCTGAAGGGTGTCCGCACCACGAGATCTCGCCAAAAGTGCCATACTTTGCAGACTGGGAGGGGCCCGGGCAAACCACAGAGGGCCCGCGCAGACAAAAGGGGCCCCGAACGGACAAAAGGGGGTCCGCAGAGGCCACACAGAGGCCCGGACAGACCAAAAGGGTTCCGGGAAAACTATAGGAGGCCCGGGCAGACCACAAGGGGCTCGATCAGAACAAAATGGGCACTAGCAGACAAGGGGTCCGTGCAGACCAAATGGGACCCAGCCAATCTGCAAAGTATGGCAGCAGGCCAGACGAGTCGCACCAGCCATCCAAAATTATCGCACCACCAGCCTAAAAAAATCGCACCAATCTGCCATATACCAGGGAGAAAAACGCACACATTCCTACCCACACGATGCAATACTACCTCTCTTATTAGTTAGTTAAGGACTTTTTATAAGGCCCCTCCTGTGTCTTCCTAACTATTCAGTCATTATTTTTTTTAGTTTTCAGTGTCAACTTCCTCGCACCAGTCTTGCAAATTCGCACCAGGCTGATAAAATTCGCACCACTCGCTCCTGTCTCCAAGGGCACTCACACCGACGAGATCTCGTTGAAAATGCCATACTTTGCACACTGGGCCCGGGCAGACCACAGGGGCCCGGACAGGCCACAGGGGGCCCGGTCAGACCAATAGGGGCCCGGGATACCACAGGGGCCCGCATGGCAAGCATGGCAGAGGCTGGTTGCAGTTACACGAACCGCATCCATGGCAGGCCCGTCTGCATCCACAGGGTATTAACTACTGGGAGTAGGGACCCGGCTGCAGCCACCAGGGGGCGGGGCGAATGGGGTGGCCACCAGGGGGGCGAATGGGGCAGCCACCCCTTAAACCCAAGAGCCTCTGAGGACGAAATGCTTCCCCCAAACCCTCCCCTCCCCCAGGATGCGACGATTGGTCGCCCTTTGGGTGAAAAGTGCGCCCTTCGGGTGGCTAAGTGCCACCCTGTCCCCTGAGGCTTTGCCCCTACCCTTACTCAAATTCTAGATACGTCACTGGCGGCCATAGGGGCAAAAGATTATCCAAGTCTTGGTATTTAGCCATCAGGGGAGCCGGACAGGGGATCATCACTCATTGAGGATTTAGCCCGACAGGAGCTAATAGCAAACAATCACTTCACTTGCCATTCAACACTGCGCATCGGAGCACGATTTGGATTGACACGAAAAGCCCAAACGTAAAATCCAAATCAGAGCCTAACGAAACTTTTCCAGAGTAGACACAAGCCGATTGAATCATACGCATGCCAATTTTACTGTTCAAGGCAAACTTTGTGCAAATCATTCGCCTCGGCGAATGCGACAAGAGAGCCAGGAGCATGCCTTAGATTCCTTCGCGCTGCGCTGACAATCCCGGGAAATTAAGAGGCTACCATTCGCCGGTGGACGCACATTATTTGACCCGGATTTGACGACAAGATATGATACACTTTTTGACAGACAAATTTAAGAGGCTTAAATTTGTCTGTATTTAAAATTCCACTTGAACAAACAAAAATGGAAAACTTCATGCACATTTCTGACAAAAATGCCTAGAAATATATCAATGAAGAAAAGTAGTGCCGGCGGAAAGATGCCAAAAATAACAAACATGTCAATGTATTAAACCAGTACTTATCGGAAGGGGCCCGGCTGCGCACGGTGGGGGGGTTGAACTACGGGGGGTCGTAAGCAAGGCAAGGAGCCCGGCTAGAGCCAGAGGAGGCCTGGGTAGCCCAGAGGGAGCCTGAAATTATAGCACGGGTTCCCGGATACAGCGAAGTGGGAGGAGTGGAATCAGGGGCGGATTCAGGCCGACGGTGGGGGAGGGGGCAACGGGGCCCCAAATCGTGAAAAACATATGGTTTTTGTTTGAAGAAAATCCGTAAAAATCGGTAAAATCGGGGGATTTGGAGAGGGCATCAAATCCCCCGATTTTACCTTTACCCCCCTGGATCCGCTAGTGCTGTGGTTCCTTGCAGACCACAGGGACACGGACAAACCATAGGGACCCGGGCAAATTGCAAGGGGCTGGGCAGACTGCAGGGGGCTGGGTAGACCACAGGGGGCCCGAGCAGACCACAGAGGGCCCAGGCAGACTAAAAGGAGCCCAGACCGCCCACAAGGGGCGCGGGCAGACCACAGGGACCCGGGCGGACCACACAGGACCCAGGCACACTACAAAAAGCCCAGACCACCTACAAAGGCCCCGGGCAGACTAAAAGGGGCCAAGGCAGAATACAAGGAGCCCGGTTGCAGTCACAGAGGAACCAAAAAGGTCCCGAGACTGTCAGAAATAGGGCCCCGGATGCAGTCAAAATGGGCCTGAGAATATCGTTAGGGGCCCGTTTGCGGACACAGCGATTATGGGTGGCCCTAAAGGGTACTGCACCCAAGCGAGCATGCCAGGCAAGCATGCCAGGGAGCCCGACCGCAGCCACAGCAAGCCCAGATGGACCACGGGGCCCCGCACTCATGGCAAGGGCCCGTCCGTGGCATTAGAGGACCCGCGCCTCCTGGACCACAGGGAGCCCGGTTGCAGTCACAGGTCCCGGTTGCAGTCACAGGGGGCCCGGGTAGATCATAGTGGGCCCGGGTGGATGAAAAAGGGCCCGGTTGCAGTCACAGGGGGCCCGGTTGCAGTCACATAGTGCATGGTTGCAGTCACAGGGGCCCTGAGTGGATCACAGATGGCCCGGTTGCAGTCCCAGGGGCCGGGTGTATCACAGAGGGCCCGGTTGCAGTCACAGGGAGCCGGGTGGATTACAGGGGGCCCGGTTGCAGTCACAGGGGGCCGGATGGCTCACAGAGGGCCCGGTTGCAGTCACAGGGGACCCGGGTGGATCACAGATGGCCCGGGTGGATCTTAACTGGCCTGGTTGTAATCACAGGGGGTCCAGTTGCAGTCACAGGGGGCCCGGGGGATCACAGGGGGCCCGGTCGCAGTCACAGGGGGCCTGAG
This sequence comes from Lepas anatifera, assembly GCA_034440635.1. NCBI lineage: Eukaryota > Metazoa > Arthropoda > Thecostraca > Lepadidae > Lepas > Lepas anatifera. Next base: position 1,844,856 of record JAOTON010002140.1, on the reverse strand, counting down.
TGAATCATAGGGGGCCCGGTTGCAGTCACAGGGGCCTCGGTGGATCACAGATGGCCCAGTTGCAGTCACAGGGGGCCCGGGTGGATGACAGGGGGCCCGGTTTCAGTCACAGGTGGCCCGGTTGGACCACAGGGAATCCGTTTGCAGTCACAGGGGGCCCGGGTGGATCTCAGGGGGCCCGGTTGCAGTCAAAGAGGGCCCGAGTGGATTACAGGGGGCCAGGATGGATCACATGGGGCCCCGGGTAGATCACAGGGGGCCCCAGGTGGATTACAGGGGGCCCGATTGCAGTCACAGGGGGCCCGGGTGGATCAAAGGGGGCCCGGTTGCAGTCACAGAGTGCCTGGTTGCAGTCACAGGGGCCCCAGGTGGATCACAGATGGCCCGGTTGCAGTCAAAGGGGACCCGGGTGTATCACAGGGGGCCCGGTTGCAGTCACAGGGGGCCCGGTTGGATCATAGGGGCCCGGTTGTAATTACAGGGGGCCCGAGTGGACCACATGGGGCCCGGTTGCAGTCACAGGGGGCCTGGGTGGATCATAGGTGGCCCGGTTGCAGTCACAGGGGCCCCGGGTGGATCACAGATAGCCCTGTTGCAGTCACAGGGGGCTCAGGTGGATGACAGGGGGCCCGGTTTCAGTCACAGGGGGCCCGGGTGGATCAGAGATGGCCCGGTTGCAGTCACAGGGGGCCCGGATGGAGTCACAGGGGGCCCGGGTGAATCATAGGGGGCCCCATTTGTAATTACAGGGGGCCCGGGTTGATCACAGATGGCCCGATCCCAGTCACAGGGGCCCGGCCGGGCCACACTGGGGCAAATGGCCTCCAAAACCGGCCAAAACCTCCAATTTTGACATATTCAAAATCGGACTTAATCGTTTGGCTCTGACAGAGAAATGTCCAAAACCTTGGAAAAACATAATTGTATTCATTGTTCTCTTCTTTAGCCGCGTGCACAGATGCTGGAACACAGCGCATTAAACACGCTGCAGCTCGGCGTCAAGTTGACTCGAGATGAGGTACACTTTCCGATGCATTATCATCCATGGTCGCAGTCACAAAACCGTTATCTATTTATATCAATGGAAAGCTGGGAACGCCCTGAAGACACTCAATGTTGAAAAGTACGAAATTTGACAATAAGAGCCTGATAGTAGGTGTAACTATTAGGACATGTAAAGCTTCTAACGTATTCTCAAATCCTAAATTTCGTTAGACCTGCGAAAAAAACGCACAGCGAGTTTCACTTAGAAATTGATATGTAGTGATGCAATGTTGTGTCCTCTAACCAGCCATGAAAAAATTAGCTCGGCATCAGTTGTCCCAGGGGAGATATGTCACTTTTTGTGCGGCAATGTAGTCCAAGTAGCGCGGTGAGGCCGGCGGCTACGGCGGCCGTCGGCTCATGTTGCGCGGCAATTGGAGTAAGGACGGCTGACAGGGCGCCGTGGTCGAGTCGTGACAGGGGAAGGCGGACTTGCAAGACGCTGGGCAGAGATTCAATCTGTGCAAAAACCGATTTTAACACGCGCACTGAGGATGAGGGAAGATCAGAGAAGAGTCACCCATTTGTTCATGGAGAGCTCAAAACTACGACCAGAAGGACGCTGTTAAAAAACAAAAGAGATTTACAGGAACGTGTTCGTGCTACCATGAGTCTGGTCGTCGATCAGCCAAAGGCGGGGGGGGGCAACGGCACAGCTAATGAAGGAAACACAACCCGCCGTTCTTTCGGGAACGTCCGACAGTTCAGCGAGGTTACTGGGGTAAGCCTGGATCTACTACAAAGGTTTTCGGTAATATTAGCCGCACTATCATCATCAGGGGCGTAGACAGGATTTCACTCGGGGGGGCGGCGCCCCGAAAAGGTCCCCTGCGACAGCGCCAAAAGGGCCCTGATGGGTAAAACGGGCCATGCTTGTTACAGAATCGTGTCCTCAGGGGGACCCTTCAGACCGTCAGGGGGCAGCTGTCCCTGCCCCCCCTTTGGCTACGCCCCTGATCATCATCATCAACAATCGAAATTGAGAAGTATCCGGCCTATGCTGTAGAGACAGCGAGGCTGTTTGTAAACGTGTACCCATGGTACAGCATTCCGGCAAGTATACATAAGGTGCAAATGCACGGGGAAGATGTTACTGAGAGCAGGGGCGTCGCCACCGGGGGGGCCAGGGGGCCTGCCCCCCCCACTTTTTGGCCAAAAATTTCCTGATCTCAGTCAAAATGGGAGAAAACCGGACATTCTTATAACCAGCCGCTGCAGAAGGCAACGAGGAGCCCAAATTCGAACAGTATTTGGTCCTAACGTGGAAAGTTTTTGTCAGCGTCAGTTTGAAGTTTGGCTGCCTCCCCCCACTTCTTTGCCGGTGGCACGCTTATGACTGAGAGCCTGAAAGTTTCCATAGGAGCATACATGGAGGAGGCCCAGGAGGCAAGGAATAGAGATCACCTTGCATTCAGGCAATATCATACCAGAAAGACATCCATAGTTGACAATCACTGATCAGTACCAGTACCTGCTTATCACCAATGAACTCGTGGTAACATGATCTCCGATGATATAATAAATCCAGAAGGCCCATGACAACGGAGGTTTCGAGCCTGGCAGTAACTCTCTTTATAAGCTGAAAGATAGTGGCACTAACCATTAATAATTCGATGGTGCGTGAGTGGGTACTTGGATGTAAGACTGCTTTAAGAACTTACCTAGACTTCAACGATAATTCTCGGGGTTAATAGATAGAAGGCTGGATAAGGGGACGCGGGATGTTAAATAGGAGAGTTACACAAAGATGCAAAAGAGGTCGCATTATTTAATGAACATTCCCTGTGAGTTTAATGTGTTGTCTGTTTCCGCATGTTTGTGCTCATTTTCTGAGAAGGGTGACGGTAATCATTCCCTGAAATCGCGCTTAACATTATTGTGTCAATAAATGCAGCTACCGCACATGACCCGAGCAGTTTCGATATGGTTCGGTACTGGATTTAAAGATGTCAAATAGTGAAAGAATGAATTTGTGCCATTATTTATCATGTGGTACTTTATAGTTAAACCAGAGTGAAGGCTCAGCAAGACCTCTGACCTATGATGACCTTGAATATGTCGGATCGGTTTTTGAAATATTACTTTTGTTTTTTGCTTACATTTTAACCGTCACTGGACCCGCCTTATCTGATTCTGCCTCATTGAGTGTCTGCAAAACTGGAAAGAACGAAATCGAATTCCGATATTTATAAACCTTGAAAAATAGTCTATCTGATATGACCTGGTGTGGAAACCCAATGTTTTGTGGCTGGAAAATGAAGTCCAGAGCAACAGCTTTCATTTGAGCACAACAAAGTATTATTAATCAAAGTATTTTTTTAGTTACGAGGTTTTGGCCTATTTTGAAGCCCAGTTGCCCCAGTGTGCCCGGGTGGATGATAGGGGCCCGGTTGTAATCACAGGGAGCCCGGGTGGATTACAGGGGGCTCGGTTGCAGTCACAGGTGGGCCGGGTGGATCAGAGAGGGCCCGGTTGCAGTCACAGGGGCCCAGGTTGGATCACAGATGGCCCGGTTGCAGTCACAGGGGGCCCGGGTGGATCATAGATGGCACGCTTGCAGTCACAGGGGACCCGGTTGGAGTCACATGGGGCCCGGGTGGATCATATGGGGCCCGGTTATAATTACAGGGGGCCCGGGTGGATCACAGAGGGCCCGGTTGCAGTCAAAGGGGACCGGGTGGAGCGCAGAGGGCCCGGTTGCAGTCACAGGGGCCCTGGTGGATCACAGTTGGCTCTGTCCCAGTCACAGGGGCCCCGGGTGTATCACAGGGGCCCGGTTGTAATCACAGGGGGCCCGGGTGTATCACAGGGGTCCGGGTGGATGATAGGGGCCCGGTTGTAATCACAGGGAGCCCGGGTGGATCACAGAGGACCCGGTTGCAGTCACAGGGGGCCGGGTGGATCGCAGAGAGCCTGGTTGCAGTCACAGGGGCCCCGGTGGATCACAGTTGGCCCGGTCCCAGTCCCAGGGGGCCCGGGTGTATCACAGGGGCCCGGGTGGATGATAGGGAGCCCGGTTGTAATCACAGGGAGCCCGGGTGGATTACAGGGAGCCCGGTTGCAGTCACAGGTGGGCCGGGTGGATCACAGATGGCCCGGTTGTAGTCACAGGGAGCCCGGGTGGATGACAGGGGGCCCGGTTGCAGTCACAGGGGCCCGGGTGGATCACAGGGGGCCCGTTTGCAGTCACAGGGGTGCGAGTGGATCAAAGAGGGGCCCAGTTGCAGTCACAGAGGGCCGGATAGATCACAGGGGGCCCGGCTGCAGTCACAGGGGGCCCGGGTGGATTACAGGGGGCCCGGTTGCAGTCCACAGGGGGCCCGGGTGGACCACAGAGGGCCCGGTTGGATGACAGGAGGCCCGAGACTGCCGGAATTAGGGACCCGGCTGCAGTCAAAGTGGGCCTGAAAAATATCGTTAGGGGCCCGGTTGCGGACACCGAGGTTAAGGATGGCCCACAGGGCACCCGCAAGCATGCCAGGGAGCCTGGTCTCAGCCAAAGCTAGCCTAAGTAGACCACTGGGGCCCGGAATCGTGGCAGGGGCCCGGCTCTGTCCGCAGGGGCCCGCAACTTGGGATTGGGGGGCTCGTCGGGTCATTGGGGGGTCTTCTCCGAGCATTGGGGGCTCGAGCCCCCAAATATATGGAAACTTGCGCCCCTGACTATCCTGGTCACCCCTCCTGCTCATTAGTCATTTACAGATAATTCTCGACACCCGGCAGCAAAACCTTGACTGCTTACCATACCGGATGATATTTTCAACGAAAAATCCTAAATAAGAATATCCAGCATGGTTGGAAAATTAGAATACCGACGGTAGGATTGGGACATCCGTCCGAAATCTCCCGGGTTGACGACAACCCATTCAAGGCACAATAGGCTGTATTACGTACGATAAGTTTGACCAACGTGTCAGCACGCTAAGGGAAAGTGGCAGGCTAGCCCGCGCCCCCACCGGGGGTCCGGCGCCACCTTCGCCCCACCGGGGGCCATCGATGGCCCCCCTCTAACTCCGAAAATATGGGCGTTAGCGCAAATCTGCAAAGTGCAATAGAAAGCTCGCGTGAATTCAGTAAGAAATTACTTCGCATGTTTTAGTGCTCAGGTCAATGGTTTGACCTCCAGAGGTCAAATTAGGTCAAGATCGGCTATTTTCACTCAAATATGCAATGATTAAGCAAACTGGGCATAACTCTTATGCCATTAGAGCTATTGAGACCTGGTAAAGTACATTTGATAGCAAATTGCCAGTACTTTTTCCGCTATGTGGAACGTAAAGACATCCCGCCAGTGGTTTGACCGCCAGAGGTCACCTCGTGACCTAATATGACCTGAGGTCACAAAAGGTCAAAAAGTGACCTTGCCGTATATCAAATGAAAGCCAGTGACAAAACAAACACGATGGTGTTTGTTTCACCGCTCTAGCTCAATTAGGTCAAAAGGTATTGTCAAAATACTGTTTTTGACCTCTGGTGACTTTGGATGACCTTGGAAAAGTCAAAGGGCAAATATGACCCCTGGGATCCGTGAAAGGGTGTCCAAAAACGTTGTTCTGAGCAGTCTGAGTATTTGCAATCATTTTTGTGGCTTTTATATCATGAAATAGCTTTTCCCCATGCTTTTCCAATGGGAGAGGTCGCCTCGTGACCTGACCTCAGGGCACGAAATCGAAAAATCCCGGATATACACGTTGTAGACCCTGGAGGGGTTATGAAGTGTAGGAAGTTTCAAATCGATCGACTTTGAAATGTAGCTCTTACAGAGCTCTAAAGTGAAGTGAGGTGACCTTGGTTGACCTCGTCTGGTGACCTGACCTTGGGTGACCCGGGGTAAAAAATTTCAGGGATGATGGGAAAATGATGCAGTGAGAGGTAGAGCCCTCAACCGCGGTGCTGCGCCTCGTCGTTTTTCTGCTATCCCGGAAAAACCTTAGGGGGCCATCGATGGCCCCCCGGTGGGGCGAGGGCTAGCCCTGAATGCCCTTGAGCTGTTGCGGGAGGCACCTGAAACGTTTAAAAGGACCACGAACCAGATATGTCCCTAAAAATGGTAAAGTAGGTCCAATCTACGTTATCGGATCCAATCGGTGTGCCTCTGACAAGTTCAAGGGTGCCTAAAAAGGCATCCGAGAACTTATGACGGAGACGCTAGCATGTATGGTAAGTGACTCAATGGATAACATGCACGTCTCCTGTGCCCAGGTTCCGGGCTCAAGTCCTGGTAGAGCTTCTGAATAAGTTGATCTGATACCCCAAATCCTTCATAACAGGGTGAGAGTTGGCAACTCCCAAATGTAGCCAAGTAGCGTTTTCCTGCGGCGAACAGTTGTTCGGCCAGCTCGGAAAAATAGGTTAGGGTACTTAAGCCCACCCCTTCTCCACTGCGAGTGTTAATATTGGTCCGGAGCTACAAACATGCAAACCTACTAGGGAAAAGAGTTGATGAATTAGGTTAACTAGTGGAAGTGGTAAGGGAACGTACCCAAGGTTAGCAATTTTTGGAAGATAATTAATTATTGATAATATTTGTGTAGCTGGACGCGTGCTCATTCGACGCTCAACGTTGCGCCAGATGTACAGGCTGAGGAAAAGGGAGTATCAATGGTTAATCAGATTAACTAGCCTTAGACCGGACTAACTTTTTCTGCATTGAGGGCATAATCCATGGGTTAGAGACAGCCAGAGTACTAGATGATTTGATTTGTCTAAATGATTTGATTACTGCGATTGATTTGACGGACACGTGCTTAGGGTTGATATTTTTCAAACTGTGAATAATTATTGATAATGCTTTTCTGCAGTCAGGCGTATACTCATTCGGCGCTCTTCCTTGGGACAGAGGTACAGGCTGCAGAATATGGTGTATCAATAATTTATCACATCAACTAATCTAATGGGACGGGTTGAGTTTGGGGATAATTTGACCCTGACCACTAAGTATTAACATGTAATAATGACAGACAAGCGTCTATCGAGGATATATTATCTGTGACCAGCATTTATTATAGTGTGACCAATAATCATTAACTAATTCCAGCAAAGCATATCTAATAAAGGGTAGCATCGGGCTGATACAAATAGGAAAGTTTGTAATTATTGTACTGGTTTAGTATTACATGTACTAGTGATAGAATAGTGGCTATTGCTAGCATTTTAGCTGCAGTCAGCCTATAAAAAGTAAATAAAAATTGAAAAATTAAAACAATTGAGCGAATTTCTGCTAATAAAGAGATAGTGGCTGGCTGAAATAGGTAAATGATCAGTCTATCACACAACTAGGTACTGGTCTAGTTTTACTGCATTGTGGACATGGTCCGTGGGTGACAGTAGGAGCGTAGCCAGGATTTCGTTCAGGGGGGTGGGGGGGGGCGTTGCCCCGAAACGGGACCCTGCGACAACGCCAAAAGGGCCCTGATGGGTAAAAAGGGGCCTGCTTGTTACAGAATAGAGAGCTGAAGAGGGCTAAGCGGGCCCTGTCTGGTATAAAATGCCAAATCTGGCCACAGAGTATAGTGCGGGCTTCGCGCGGCCCGTGTCCTCAGGGGAGCCATTCGGGCCCTCAGGGGGGGCAGCTGTCCCTGCCCCCCTCCCCTTGGCTACGTCCCTGGGTGAGAGGTAGCCGGAATATTATTGTCACTGCATCCAATTTTTAAGATTTTATTCTAAAAGGCACTTGTATGACACTAAATTCGAGGCCTTGCTACATTGCAACCAATAATTTGTCATTTTCCCTATCGTATTATGCTGATTCTGATGAGTGGCCGTGCCCGAATGTATAATATAATTCCAGTGTGTTAGATCCATTTTACATGCAAGATTCGAAGAGGCATGGCTCTAATGACATAGGAGTTATGCCCAGTTTTCTTAAGCATTGCATTTTAAGTGAAAATAGCCTATCGTGACCTAACTTGGCCTCTAGAGGTCAAACAATTGACCTGAGTGCTTGAACATCCGAAGTAATTTCCTACTGAATTCACGCGAGCTTTCTAACGCACTTTGCAGATTTGCGCTAATCCCCATATTTTCGGAGTTAGAGGGGGAGCCATCGATGTCTCCCCCACCCGTGGGGCGAAGGTGGCACCGAACCCCCCGGTGGGGCGCGGGTTAAATAGCCCCAGATGACCTCTTAGAGATCACAGGTTAAAGATTGCAACATGAACCTGGAAAGAGGCCCAGGATACTACGATTTGGGGAGTATGAAGGTATTCTCAGCTTTATCTACACAAATAAAGCCCAATTTCTGTTTTCCCATTTATTTCCAATGGATAGGTCATTGTCCGTGCTTGACCTTAGGTCATCAATATGAAATGTCCCGGAATATATGTTGTAGCACTCGGTGGGCCCATTATGTGGTACCAGTTTTTAACCCGATAGATTCACCTATGTCTTACTTATGCCACCCTAAACATTTTTGGAGGTGGGGTCACTTTACCTGCACTGGTGGCCTGACCTGAAATGACCCAATCTTAAAATTTTGGGGAAAGTTGCGGAATCGATCAAGGATAAGGTGTGCCAAGTACAGCGGCGCTTCACGCTGCCTTTTTCATGCCACCGGAAAAACCTGAATGGGGGGTGTTCAGACACCCCCACCGGGACCAGGGTTAAGAGGAGCACCTCAATGGTGGTACACCCTGGCTCGTTCAAAGAGGGCACGGTGCCGCCCTTCTGCCGCCTTTGGCCGGGGCGGTGCATGGTTAAAAAGCGGTACCCCTGCTCAAATGGAGTAGCGTATTCTTGCCCATCCTACATGAAATCTAGGTATTGCATTTAGTAATCAAAGTCCATCATCCCATCGATGTTATGCCGGAGCAGGAGACTAGGAGTCCGCCCAAGTTGAACAGATCGGGAGCCGCATGGAAGCCCTTTAGATTCCATGGGCGAATTGACGCGTATGATTTCAGTATGTTTCGACTGTGTAGGTACGGAATAGCCAGTAAGTACCAGATAGCTGCTTAAGCTTAGTGGCAGCATGTACTAAAAGTCCCCTGAGCAGCAGCCCGAAGCGCGGCCGAGTAGAGTGCAGGGGAGCGGGTGTCAATTATTAGGTTTCCTCACCAAAACTGTGCAATATAACTTCCCTGTCTAGTCATAAGTGTCATATCGTCGACTGTCTTCATTCCTGCTAAATTGTTTGCTGTTAACGCTATGAGCTTGTAGGTACCAGTGATTCTTGCGAAGGGTTCGTGGGGTCTACACTGAGTCGTGGCTGATAATGGCAGTATTTCTAGTCAATATTTGTAAATTCAATGGTTGCGGCCTTACCTATCCATCCCTAGGTGATTTGATTCAGCACATTGAGGAGACTCATATTGGTGAGTGTGAGCGATGGAATATATGAAAGGGGGCGTGTGCGCCATGATTGCCTAAAAATCGGCATGTGCCGGAGTGCCGCCCACTTCTAGTTAATTCAATAAACACGTTGGTCAATATCGTGTTGAAACATTTGTCTTACCTGATTTGAAATTCAATTGTAACCAGAGCTTTAAGTGATAGCTTGTAGATAAGTTATAAAATTCAGGACTATTTGAATATAGTAAGTTTATCTTTCTTCAATATTATCAATGGCATAGTTTCCATGACCAAAATGCCATCATGATCAGACCACTGATCAGGCTAATCATGGAGTTTTTGAATCCATAAAGAGCTATTTAACCAGCTCTATAAAACATACCATGCTATAGTGCTGGGGATTTAGCCCTTGGTGGACTTATTGACAGTCCGATATGGAACTTATTTTGTCCATGTAGTCGTAAGTCAATGTATTCTGAATCTATGACCTAGGATCCATGACAAAATTGGGATCTTTAGTGGACTGCTAATCCACTTGATCACAATCAAGGGCTATTTCCCAGCACTACAGTGAAATCTGTGCTAAAGTGTGGATCAAATGGTACTTTAAGGAGTCAATAGACTCCATTATTATCCTGATCAGCAGGCCCATCTGGATCATACTTTTGCCCATGGAAACTCAGTCAAAATCTGTCTCGAGGCTTCAATAAAGTTAAAAAGAAACAGCAGAAACAGGAGCCAGTTTTGCCTTGAACTCCTGGTCAGCCGCATGGCTGATTGCTAGCTGGGATTTTGTTTGCTTTGCTTGAAAAGTGTGCTCTGGATTGTTGTCTCTGCACCTTTTATGCATATGGTTTGTTTTGCTCCACTTGTGCACAGACCCACACCTTGCCTACAACACTTGCATTTAGGGTGTTCGTGCTGGGAGAGTTTGCAAATGTGGGCTCACACAGCACACACACAGGGTATTTTTAATAATTTTGTGTTGAATACACCATATATTGTACCAAATTTAAAGTTCTGGCTACACTGCACACTTTTCAATGTTTTTTTTATTTTTTATTCACCACAAACAAGTTTGCACAATTGAAATGCATTGGGGAAGCTACACTGCTCAAAACTAGAAAGCATATAAACATCAATAAAAAATGAAAGAAATATCCCTCAAAAACGAAAAAATTCCCCTGGAAACGAAACATGATTTTAAAGCAAGAAAAGTAAAACTATTACATTTAAATGGTTGAATCCTCACGTTTGTTGGTGCACACTTTAAACAAAACACCATAATTTGAACTTTATTTAGTAGTTTCTTTGCTTTATGATCATTTGTAAGGAGGGTGGGAAAAATGTTATAATCATGACTGGAGTAGATACCTAGTAGGCAGTAAGGGGGTTAATTAAATGTTAAAGTAATTTATATTATCATGCTCACACACTGTTTTTACTACTCATTTAGATCAATTTCCCAATAAAAATCCTTGTTTGGCATCAATATTTGTCAAACAGACCTAGGAAGAGACTTCATTAGAAAGTAAACATAAAACAAAATGAAAAAGTAAAAAAATAGTTAAAAAGCAAAAATGTCATTAAAAAGTAAATAAGGTTAAAAACGCAAAATTGAGCAGTGTAGCTTGACCTATAGTCAGCAAAATCTGTCAAGCAAGTTGATGGCTGTTGATGGCAAGCAAATTTAAGTAATTTAGGCATTACATTTCCCCCAAAATTTGTATTGGAGCCAAAGGAGGGCAAGGGCACTAACAGGCATCAGATGAGTACATTGTAATAATTAAATGGGCACTGCTGATTTCGTTATAGGATCCCTTTGTTTCTTACTTTTGGAGAATCCCTTGTAAAGGCCCCCAAGGATCCCTTGTAAAGGGTCATGATGGCCTTCATGTGTTTTTGGGTCAGTGCCCTTCAGCAAAGGGTACACTGATCTCTGCGGAATGGGGGAACAGTTCTTCAGTTATGTAGGGCTTACAGGCACTGGCTTCTGGTGGAGGAAAATCCAAAGGCAGGGGATCAAGACTGGGGTAAGTTTTTATGCAAAAAAACCTGCTGTGATTGGAGCAACTGGAATCACATCCCAGAATAGTGCAGCTATTTTGCTTATGTGGTCGGTTTTCTTTCAATTTGGGCAAAATTATTTCCGAGGATTTTCTGCCATGCTTACTTCTTAAAGAGCTGTAACAAATACCCTTTGACAGAGTTTGCCTGATTACAACTTACCATAAGTTTCTGTTTGTCTAAATTTATCTTCACTTGCCCAAAGTAAAGCAACTGGTCAAAGGGCTACCCCTAATCATCAATCATCAACTTTTTTATTTCGTTTTTCACATAGAGAGGTAACAGAAGCAAAAGAAGAGACCAGCAAAAGAAGACATGAACAAGGCAATAAGAAGTAACAGAACAGAACGTCACAGGCACACATTAGAGAATAAGAGGAAGTTGGCGACCAGTTAACAGACTAGAGCAAATTATTATAACCTAAGTAGAAGGAACAAAACATGACATAAACCTCCAGCAAAGAAGCAGCAACCGTGGAACGAGAAAAATAGAACAAAAAATGGGATCTTATTGAAATTCGTTTATAGGCTGGGTTAAGATGTTATTTTAATGCTGGTATTCTAAACAGTATTTGATACTGGTCAAAACACAGAATTGATATAACATTACTATTTTCGTATTTGTTTTATTTGATGTAATGAAGCTTATCAAAAGTGTGTTTGAAATGAATATGCTGTCTGTTTACAGCATAGAACAGTATATTATTTTACTAGAACTTGATGTCAGCCTGGATTACTTAGAGATTTTGATTTTATCACTTATTATCGTTTTTTGGCTATTCTTACCCAATGTTTTTGAGAAATCTTGAATACAGAAACTTAGCAGTTGAATGAACTAGTAATTTGCTAGATAAATTCGATTAAAATATTTCTAAAATGATGAATTTAATGCATGGTAAATATCTGACCTGCTCTCCTCTTCATGCTTTTAACCTTCGCCCCACCGGGGCCATCGATGCCCCCCCCCCCTAAGGTTTTTTTCGGGATAGCAGAAAAACGACGAGGCGCAGCACCGCGGTTGAGGGCTCTATCTCTCACCCCATCATTTTTCCCCACCTTTCCTGAAATTTTTGACCCCTGGTCACTCAAGGTCAGGTCACCAAGTGAGGTCAAACAAGGTCACCTCACTTAAAATTTATTAGCTCTATAAGAGCTACATTTCGAAGTCGATTGATTCGAAACTTCCTACACTTCATGACCCCTCCAGGGTCTACATCATGTACATCCGGGATTTTTCGATTTCGTGACCTGAGGTCAGGTCACGAGGTGACCTCTCCCATTGAAAAAGCATGGGGAAAAGCTGTCTTATGATCTTAAAGTCACAAAAACGGTTGAAAATGCTCAGCTTGCTCTGAAAAGCGTTCTTGGACACTCTTTCGCGGATTCCAGGGGCCATATTTTCCCTTTGACCTCTCCAAGGTCATCCAAGGTCACCAGGGGTCAAAAACAGTATTTTGAAAATTACTTTTGACCTAATTAAGCTAGAGCGCTGAATCAAACATCATCGTGTATGTCTCGTCACTGGCTTTCGTTTGATATATGGCAAGGTCACTTTCTGACCTTTCGTGACCTCAGGTCATATAAGGTCACGAGGTGATCTCTGGAGGTCAAACCACTGGTGGGAGGTCGTTACGTTCCACATAGCGGAAAAAGGTCTGGCATTTTCCTATCAAACATATTTTACCAGATCTCAATAGCTCTAATGGCATAAGAGTTATGCCACGTTTTCTTAAGCATTGCGTATTTGAGTGAAAATGGCCTATCGTGACCTAACTTGACCTCTGGAGGTGAAACCATTGACCTGAGCGCTTAAACATACGAAGTAATTTCGTATTGAATTCACGCGAGCTTTCGAATGCACTTAGCAGATTTGCGTTAACCCCAATATTTTCGAAATTAGAGGGCGCCATCGATGCCCCCGGTGGGGCAAAGGTGGCACCGGATCCCGGTGGGGTGCGGGGTAATATGTGTTTGTATCCTCTATCTTTTATTGGGTTTTATTTATCTTGTTCCTTAGAGTTAAGACCTGTTGAATCTAGTCAGCCTCAGTTTTCAACATGGTGGGACATGAAATACTTAGAAATACAACATTGGCTTAGCTTGAAAAGTGCACATTACAATACAAATTGTGTGTGATGAGAAATCACGAGTGTGACCCGAGACCATGCTGAAACGTATTAAAATCGGCCAACTGCTTACAGATATGTATATGAGATGTCGCCTTACCGATTGATGGTGCGGATATGCGTCACTGTATGAGTATGCATGTATTTTATTGTGAAAAAGGCCCGTAGTTTTGCTATTGTAAGGCATCAGACGTCTGGATACCAGTAGAGTATCCTGGTTTCTGGTGTTGGTAGACAGGTGCCTAGCTTCCACTGATTCTGGCTCCAATCTATAACTGAATTGACCCTGTCTTGACTCCTTTATCATCTTGTAATCGTAGTGGAAGCCCTTACATACCTTGTTTGGATTACTTGGATTATTTTGAAATTGAGCTCTTGTTCTCTGGAATGCTGCTGCACATGTTTAAAAGGTATTCACTCAGCCCAGAATTATAAATACCTGTGAACCTCAGAGTTACATCGTCTTGATAAAATCACATATATATATATATATATATATATATATATATATATATATATATATATATGTTATTTGCCATATGAAACCAGTGTCTAAAGCTGTTTGGGCTGGTGCGTGTATAGTACATTATGTTGTTTCTTCTCAATTTTCCTCAGATCCTGTTGTAATTGGTGCCTATCCTGGCTTGCATCCTTACCATGCCAAGACCCGAACAAGAGCGATCTGCAGCCTGTGTGATATTATCTGTGTGTGGTAGATTCGAAGTGTGACAAGTAAGTATATGTTCTTTTGCTTTCGTAATGTTCCATTGCTTATTTGGTAATTGATCTCGTCGCCATTCAGTAAATCTATATTGACATGAAATCAGGAGGCTATAAGACACTGCCTTGCTACAGGACCGGAGTATGCTGACAACGTATCCTACAGAAGCAAACATGTTTTCTGAACCTCCCTATCAGCCGTCTACCTGATCGTCTCAGTCCTTTATCGCGCCCTTCTCCCCCATCCGATGCCGTTCTCAGCAGCGCGACATAACATGACCGGGCGGTGCCGGCAGACTATGACCCCGGCCTGGAGGAGCAGCAGGAGAGACAGCAGCCCTCCTGCATCCCGCTCAGCTCGGCGCTGCGATTCTTCACCCAGCTGCCGCAGAAGGTGGCGGCCGGCAGCGGCCCGTCGGCGACCAAGGTGGCGCACACGCCGCAGACGCCGGCCGCCAGCCCTGGAGGCGGCGCGCTGCCGTCGCTGTCGACGACAGGCCGCGCCAGCTCCACCGGCAGCGCCTCCCCTTCTGGTGAGACGCACCTCCAGGAGTGGCTGAAGACGGTTTCTGGGAGTCCTAGTTATCTGGTCACAAAGTATAACCCCAACTTCTCGCGCAGATATTATGGTCGAAGCACCGGTGCATCTTAAACTGATGCTAGCTGGCAATGCTAGATGGGGTTGTGCGTAAAATTTGAAGAACAAACCTGTTTGACTTTATCGCCCATTGCCTATAGAATCAAAGTCCGTTAGCTGTGTCTGGATTGCGGCACTGTTTGGGTTCATGTCGGCAGTGGCCAGTGAAGAGCCCGATTACGATATCATGACGGACTCGGAGGACAGCAATGACTCATGGACCACTCAGGAGGAGTTCTCCGCCGAGTTCATCATGCGATATGGCTCAAAGTAAGCCGTTCGGTCACAACGCATGCGTCTGAGACGTGCCGTGCCCAGTGCTCTACATTCCTTAGGACGTGCAGACAGAGTTTGCTTGTCACTTTGATATGCCCTGGTTTTGTTGACTGGATTTTCATTGATGGTCTGGGTGGAAAGTGTCGCGACCGGTCGTCTTGGGCCTGCGTTTGGTGCTTTGTCATAGTTTAATTTTAGATTGTGTAGTTTGATGCATCTTTTCAGTTTTTGCATCTTCGTAGTTGCTTGATTTCGGGAACAGGCATCAGACCGTGAGTTCTTCCTACTCATTTCTGTGAAATTGTGTTGGAACTCGTGGCAGTAAAGCAAACTGTTCGGTACCATTTTGAAAATCTGTTATATCGTCTCGTTGATACTGTGTGTGCTGGGAAGAGTATTCAGAGTTTTAGTAGTATGAAAACTTTATATTCATGGAACATTTCTGCGTCGGTTGCTCTAGAAACATGGTCTTGTAATGTCAGTGTGGGTTGGGTGTTAGAACTGAGTTTCATATCACAGACACCAGCAGAATAGCGGTCTAAGTGACTTGTGTGTATGTTTGTGGCAGGAAGTCCTTAGATTCCAGAGTGTCTCAAAACGGTGAAGAGAAGCCGTACTCTTGCCCCGTTCCCGGCTGTAAGAAACGCTACAAGAACGTCAACGGCATCAAATACCATGCCAAGAATGGGCACAAAAAGGATGCGAAGTAAGTAGGCATTCTTGTTCTTTTTATCGTGTCTGCCTTCTATGCGCTTAATCGCTGTTTTACAGTGGATGTTCTTGCCTCTTGTGTCCTCGTATGCGGAAATGGCTCTCGTTTCAAACCGGAATGGGACGCGCGACATCAAATAAGGCGCACCTAGCTCCTCTTTTTTTGCGGTGATAGGATGCTCCGTGTTGGGAACGAAGTCATTGTGGCCTCTTTCCATTCAGCTCGTCCCAATCAAAGTTAAGCGGCGGGTAAATGAGCGATTGCTTCGCTTCATTCACACTAATAAAATCGCCAAGAAAGGTGTTTCCATAACTTCTTACTGGTGTTGATTTTCTCACCGAAGACGAGTCTGTGTAAGCGCTATTTTTGAATGACTTGGTATTTTGTTTTTCGTATTTTTAACTAGTGGTAATTTAGTTTTCAAACAGCAACCAGTTCTTAAAGCAAGGTGACGGTGGTGGAAATCATGATTTGTAACCCGCGCCCCGGTGGTACCGAGCCACCTTCGCCCTGGTGGGGGGTGTTCAAACACTCGAACTCGGCCACTATGCGGGATAGCTAAAAGAACGCGAACGCTGGTGGATAGCTCATACAAATTCATGAATAAACTATATCAATCACATTTTTAGCTCAGGTCAATATTGAGGTCATGACAGGTAAAAGAAGTTGACATTTTTAGCAGTTTTTGGGCTCCGACAGAGTTGAGTTAGAATCATTTTGTAGGCACCATTCGCTTCCTCTCGTCACGGTGAATCGAATGATGTATAATATGACAATACCAGGTGAAAACATAAATAATGACCTGACCTCAGGTCAGGTCAAGGTCACTTTTGCCCTAGCATAGTCAGTCGACTCGCAATTGTAATCCAGACGCAATGGTATAAAAATAAAACTATCATCATTTCATGCAAAGTGATTGACTTAAGTCTGAAAACTGCTTAAGTAGCTCCAGGTGACCTCTCAGAGGTCACAGATAAAAATTTCAATATGAACCTGGAAAGGGGCCCAGGATACTTAGATATGGAGAATTTGAAGGTATTATCAGCTTTATCTACACAAATACAGCCCAATTTCTGTTTTTCCCACGTATTTCCAATGGAGAGGTCATGGTCCGTACTTGACTGTCGGTCATCGATATGAAAAATCCCGGAACATTTTTGTAGAACTCGGTAGGGCCATTATGATTTATAATTTTCAATCCGATAGATTCGCCCATTTCTTAATTATGCCACCTTAAACTTCTTTTAGGTGAGATCACTTGACCTGCACTGTTGACCGGACCTGAGATGATCCAAACTTAAGATTTTGGGGAAAGATGCGAAATCTATCAAGGATAAGGTGTGCCAAGTAGGGCGGTGCTTTGCGCCGCCGTTTTTCGTGCCGCCGGAAAAACCCGAGTGGGGTGTTCAAACACCCCCACCGGGGCGAGGGTTAATTCATATTATGTCGGCAGTTACCCTGTGTGGTGAACTTTTTAAGCGGATAAAAAATTGTGAAGGGAAACTTTGGAGACGCTTCTGGATCCGCTTATGGGCTTTATGTCAAATCTGTGGTGTATGGATATATTTTATATCATATTTTTGGTTCCATAAATTTCGAATGAAATGTGTTCTCCAAGCGTTCTTCTTCCTTGCATAGCTTACCACTGCTATTTAATACAGGAATTGTGTGTTAACTGAATCAATGCACTTTCAATTTTTCTTTTCTTATTCGGAACATGAAGCCCGATGATACAATTTCCAATATATTGGGCAACAGCTCCATGGGGGAATTATTTCAGGCCAGGTTCATTGAAGGGGATAGTTTTGTGATC
This sequence comes from Lepas anatifera, assembly GCA_034440635.1. Lineage (NCBI taxonomy): Eukaryota > Metazoa > Arthropoda > Thecostraca > Lepadidae > Lepas > Lepas anatifera. The sequence goes on along the minus strand of JAOTON010002140.1, from coordinate 1,827,173 downwards.
AAGTGCACTTTGCATCTGTTTTACATTTCATGACTTAAAATCTGTGCACTTATTTTTTAAGCAACATTCAATCCACATTAATTGCAGGAAAATGAAAGGAGTGTGAAGTTGGGTTTTATCTAACTTTCCATGATTTTAGCACACAAAAACAAATCCCTCACTTTCGGCTGTTTGATATATTTAAGTAATCTACATTCCTGCTCCGCATCACCACCAGTTGCATTGCCACTTTGCTGGGAGCTGTAGAACTCAATCAATGATGATCGCTTACTTTGACGGTAGCCTATCGCCGATAGCCTAAAACCTACAACAATCATCTCCCATTGCCAGGATCCGGAAGGCGTTCAAGTGCCACTGTGGCAAGAGCTACAAGACCGGCCAGGGCCTGAAGAACCACGCCGTGACCAACCACGCGGGCACGCCGCTCACCACCATCACCACCTCGATGGGAGAGGTGCTGCAGATTCCCACTAGTCAGGTGAGCCGATTGACGGCCCTCTTCTTATGCGGGAGGTGCCTTACAGGGTGGTTTGGAGCCTCTTAAAAGTCGGTTTCCTGTCACACCCGGGGCGCATCTTCTTCATCGCTTGCTATATTCCAGGCTTTCGACACAGCTCAGACTCTCGAAATGGTGCGGCGTCCACTGAAATTGGGTCCCCTTCCTCTCAGGAATGCGCCACCTCGTGGTACCCCGGACCTGCCATGGACGTTCTGGATGTGCTTACTTACTACTTGTTAATCGCTCAGTATGGCAGTGCAAAACGGAACATGCTGACACCCAGAAACCCCAGCCTCAGCGAATCCCCGGAGGCCTGCTCTGTGTCTGTTGTGCGGCCGGGCCGAGAAGTTGAGTTTGTTGTTTTGTCCGGCAGGTGACGACGCTGCAGCCGGTGCGGGTGTCGCTGAGCGCGCTGGTGGGCGGCGGGCTGAGCGCGCTGCCGGTGAAGACGGTGGCGGCGCGCCAGCTGCTGCAGACCAGCTTCAAGGACAGCCTGCGCCGGCTGGGCGACCGGGACGAGGAGCCGGGCACGCCGCGGCAGGCTATCACGCTGACCGGCGTGTCGCGCGGCAACACCATACAGGTCAGCCTGGCGCTGCAGCTGGGAACCGCCCCGCCGATAAACAGGGGTCTGAAAACCACAGACGCGATCTCCAGGTTTTAGTGTCTTTGTGGAGCGAGGAGAACGCACAATAAAAATGTGCTGAGGGATGTTGAGTTGCCAGGTCGTCCTAGGCGCCCGATATGTGGTTATGTTAATCCTCGCTGAAAAATTTTACCTTTGTTTAAAAAAGGTATTGGAAATAATCAATTTGTCGGTGTTAAGAATTGTGTTTCCGGTGCATAGGCCATTTTAATAAAAAATGAATAGTTCCCCTCGCGGGCAATCAACTGTGGGAAAAGCACTGCTGACCTCTTCAACTGTGGGAATATTACATAGCTCCACTCTTAGAATTCAGAGCGGCTGTATAGAAAAAGGGTCAGTTGTTAACCAATCTCTTGGTTTCATGTGCCACAACAATCTATTGAACATTGCTGTCATACTTGAAACCACGATAGAGGGCGCACATGTATATTTTCATTTCGTTCCGCAATTTTTCAACTGTGGGCACCGTTGTTTGCAGGGTACTCCGATTGTTTCAGAGCCGCCATGCCTTCCACCCTGTCTTTGTTCGCCATTATCGTTGCATAACCAGCTTTATACAGATAAGGGCGTCGTGAATGGCATCAGGGACGTCATGCCTCAAGCTAAAAACATGCTACCTTTGCAGAAATGTTTATTGTTCAAAATGTGTATGAGGTTGTGGAAGGTTGTTTGTATGTACACTGTACGGCCCCGTGCAATCGAAGCTGCCCACACTAGGCTCGGCAGTTTGTGTTCTATTGTTAGCGAACTATTGCTCACAGAGTTGTGATTCAACTTACACCTTGTGTGTTTTGCTCCCAGCTATCGATTTCGTACCCACCAATGTTCGGTTGCATTATGTTGGAGAAATCATTGATGAAAAAACGTCATTGTCACGAGGGAGCCATATCACGATTGTTTGCAAATTATTTTGAAAATATAAGATTGGTAACCAGTTTCTGGTCAGCCATCTTAGCTAAGGGCAAACACGCATGTTGTGTAGCTGATCATGATTCGAGGGAGTAAAAGTTAGCCAGAAATTAGCCGGAAACTGCCGAACATAGTGTGTATGCATTCAATTGCAGTAAGTAGTACAGCATTATTAGATTGTTGTGAAGATGACCTTTTGGTACTAATTATACTACATACATCCAACGGACAAGTTCCGGTCCTAGACCACGGTTGCAGCTCTAAGACATAATTCAAATAAAAGATGGTTAATCTTCTGGTATGATAATAACGGTAAGAATATCTTAAAAATGATTTGTATAAAAGTGGCCCCTACTTAACAAGATTCGTAACCGCCTCAAAGTGCCTCCTTTGCCCCAAATGGGGTCACGACTAACCATTTAGGAACCACAGGCTTAGATGAACTGTATTGAAGCCTGCTCATCTAAGCCTGCTGGTCGTTTGTTGGTCCTTACGACTTTGCTATTGCTGGCGTTAACGACTTGCGGCATTTTCCTCACGTGACAAAGCTGACATCGGGCCTTATCCTGCTAGACGGCTGAAGGAGGTGACTGGTGGCCTTGTCTTGCGGGAACTGGTGTAGCTAATATCTCTCGATATCGTCGACAGGTGGCTGTGCCTGCGTATTTAGGAGTTATCCGTGCCGTTGACAGGTAGCAGTGCCGGTGTATTCAGCAGTTCTCCTGTGTCGTCGATAGGTGGTGGTGCCGGCCTACTTAGCAGTTCTCCGTGTCGTCGATAGGTGGCGGTGCCGGCGTATTTAGCAGTTCTTCGTAGCGTCGACAGGTGGTGGTGCCGGCGTATTTAGCAGTTTCCTGTGTCGTCGAGAGGTGGCAGCACCGGTGTATTCAGCAGTTGTCCGTGTCGTCGACAGGTGGCAGTGCCGGCGTCGGGCATTATCCCGCTGGGCGGCGATAAGGAGCTGACGGCGGTGCCGGTGTCGCGACTGCTGGCCCAGGGACTGGGCGGTAACATCCGACTGGCGGTTAGCACGGCTTCCAGCGGCACGGGCGCGCAGACCCGACCCGAGCCGGTCACCTCCATGGATGAGGTAGGCAGACCCAGGCCCCGTTTAAGTTGCCGGGCAACATAAAACGCTTACGTTAGCGTTGCAACCCCGGAGGTGTGTCACAGTTTGAGCTTTGGGTAGCTGGGTGTTCTCGGGCAGCCGTAGAAAGCGAACTACCGCATCGGTTTTATTGGAATTGAGTTTCTATTCTATTGAAATTTGTCTCAAACGAGCATTAACTTTTTACCGTCAGAAAGCTTCAAAAACCTCGAGAACTTGAACCAACCTGATTTTGTTAGAGCTTTGTGCATACTGACGTACTGACCCTGCCATTTATTGTTCTTTCTCTTTGCATTTTGGCGCCATGTACAGCTTTGCTGATTAAATATTATTATAATGGCATGAAAGGGGCAGAGCAAAGTTGTCATTGACTCTTAGAAAAGGTTGTGTAGCTGTGCAGTGCACCATGTCTTCATTTAATCCATCGTCTTGGCGACAAACATCTGACGGCCCGCTTGCGGCGCGGCAGTCGGACCTGAGTCGCAGCGTCAGCGCCGACACCACCGGCTCCGACTGGGACCCCGACACCATCCTGGTGGACTCGCGTCCGTCCACGCCGCCGGGCCAGGTGCTGCCGGCCGCCGCCCTGCCGCCCACGCCCGTCACGCCCGGCTGGCAGGGCGCCCCGTTCCTGGACCCCGTCGACACCGACGCTGACGCGCTGCCGCCGACGCCGGCCTCGCTGCTGGACTGCGAGCCGCTGGCGTCGGTGCCGGCGTGAGGTCGGCCGCCGCCGCCGGCTGCCCAGCTCTGGCGGTGACCTCTGAGGCTGCGAGGCCGCGCCGGTGGGGGTGGTAACAACCCCGCGCCGCCGCCGCCGCCGCTGCGGCAGCCAGATGTGAAGACCCGCCGGTGGTGGACGCCGATGTGGTAGTCGGAGTCTGCTCTCTGGTGGGTTGAAGCCAGGTCATGGTGGCTGTCTTAGAAGGATGGCCGCCGTGGCTGGTGAGGACCACATCTGGCAACCGCTGTCGTTAGAGGGAACTGGCATCGGCGAGGCGGCCGACGGCTGAGCCTGTTTAGTCCAATAGTGCGCGTCTGTCATGGTGCGTATGTGTCGGTGTGTGTAGTATATGTTGTGTATGTGGTAACTGTATGTGTGTGTGTGACGGATGTTACAGAGCGGGCAGGGAGCTCCGCGCCCGTTCTTGTCGGATGTGGAGCAGGTGCCTGTGGAGGGCTGTTGAGGCCGCACCCGGACCGCTAACACAACTAGAGAGTTATGGAGAACATCGCAGAGATATTAGCCACTTTGTGTGATAGGGTCGACTGACGCCGAACTCGGCGGTAATGTTTCATCCCCAATGTTAACCCACAGCAGGGTAGAGCGGGTAGGTTGGACGCAGCGCGACGGGCTCCGCAGTAGTTCCAGCTCCACTCACTAGATGTCAGCCATGTGTGCCCGCTCCCGCCACCTATGGCAACGGCCCAGACGCACCAATCGGGCCACGTGAAAGCTAGATTGTTAATGAATCCGAATCGGGTACCTTCCAATATGTTTCAATTTACGGTCCCGATACGGCGCGGATGCAGTGGAGTAAAATCATGGTCTCTCCTGTTGATGATTGTCCTTCCTTGGCGAGGCCCCGGGGCTGCTGCCCCGGCTGTCCCACGCTTTCAAGTGGTTGCAATAATCGCTCAGCCGCCACCTGCGGGAGGACACTCCTTCCGGAGTGGCAGGCGGCGATCCGGTGTCTGTGCGCGTGTTCTACAGTACGCTTACTCGGTGGCTGGGCCTGCCGCCGTCTGTTGGTCGCTGTTGGTGCCGCTGTGCGGGTGCTGCGGCGCGCGCACAGCGGCGCTGTGTGGGCGAGGGAGGAGCTCGTGTCGGTAGTGTTGCGTGGCGGCCGCGTGGGGTGGCGGGCGCCGCCCCGCCCACCTGCCGCGGCCGCCCACTAGATGTCGTTGTTAATGCAACCGGATCGGAGTTGCACCTGCGCATTTTATAGATCATCCTTTCATAGTGTTGGCGGGCGCCCCCTCTGCGGGGCTGCCTGCCCGTGTATTGTACAATATGAGAAATACACACTCATACCAACCCTCAGACTTCGCCGCGTTTGCCTGTGTCTACTAGGGATTCGTTTGGCGCGGAGAGTATGGCATCAACGAGAGGTGCAGATTAAAAGAAGCCACGACGTTCTTAGAGCTGCCGACGTGTGCAACGGTTCGTTGTGTAATGGTCATGTCCCTCGGGTTTGACATTCAGTTTAGAGGGCCATTATTTGGTGTTCAATATTGCGTGGGCTTCTGGACTCATTTTGCCCCTCAGAACACCTGTGAGAGATTAAATAAGAACACGTAGAGCGAGAGAGAGAGAGAGAGAGCCTGCGACCTATTTTAAGGGCAGCGTGGCTGTACATCATTGACATGTGAAAAGGTTGCACAAAACTGGTGAACTCAAATATAGAAAAAGGTGAGAAACGTGCGCCATAAATATAGGAATTAGAGGACCGCTCTGAGTCACCTTGGAGGATAAGTGGCGTTAAAGCCAATGTTTTCCAGAAGGACGCTCCTGATTTTCTGACTGATGCCGACGGTCGTTACCCACATAATGTATGGGTGTGCACCTGATCCCAGACATATTCTAGGATGGGTATTCCCGAGAAATTGTCAAAGCATGTCTTACCAGCATTTGAAGCTGAGTGACGTTCGCATTGCCTGATATTCGGGAAGTTCAATCAATGTGTTCATCAAGCTCATATCAGCGTTTTTACCCGCCTGGCTCAATAATAGGCCAGACTGTAGTAGTCGGCTAAGGGGCTGACGCCGCAGGGACCTTCATCCGGCCATCGAATCGTTCCCGCCAATGCACAATGGCAAAGATCACCGCTCTTGGCCACAACTCAGTCAGCTTTCCTGGGACTGTCTGCTCCCTTCTACCCGGCTCCATTCTGACCACAGCTGTGATGGCTTTGAGATCGCCAGGATCCGTGCCGTCATGCTAAATATGAAATCCAAAGTACGTTTTAACTCTTTCCCCTCAGATGAAATATATCCGGTTTTCTGACGTACTTGAACCAAAACAGCAAAGTGCCCTAGAATCCCATTACCCACAAATTCGACCGTCAGGTCAGAGGAGAGCGCTGGTTAGGAATGCGTAGGTAATTTCCTGCAGCGCCGCGCGGCCCAGCCAGGTGGCACAGGGGGCACGTGCCCCCTTCCCCCATCGGTGTCGGAGAGCCCTTTGATTGCCAGGCGGTATGCCCCGTTTGAGGCTGTGCCGCTCGAAATTTAGTGTCCTACGCCGTTGAATCTAGATGAAACTGGACTGCTTTTAGGGATTAAAACTATTATTTCACAATTTAGTAGGGGAGAGGGTGGTAAAACGGGCACAGTTGTGTTTGAGACTGTGTGTCTCACTCGCTTTTCATATGGCAGTGATGAGATTTTGCTTCCTAGAAGCAGTAACGTTTACCGTAGAATGCTGCAAAAGCCCGTCTTACCCCATCTGTTGGGATGAGACGGGCTGTTGTAAATAGTTTATCATTTACTAGAATTTTTACAGAAAACCATACCATGTGGAGCGAAAATAAGCTCTGAAACATTTTACAATGCAATGTTTTGATAAAATAGCCGTCAGACAATCATGGTTTCAGAATTTCCATGAAATTAAAATTTTTCCATCGGAATCTAACAATCAATAATTTACAGTTTCTAAGCCGGTTTGCAGCACGCATGGAGGTTGATTCTTTTCAATTCTGTCAAAACAGCAACAGCGGTGAATATTCTAGTTTTTATGGTGATATAATATTACACTCCGTGCCCGTCTTGCACCGTATCAATACGTTAGAAAATTTTATTCTTGATGATCATCATGCAGGGGTAATATAAAATTTCAATCACCTAGCACATGTTAACCCTCACCCCACCGGGGCCATCGATGCCCCTGAAGTGAAAACAGATCGAGAGCACAATGTATTCGTCTCCGCACAACGCTGCACACCTCCCTGACCTGCCCGGCCACACGCTCGCCCCCGCCGGCGGCCACCGCACAAGGTACACTCTCCACTGTACCGCCTCTGACAAAGCTGTCAAACCCCGCTGCGAAACTCCTGCCAGCTTACTTTCCAGCACATTCCCCCTGATCCTAAAGATCATCATACTGCGTTAAGATAGTAGGACGACGCTCCCTTGTGCTGCGTCGCACCGGCTCTCGCTCTGAGTCAGCGTCCTGGGTCATGACATCATCACTACATTCACTGTGCGCATTAACATCGGAGGGAATATCTTCAGCACCATCAACAGCATCACCATGCGGTACAGAGTGTACAGAGTCACTACGTTCCTCACATCACCGCCGATATCAAAGACGGGCTCGTCATCCACATTTCTCGCATCACTTACAGGCGCCGGTTCTGACGGTAACCCAGTTGGAGGAAGCACCACAATACGCAAATCACGCACGTGCCTTGGAATCCCGTTGACTTCCACATTCTGTTGCGAGACAATCCGACTGACTGTCCCGAGAGCACTTGGAACATCACAGCGGCGACTGGCATCCCGAATCCAAACCTTATCACCGACTTTGTAGCGGTGTCCCTCCGTTACAGACTCCTCCCTCAGACCTGGCATGTCCGGCACCCTCAGCTCGTAGTTGAACAGCGTATTGGCCGGACTGGATTTCGAGTGATCACTTCGCGGCATCACATTATACCTGTACACTGCCTCCGCCACCGAGCACTGTTTGCGCGCCGCTATTGTTTTTACGGTCCTGTGGTTGCGCTCCACCACCGAGTTCCCACAGGCCTGGTGAGCCGCACGGTACCGGACGCTCACACCCCAGCGGCTCAGGAATTCTGAGAATGTTGCACTGCGAAACGACTTGGCGTTGTCTGTCAGTATCTCCTTCGGAGGCCCACGCTCTAGAAACACCGACTCTAACTGGGCTATCACACTGGATGAGTCCTGGTGCCTAAGCTTTCGCCAAATGGCGTAACGTGACGGACCGCAGTCAACAAGAGTCAAATAGTGGTGGTCACCAGCGTGGCAAATATCCATACTGACCCGGTCCCAGCACTTGGACACGCCCAGTGAGCCGTGCTGCCACCGCTGCGGCGCAGGGTCTATACACTGGCACCGCTGACACCGGCGAACGACACTCCGCACCTGTTTTCGACTCACTGATGGATCCAGTCTTCTGCAGAGTCGCAGGGTGCGTCGAATGCCCGGGTGTCCGCTTGTCTCGTGAACGGCCGCGATGTCCACCTCCGAGACCGCTGCTGCACACATCGCCTGTGAACACACTGGCGATAACCACTTCTTCGGTACTCTGGTGAGTGTATCTGCCCTGTTATCGGTCGACGAGACGATCTCTACACTCACTTGGAGATTATACTCGCTGATGATGGTTTTCACCGTCTCCAAACGTCTTCGAATAAGCATCTCGCTTGCGGCTTTCGTCTTTAGTCGTGCCTTGCCGGACAGCGCATCGATCATCCAGTGGTAAACGCTTTTCGAATCCGTCTTTAGAGTAAGCTTCTTCATTTTCCAGGACACGGCGAGATTAACACCGCGCACCAGAGCATCCAACTCAGCCAGATTGATGTGGGAGTCTGGGTTTTGCCGCAGCCAGCAAGCGTCTTCGATGACGTCACCATTCACTTCCAAAATGGCTCCAAGGGCGAGGGAACTGGCGTCCACCCACACAACAGCCTCCTCACCTCCAACATCCCAACGACCCTTGGCGGGGTCGGACGTTCTTACGCGCTGGAGCATCTCGGCGACAATGGCGCAGAGTTCAGGATCCACAATCTCATCGTCCCACCCATTGGTGGCCACACATACGCGCCTCTTCACGAAGGATGCTGCCGCTCGCAGCCAGCCACATACAGGTAGGTGGCTGGTTAACCGTCCACAGAGCGAGAAGACTGCCCGCTTCGTCAGCCTTGTCGGCATCTCAATAATGTCGTTGTCGCGCGTCCAGAACAGTCCCTGCTCCTGCCCACAGACTCGCAGACCCAGCACGCGTGCACCCTCCATTAGCTTTTCAGGTGGCTTGCATACCAGGCCATGTCGCTTCAGGTGAGCACTCACTTCTTCCGCGGTTGCGATGTCTTCCCTTACGCATATATCGTCCACATAGGCGGACGCAGCGCCATCTATTTTTTCATCAAAGCCCAGCGCCATCTGCAAGACTTTCTTCATCACCAATGGGGCGACACTGAGTCCATAGCCTAATCTGGTCAGACACCATCTCTGGCCCCGAAAAACGACAGTCTGGTAAGCCCATAAAGCTTCGTGCACATGGATCTGCAGATACGCTTGTCTTAAGTCAAGCAGTGCGACACTCTGGCCAAAGCGACGCCACTCCCTCATCTTCTCACTGCAAACATCTGCGTCAGCTGTGTGCAGGTGCAGATGCTGATTCAGCTCGCGGAAATCCATCACCGGCCTTGTTTTCGCCTTGTTCTGCTGCACGACAGCCATAAGCGGAATCGTCCCCTTCACTTCACCGTGCAGTGACTCGTCGTGAGGCACAAGCCATCCATTTTCAACCCACTTCGATAGCTCCTGTTCGTACTCATTTCGAGCGCCCGGCGGAATTCTATACTCCGTAATGTTGTTATGAAGCTTTGCTGGTCCTTCCCCGTCGCACCACTTCCACTTCACCGTCCACTTTTTACTGTTTACATCATACTTCACTGTGAAGTCTTCTTCTGAGCTCTCCACAACTGCTCCAGCCGCGACTGACTGGGCTGGCATCCGTGATTGTTCAACGCCGAACGTGACTCTGCCGGTGTCACTCACAGACACTCCGTGGAAAGCGTTGACACCATTCATCCCTAGGATAAAATCGAAACCCAAAGGCTTGCTAGTGATAACCAAAACTTCAACAGTCACTGATGCCCCCGACGGTAGCTGCACGTGCACCACACCCGCACCCGCGCACCAGTGCCGCTCTCCGCTGACCGTAGTCACGCTTACCGCACGCTTACTCCAGCGGCGGCACATGGAGGCGTGCACAATGCTCTGTGTACAGCCTGTATCCAATAGGGCGTCGCACCCCGCACCATCCACCGCTACACGCACCACTGGCAGCGCACTTCTCACTGCTGAACTGGAGAGGAGACTCGCGCCGCTGAACTCCCCTCTCCTCCGTCGTTTTCCGGGCATGAGGCGATTACGTGCCCACGGCGGTTGCAGCGATAACACCTAACCCTGCCACGGGCACCAAAACCTTCACCACGGCCCCGACCACCGCGCTGGGAGAAACAATCACGCGCGAAGTGGTTAGGCTGCCCGCAAGCATGGCAGATCACGGTGGCAGAACTGTAGCCTGCACGCTCCGAAGGAGCAGCACCTGCGGCAACATCACTGCCCACCTCTTCCACAAGCACGGCACGAGCGCGGGTTAGCAGTTGGCTAATAGTCATAGCCTCCATACGCGATCCTGCCCGGAGAGCACGTCGAGCTGGCTCTGGTAATCCCGCCACGAACGCGCAGGCCAGGCTGCCGTCGGGCATGCCCCCAAACAGCCCCGCCAAACGGCGCAGGTCGGCAAGGTAAACGTCGACGGCTTCCCCGTGACGGAGTCTTCGGTTGACGAACTGCTCATAAGCGGAGAATTTATCAACGGCAAATGCCGAGATCAAAGCCTGCTTAATGCTTCCATAGCTCCGTTTCTCCTCCGTCCCAAGCTGCTGGTAAACGGCGAAAGCTCCCCCAGTAAGCCGAAGCGGCACGATGGCATGCAGACCAGAGATGCCTCGCAGCTCGCAAATCAGCTCCACCTTCTCCAGCCACTCAGCGACGGGCTGGGATGGTCCGCCGTCAAACTCTGGGATAAGTCGAAGGTCTGTGCTGACGTCGCTCCGATTCACCCCCACAGCGCACACTCCTCTTTACTATCCATAATTAAAGGCCGGAATAGCTTGAAGTGAAAACAGATCGAGAGCACAATGTATTCGTCTCCGCACAACGCTGCACACCTCCCCTGACCTGCCCGGCCACACGCTCGCCCCCGCCGGCGGCCACCGCACAAGGTACACTCTCCACTGTACCGCCTCTGACAAAGCTGTCAAACCCCGCTGCGAAACTCCTGCCAGCTTACTTTCCAGCACAGCCCCTAAGGTTTTTTTAATGAAAGAAAAACAACAAGGTGCAGCGCCGCGGTTGAGGGCTATACCTCTCATTTCCCCACCATCCCTGAAATTTTTACCCCGGGTCACGCAAGATCAGGTCACCAGGCGAGGTCAACCAAAGTCACCTCACTTCAGCTTTTGAAGTGATCTTGATCTTGATCTCACGAAGACTTCTGGTGAACTATGATAAAGCAAGAAACGTGCCTCTTGTAGCGGATGGAGTGGGCGAAACAGCCCATCCCTGTGTACCTACAGCGACAAGACAGTCGTTGAATGTCATTTTGTCGCAGTCCCGTGAAACATGTAGTGTGATACTGTCTATCATCCGGGGACAGTAGCAAACTGCTGAGATTCCTTGATTTTGACTTTTCGAGAAGATAAATATGCAGACTAGGGGAAGTCCGTGCAAGAGTACGCACTTAACTTTCTAAAGGCTCTCACTTTTTTACTATAAGTCTAACAGCAAAAATCTGTATGTGGTTGTTAAGCCTGAAGAATTATCTATGTATGGTCCATGTTTCATCCTGGTGTCTCTGAAAGGAACTTGCCACGAACCCAGCAAAAATACAAAGTCACGTGCGTACTCTTGCCGGAGTGGGTCGGTAAGAGTACGCAAGAGAGGCGGCTGGAGTACGCATTGATGCCCCGCTGTGCTTTAGTTGCATAGGCCATGTCGCGAAGATTTTTTGTCGCCAAACTAGGCGATTGTATGATTTTATATCGTTCTGAATATATCAGAACTATGTTGCAATGTTTGGTTTTCCAAATATGACTTGCGGGCTCTGTTCCGAGCGAAAATTAAATTTTCCTATCTCTTAAGCATGCGCACTCTTGCCCAATGGTCTACTGCGTACTCTTGCCGGACATGCTCCCTTGGGAAGAAGTTCTTCATTAACATGTTGGCAGGCGTTTTAGGGTGAGCTCCGGTCCTGGAGCACACTCGTAGCTTAGCTTTCTTACTGATGACTGACCGTAATACAATAGTTTTGATAATAGAAGCATGGTCTACAAGTTCACCCAGTTAAGAAATATTACTTCAACGGTGCCCAGAAACTTATTTTGCTCTGTACTCCCGCGGGAATAACAGGAGCACATTGAATTTTGGTGTGCAGCCTAGGCACTGACCTTGCTTTTTTATGCCAGGGTATCCACCATCTCAGTGGTTGCTAAGTAGCCAAAACAGCTGCTGCGTACTCTTATCTCCTGCGTACTCTTACCCGCCCTTACCCTATATATATATGTATATATATATATATATATATATATATATATATATATAATACGGATATTTTCTGAAATATGGTCGAGTTTAGCAGGGTACATTATCTCTTGTCATTGACATTGTCAAACACTTGGCACCATTTGACGCATCGTTGCGAAAGAAAACATAAGTCATGCTACTGGGCATAACTTCCAGGTTATGTTAGGGTAAGTACACGGGATTCGCTTCCAGGGGCGTCGCCACGGAATTTTTACTGGAAGGGACGGACCCCGGACTCTGGTGATGACCGGGAGGAGGTGGGAGAAGAATTTAAGCGCATGGGGAAGGGGCGGGGGCAAATTATAAGCAGATTGACTGTCTCTGAAAACACTCGACGATGCCCTTCACTAACCAACAACGCTCTTTATGGGAGAAAGTCTAAAAACAATCTGGGTCGAGGCCCCAAATTGTATTTCTTTTTCTATTAATATATGCAACAAACAGACCAGGGCCACTGGCAGGCGAAGTCTTGCAGTTAGAACGCATGGTTATTTACAATGAGAAAACATATATAATAATTCTATGAACACGCAAGCATTAAGTTGAAACATGAGAAGGGCTAAAAAATACACAAAAATGATGAGAATAGAGTTCGCTAAAAATATTATAGCACTCGGTTGCACAGATGCTGACCTTTCTCAATAAGATGACTTTAGAAGAAGATGCGGATGAATTGAAAAATTCAACTTCTGGTCTCTTCGTGATCAAGTTATTCACTCGGCAAATAACTGGACAAATATTCCGATCCTCGTAAGTTTAACCCGAGTGAAGTCTTAAAAAAGCAGTGTTCTTTGCCGAGTGGTGCGATTCGGAGCTCTTAATAGAAAACATGTCAGTAGAAATGATGTGATAATTCAACCACTCTACACACTTTTAAGTAATATGATGCGTTGGTTTTACCTATTCCGCACGCATTGTGGCTTCATATATTTTTCAAGAAAACTTTGATATTATTTTATAAATTGTTTCCAAGTTGTTCCCAGTACTCCTGCTGGAGCCAGAGTCTCACTAAAGTCATGTATGAACTTGTCACGGAGACCCCGACCCCACCAAACGAACGACCAGCTCCCACAATGAGGGGTTGATTTAGAAGCCAAAGTTTAACGTCCCACAAAGCACAGGGACGGCCGCCTCGCTCAGGTCACCCTCTCACCAGTCAGTTGCCAGCCGACCTACGTCGGGTAAACTATTGAGCGCCGGAGTGTCTCAGGGGAACCGATCCCAAGCCGGGACATTAGAGCAAGTCGTCAGAAAAAAAATCCGATTTCGGATTACGAGTAGTGATTTTATTATGTCTTGATATGTTGCAAACATGATGCAAGCAAAACAAATCCGATGAATCTACGTTTAATGGGCGCAGAACGGCCTTTTCTGAAGGCATGTTTTCAGTAGGACGGCGTTGAAGTCTCCATCGACTTCACAATGCATTGTTGTCAGTATCCTTGCAGCACGGTAACTTTTAGACTAACATCAAAACATCGGATCTATTTGCACCCGACCCGTAGCCAGGCGGATGCAACGGATACCCGAGGAGCTGCTGAGAGGCCAAGGCACTCTCTGGTCCGTTCCTGGACACCCCCTTGTATTGAAGATAGGTGGACTTCTCGAGTTTTGAACCTTAAAAACTTTGGAAATTGTTGACCTTTAAAAGGAATGTGGCATCTCGGTCGAATCCTGGAATCTAGTGTAATTAGAGGTACTTTTAGCCGAAAATCATGGAACCGTCCATGATATCTCCGAGAAATGTACAATAAGCTCAATATTTTGAATTTTAAAATGCTCCTCTAGGGGAAAAATAAATATCTGCCTGTTGATGATATGATGGTCTGGTAACCACTACCATATTCAATAGGCTTCAGGAGCTTCGATTGACTGATTCTCACCGTGACGTCAGCATATGTCGTCACAACAACAACTGACAACTGTGGTCTGCTGCTCAGGGTACATGAGGGGTACACTCCAGGTAGGTTTTAGCTTTTATCTATGGAAGCTTCGAGTTTCAAGACAAATGAGATATTGAGTACCGGGTGTTCCGGCATGCTTTACAACTTAGCTATCTCAGTCAAAATCACGTTTAAAGGTGTCACATTCCCTTTAACGACGCACCAACCTCTTGGATTATAAGGTGTCGCCAACTCTCATCCTGTTGGGAGGGATAGTCAAGTTGTTCTTATTCACTGTCACTGCCGTGGATTTGAGCTCAGAACCTATTGTGCAGAATACGAATGTATTCCTACTGCAACACAGCACCCCCTCCCCTCCACCCTTAATAACTTTAGCTGGTCAGCTGGTTGAGCTTTTTCTCTGGTTGAGCAACTACTCAGATTTGGGTCTGACTACGAGCGTGGTTTGTATGTGATTGTGAGACGTTGGAGTAAGACAGTGTAGATAGATTTAAGACTTTTTCCCATGCTTTTTCAATGGGAGAGGTTACCTCGTGACCTGACCTTAGGTCACGAAATAAAAAAATCCCGGATATACACCTTGTAGGTCCTGGCAGGGGTATGAACTGTAGGCAGTTTCAAATCGATCGACTGAGAAACGTAGCTCTTATAGAGCTCAAAAGTTGAAGTGAGGTGACCTTGGTTGACCTGGCCTGGTGACCTGACCTTGGGTGACCCGGGGTAAAAAATTTCAGGGATGGTGTGAAAATGATGGGGTGAGAGATAGAGTCATCAACTGCGCTCCTGCGTTTCGTTGTTTTTCTGCTATCCCGAAAAAACCTTAGGGGGCCATCGATGCCCCCCGTGGGGCGAGGGTTAAAAGTAAAGGCAATGGATTGAATTCCGATGCGGCTCGGCGGCGAAATCGCCGTCTTCCGGATTCAGTCCTGATTCGGGGTAATAACAGAAAGTTATAGACCATAGGCAAGGGGGCAAGGGGAAACGTGCCCTCCCCGATCGACCCTCGGCGCCCCCGAAAACAAATGGCCACGGTGCCCCCCTGAAAGGTTGATGGCGCCCCCTTGAAATGTTGCTTCCCACCCTCCCCCCAGGATGCGAAAATACACGCCCACCGATAAGATTTTGCGCCCACCTGATAGGTTTTGCCGGTCAAAAGTGGCACCCCCTGGTCCGGATGGCGCCCCCAGGAAGTGCCCCCCGATCGGCAATCCTGGATGTTATAGACACATGTTATAGACACAAAGAAATGTTATAGACACAAATGTTATATGTTATAGACACAAAGAACTTCGTAAACCGTGACCTTTGTGACCTCTGGCGAACTTGGTATTGATCTGACCTGAAAATGGATGACAGCTTGCAGATTTTTTAAGAGCTTTCGAACGATGTTTAGAAACTTTATCTAATCCTTGTAGAAGTCAGTTTTGTCAGCCTCATTTTAGAAGAACGGAGTCGCCCTACACGGGCCTATAAATGACATCATAACTCGATGACCTGACCTACCTGATGTCAATTTTTGGTCCGAAGTATTCGAATTGATCTCCCTAGAGGCCTGCAAAGTGACTCGGGTATCATCTGAATCGGCTCAGAATCATTTGTGAAAAACCGAGGGGGTCCGATCGGACCCCCAGGCGGCAATGGGTTAAGGTCCATGCAACAACTGAACACTATTCGAGACTTTTCAGCCATCCTTTCCACTGACGTGTCGTAATAACAATATTTCACAACGAAACTCGAAACATCTTGAGCATATAGACATATTGACATAAACATATTGAACACCTAGCCGTTCAAAAGCTACCGCCTCTCGAAATAATTTATCTAAAATTGCTTGATTTTCATAAGTGTCCTCTCCCATCTTTGTACCAACATTTCCGTGTGCTATATTGTTTCGTTGAATACGGAGTTTCTGGTCTGAAAAATAAAAATATCAACAAAAAAATATATTCATTTTGTTAAGATTCACCATTCGCAATACTTGACATGACTTGTGAGGGATATAATAGTAGCCCATGCTTAAGGAATACAGTGATGTTAATGCCATTAAAATGTACATGCCTACTCAGTCAATTGCCTCGTGCATCCTGTGATTTATCGGACCCTCCTTGTTGGAATGGTCAGAGCTATTTATCCCTCCGCCTCAAATAACCATCGTTTTAGGTTAAACTTCTAGTGATGCACACACATGAAAAGGCAGTTAATCGCATATGTCACATGTACTGTGTGAATTGTATTGTCAATGTGGGTTTGTCAATGAAAAAAATGAAAAGCTGCATCATTTACCCTGATGCCAAAAAGTACTAAGGATTCATAATCGGGACCCGCAACTCTACCTGCCCAGCGTATTCATATACCAAACTCATTTAATGAACTCATACGCATGTTTTTAAATGATATCGACACTGCACATGGCACACACCTAACCCATACACCCACCCATGTGCACAGAATGTCCCCTATAACTGTCCTCCCTCAGTCCAACAGCAGGCACAACCACCGCCATTCTCAACACCGCACGCATACGTTTTATAATCCGCCACGCGACCCTCCCCACCCAGGCTTGAACTCGGCGCCGACGGTGACCAGCGGAGTGACCTTTCTAACCTCTCTGCCCCGCGGGCAATCGGCATCCAGCGGATGGCGGCTGCTGATTGGTGGAGGCGTGTTCATTTGTATAGCGAGAAATTCAGGGGAATTTCTCCATGAGAATGCTGGTGCTTAAACCATAAGCGGTGAGATGTATCAACATGATCTTTTCGAAACATTACTAGCCATATTTTGCCGTCCATTGGCTTGATTATCTGCGCCACCATCCGATACTCTTTGGTACAGGCGAGACAGCGGCAGAGCCAGCACTGGCCAGCCATCGGCCGAGTTTGCTGACGTCAGGAGTGTTGCGAGATGGGTTTCTGTTGAGTGAAGAGGAGTGGGACCCGGCCTGAAGGTAACCAAGAGAAGAGGAGAGAGACGAAGGTATGTATCTATGTACATAAAACCGTCAAACAAGTTATAGGGAATGTGAACTTATGAGAGCGCTGCCGAAGTAAAACCAGATAATATAGGTACCAGAAGAGGGAAGCACGTGCTGCTTTGTTCCATGCTGGACGGTTAAAAGACACGAAACTTAATTTGGAACTCAAAACATTGACGATGTTTTAGCGCATTTCATCTTTCAGACGTCATACCATAACATCTAAAATAATCTGGTGAAACCCAATAGTTATAGGCAATGGAATGTGTTTGTCTAATGAGGGCACTCTCAATAGATCCACCATACTAACGGGACTTGTCGAAATCCATTGGGGCGCCCAAATCCGGCTGTAAAAAGACTGTCAAGTATGACAGCGTTGAAAGGAATGTGTGTGGCACACTTATAACTTGATTTTAACTAAGATAGCCAAGTTGTAAAGCATGCCTGAAACCCCGTACTTAACATATCATTTGTCTTGGAACTCGAAGAAATTTCCATAGAGAAAAACTAAAAACCTACTTGAAATGTACCCAAAATGTACCCAAGGAGCCGGCCGCAGTTGTCAGCTGTTGGTGTGACGACATGCTGACGTCACGGTGAGTAGTCAGCCTATTGAAGCCCATTGAATATGGTAGCAGTTGCCAGATCATGACGTCATGCCCAGGCAGAGGTTTATTTCTTACCATGAAGGGAAGAAATAAATCATAGAGGATTCTAAATATCAGAATATTGAGCTCATTGTACATTTTTCAGAAACATTATGGACATTTGCATGATTTTCGGCTAAAAGTTCCCCTAATCACACTAAATTCCGGAATTCGACCAAGGTGCCACATTATCTTTAAGATCAGTGTATTATAACCACTGTACAATACACCCCCTTAGATACATGCAACTATGCTGCACTGCCTAATTTGAAAAATAAGAGGTGGGTGGGCACTCCACATCCAGAGATAGAATCCCATACCCCGCCCTGTAGGTAATTTCAAAGCTTCAGGTGACTAGGCACTGAGCATATACATAGGAAATATACTACTAAAGCATAAATCATTTTGTAAAAAAATTAGCCTAGATAAAGGACAGTGGAGGAATAATATACACAGTGAATAATATATCCACCTGTCAGTTATATCTTCTGCCCAGTGGAAAGATTAATAATTGTTTGGGTTTAATGACGCACCAACTGCTAGTGTCATACGGCATCGCAATTCTCACCCTCTTGGAAGGGATTTTGGGGATCAGATCAACTTATTCAGAGGCTCTGCCAGGACTTGAACCCGGGACCAGAGGCTTAGAAAAAAGGTACTATCCACTAAGGCACCTCATCCCCAGTGCGGGAAGCTTCATCTAGAGGTATGGGCGTCAATAGCCAAAGTAGCTGCAGCATCTAAAACCTTTAATTATTATGATAATGAGGCTCCTGGCCGTTTTAAATTCAGTGCCAAAGAGTCTACTAATCGTACGAGACACAATATCTGAATTATGTGCATATTTGTCACTACACAATTCGTTCACACATTGAAAAAGTATTTGAGATCAACAAAACGCATTTGAAATCATAATATAATTATTATGATAGTGAGGTTCCTGGCCATATTAAGTTTAGCGCCAGAGTTTACCCAATCGCACGAGACAAATGCGATGTCCCCCTTCCGTCTGCTTCACAAATGCTATTTCTCCACGTACGCTTCGAAAATTGTTTCCAATAAATTTAAATTGATAGTTTCTCAGGGTTGTCATGATCTAAGCGAGGGTAGGGTGGTAGAAGCAAACACGTTATTATTTGAAACACATACTCTCATACCACACAGTACTGCGTTCTGTTTTTATTCGCATCAGAGGCGCTGCATTTTTCGTTATTAAGTGCCTCATAAATGCGATCATTTAACCCTGTGAATGAATGATAGCCAAATAACTATATTGAGTTCCGGAGGGCTTGTTGCAGATAGAGCATCATGCTGGATATGTCAAGGGAAATGACCTCAGGCCCTAGATGAGAAAAGTGAAGAGTAAAAGGCGACAGGTGTGAGAAGATCCCTAAAAAACTAAAAGTACTTGGAATCCCACAACAGATTCCTGTGGAACACCACAAAAGTAAACAAAGAGCATAAACTAGCTTAAATGAGCCTTAGAAAGGGTGCAAAATCACAGGTGAGATGTGGAATGAACTGAAACGCTGCTAAACAAAAATACAAACTCGGTCGAAAAACTAAGATTCTGTGCGTAAACTAAAACTGTATATGTGAACTAAAATTTAAAGTATACACTAAAACCGCAAAGAAAGCCTCAAGAACAGTGCGGACCTGAATAAAAGTGAAATGAAAGTCAGGGAAAGGTAAAACACGACATTTCGGTCATAGACCATCATCAGGTGTAAGGCATGAATGAAAGTGCATTGAGACACAACCTCAAGGGTTCTGGTGTATGTAAGGCAGTTAAAAAGTGAGAACGAGACCCCTGAGGTAAACTTTTATTGTAGCCTCGACAGTGTCGCGGTTTAAAACAGTTCAAATGAGAGCCTCCGTGCGTGTGGGGGTGTCACCGAATAAGCGGCCAAGAGGATGACTGTGTGTTTAGACTGGGTTTGTGTTGTCTGATCAGAATAGACTCGGAAATTTTGCGGTGGGGCCCACCCTTTGTGTGTTTCAAAATTTTAATAGCCCAAAAATCCGCGGTGAGGCTGTGGTCTGGGTGAACCAGTCGTCGATGGTCCCCGAAAGGCGTTTTGTGCCGTTTGTGACGTGCATCCCCAAGGTGTTCATTGAACCTAAGCCGAACAGAACGTTGACTCTCTCCAATGTAGAAAGACTCGTCGGGCCCACGCGATTTACAATAAATGCGATAAATCACGTTTTTGATATGGCATTTACCCTGCAAACCAGCATGGCAGGCGTGGCAGAATCTACCGACTCCCGGGCACGGCGGGGTTCCAGGGCTGACCTCACCAGCATGTTTTTTACAGAGGGCCCACTAAAAAACATGCTGGTGAAGTCAGCCCTGGAACCCCGCCGTGCCCGGGAGTCAGTAGATTCTGCCACGCCTGCCATGCTGGTTTGCAGGGTAAATGCCATATCAAAAACGTGATTTATCGCATTGATTGTAAATTGTGTAGGCCCGACGAGTCTTTCTACATTGGAGAGTCAACGTTCTGTTCGGCTTAGGTTCAATGAACACCTTGGGGATGCACGTCACAAACGGCACAACACACCTTTCATGGACCATCGACGACTGGTTCACCCAGACCAGAGCCTCACCGCGGATTTTTTGGCTATTAAGATTTTGAAACACACAAAGGATGGGCCCGACCACAAAATTTCTGAGTCTATTCTGATCAGACAACACAAACCCAGTTTAAACACACAGTCATCCTCTTGGCCGCTTATTCGGTGACACCCCCACACGCACGGAGGCTCTCATTTGAACTGTGACCGCGACACTGTCGAGGCTACAGTAAAAGTTTACCTCAGGGGTCTCGTTCTCACTGCTTTACACCTGATGATGGTCTATGACCGAAACGTCGTGTTTTACCTTTCCCTTTACTTTCATTTCCCTTTTATTCAGGTCCGCACTGTTCTCGAGGCTTCCTTTGCGGTTTTAGTGTATACTTTGAATTTTAGTGCACACATGCAGTTTTAGTTTACGCACAGTATCTTAGTCTTTCGACCGAGTTTGTATTTTTGTTTAGCAACGTTTTAGTTCATTCCACATCTCACCTGTGCTTTTGCACCCTTTTAGGTTCATTTAAGCTAGTTTATTCTCTGTGTTTACTTTCGTGGTGTTCCGCAGGGATCTGCTGTGGGATTCCAAGTATTCTTAGTTTTTTAAGGATCTTCTCACACCTGTCGCCTTTTACTCTTCACTTTTCTCATCTAGGGCCTTAGGTCATTTCCTTGACATATACAAATAACTATATTTACAAATATCAAAACATGCTTACCAAGAATATTTATACGTATTCCTAACAATTCCTAGGGCACACTGCGAAACAATTTGAAATATATATGTATTGTAGTGTTTTAGTGTCATTTTTGTGGTCGTGCTCAATTTTCCTTACCCTTTTTCATTTTTTTACTTAAGTTTGGTGGGGAAAGCAATCGCAAAGCAATCGGGCAAAACGCTTCTGAAACATCAGGCGAACAGAGTGCATGATTTGTGTGAAGATTAAAACAGATCCTTGGTGATGTCTGAATTATCATGTCCGAAGGCTTTAAAGGGAGTTTTTTATTACATCATGACTTAAAACATTGTTGCACACATCCATTTCCCAGAACAATGCCACATATAGCAGTATCCAAATAAGCATGGTCTACCGGTTGTCTCGTTGACAGCGGTACATTCTGGGCTGGATTGGAGAGAAATGGAGCGAGAGAGAGAGAGAGAGAGAGAGAGAGAGAGAGAGAGAAGAGAGAGAGAGAGGAGTAAAGCATAGACAGGCATGAGAGGCCGTGTGCCTGCGTACGTGTGCACAAGATAATCAACAAATGTGAGTGCAGTTGCAATTTTTAAACAGGTAAACAAAAAGGGAACAGATAGACAAAAAGGGAACAGAGCAAAGTGATGGATAGAGTAGTTCAAAATAAGTCTAATATTTTTTTAGGTTACCCCATTTTCTTTCGAAAAGTTCTTGGCTGTTTGCCCAACGGCTGACGATTTGCTACTTCCGAGCTTCTATTTTTAGGCTGTTCATAAAATAACTCACGTCAGGTCTCAGACCAGCATTACGTGCTCTGTATATTGTGGCTTTTGCTATTATTATTATTACATTTTGAAGTGGGTTTAGGTCCTTAAGGAAGAACCAGGACTGAGCATCCACTAAAAGCACTGTGTGATAGTTGCGTTCAAGTTTGATTTGCATGTCAGCTATAAACTTTTGGACGATTGGGCACTGCCAGAACAAATGTTTTAAAGTCACTATTTCATTACTACGACAATTACAAAGGCCTGAATCAGTGAAGCCTATTGTATTTAAGAAACGGTTTGTTTATATTATTTTGTTTGTAATCCGGTAATGAAGATATAATAGATACGGTTCTTTCGTAGCAAGTTTGTGGTCTACGAGTGTTCCTGATTGAAAGAATCCTATATCTCCTTCCCATTTGTTTTCGATTGAAGTATCATTATCTCTTGCATCCTTGTGGCTAACGATCGTTTTGTAGCAATAACTATTTAGGTTATTTTCCTGTGTAAACGTTTTAAGCCTGTTTGGAATGTTTGGCCTTTCGAAAGGGATTTGCGTAATGGAATTTTTCAACTCATTTGGCATGCTGCGAATTAGCGTTTCATAGCATAAGAATGTATTTGAAATTTTGTAATGACGTTTAATTTCCTCCCTTGAATATATGTTACCATTTTCTGGGTTGAATAAATCTCCTATGAATCTAATTCCCCGTAAGTCCCACCGTTTTATGCATGCAGTTTTAAATTTTGTAGAATCTGAGTTCCATA
The DNA here is from genome assembly GCA_034440635.1 of Lepas anatifera. Lineage (NCBI taxonomy): Eukaryota > Metazoa > Arthropoda > Thecostraca > Lepadidae > Lepas > Lepas anatifera. The sequence continues at coordinate 1,804,349 of JAOTON010002140.1, read as the reverse complement.
TTGGTTCTGTCAGCATTTCCCTCGGTAATGGATGATAAACCCTATTGAATTGAATAAGAGATTGCAAAATATCGGACCAAAATTGGTTTTTCACATGAATCTTGATTTGCTTCAGCTTGCTCTTTCTGTAAGTGATAAGTTTTGTTGGTTCTGGAAGCTCTAATCTTGTTATTTTTGCCCAATCTGCAGAAGAGTTTATGTATAGTCGCAGCCAGGAGAGTTTTAGACTATGTATGAACGAGTTTAAATCTGTCATTTGCAAACCATCAGATGAATATTCTCTGTTTGGTTCATGGCTTTGGTGAACGATATTATTGAAAGTTTTAGTGCTACGCAAAGCCAAAGGTTGTATTGTTATACGACCGGTTGGGGCCATCTCGGTCCCATTATCAAGTAAAAGAACAAGATAAAATCACACACACACTACATAGTTATATAAAACGAATTTCAGTAAACTCGATGGAACATGGAACAATCTTTGTCGTGCTACTAGTTGTTTAAATATTCGACATCATGACGCGTGAGTGTTTTCCTCCATGGTCCTCATTGTCGCTTGAGTAGGTCGAGCCAGCCTTGGTACAATACGTATTTGCCTATATTTCGTTTAGTTTTTCTCTTGCTGTTGTTTGAATTTGATGGCTTCTTTAATTTGGCGTTGTTTTGTTCTGGATTCGAAAGTGATCACTTTGGCGTCCCAATCAACCAGAAGCCACAGCCGAACATTCTTACGAAACCGGACACACTATTGATTGGGACGCCAAAGTGATCACTTTCGAATCCAGAACAAAACAACGCCAAATTAAAAGAAGCCATCCAAATTCAAACAACAGCAAGAGAAAAACTAAACAGAAATATAGGCAAATAAGTATTGTACCAAGGCTGGCTCGACCTACTCAAGCGACAATGAGGACCATGGAGGAAAACACTCACGCGTCATGATGTCGAATATTTAAACAACTAGTAGCACGACAAAGATTGTTCCATGTTCCATCGAGTTTACTGAAATTCGTTTTATATAACTATGTAGTGTGTGTGATTTTATCTTGTTCTTTTTTACTTGATAATGGGACCGAGATGGCCCTGAAACCGGTCGTATAACAAATACAACCTTTGGCTTTGCGTAGCACTAAAACTTTCAATAAACATCAGATGAATATTGTTGTATAATTTTTTATCGCTTGATTCGGTCTGGTTTTCCATTCCATAAAAATTTAAACAGAATGTGATCGATTTTTTCACATCCATCAATGGTGGACTTGGGAGTACTGTCAAAATATGGACCAGCTTGGATAGGAGTAACGATCTTATCACTGCAATTTTTCCGAGAGGCGTAACACTACGACTTTTCCATTAATTAATTTCTTGTTCCAGAGCGGGAAGTTTACTGTCTAAGTTAAGCTCAGTAATGTTACGGTTAGTCCGAGTGTATGTGATTCCGAGAATCTTTATTTCTTCCACCCAATTGAAGCTGTATTGCTTAGTTAATTCATCTCCCTGCATAGTCTCTAGCTGTAAGCAAGATGTTTTATCCCAATTCAATTTCAAACCTGAATATTTAGAAAAAAGTGTAAGCTCATTTGTAGCACCTCCCATTGATCTTTCTGTACCGTCCAAGAATAGAATCGTATCGTCCGCGTATTGGCTAATACGAACCTCCAGATTTGTGGCAAGTTTGATTCCCGCCAAATTATTGGACTAGTTGATTTGGTTCGTTAGTGAAAGAACTGCCAATATAAACATATATCCAGAGACGGGATCTCCCTGACGAATTCCTTTGTGCAAAAATATTTTGTCTCCCAAAAAAAAACATTCATAAGTACGCGGGCATAGTTTGAAGGGTTCAAGTATTGTGTTTGTAGAAGTTTCATGAAAGTAGTTCCAAAGTTACGTTCTCTTAAAACAGCTTCAAGAAATGGCCATGAAACAGTCCCGAAGGCAGCTTCAAAATCTACGGCTATCACTACGCCACGCATGCTTTGTTTGTTTGAGTAGTCGTGCAACCAGCATTTCATTTTAAATTTTTGGTAACACCACTGCATCTTAATAAAATATATACTAGGCCCTCGGACTGTCACGTCATGGCATGATATCTCCCAGCAGAAACGCTACAGAAGAAGTGCTGCTCATGTAACGGGGGTTTCTCGGGAAACGGGTTTTTTCGCTTCTTGGGGGCCTGGGCACCGGTGTTGTTCTGTGCGGCCATTTCCTCCACCACCCGTTACGGAATATTTAGGGAGACAGGCGATGCGGTCCGGAGCTGGGCGCGCCTCCAGGACCGTTAGCGAGACACGTAAGACACGCAGGTACAACAAACAATGAGCCATTTCATGCACATAGCCAAATAAGCTCCCAATGTATGAGCCAACATGCGTATACCCCCCCTTTTGGTAATTTTAGAATATACGCGTCAGGCCAAATAAATATCTGCGTAAATTAACGTCTTAGTGCCGCCGGCCCCGGAGCGCTCCTTCCCAATTAACCCGCATAGGAGCGGTGTCGGGGACCGACTATGTCTCCTTAATTTATGGCTAATACGTAGCTTCCTCCCTGTCCGAAACAATAATAAACGCCAGTTTCCACCGCTAAGCTTACGGGGCACGCCTCATCAATCGCACATAGGGAGCTCCTCACCTCCGTAGGCTCTCCCCAATCGCAAAGGCCCGGATTGGTGGCAATCGGGGGTCCCCGATATCAAAATATCCCCTCCGCTACTATGTACCCCATGGTAAATTGCATAGCCACAGCTGACTAATTATCGTTATACTTTTCTCGGTTTTTCTCATCGTCGTTATATATGTATATCGATATAGTATGCATAGCGATGGGATCCAGGGCCGCCCTACCGTCGACGTGATACCCAAAGGGAAATAAGATTTTGCGGTCGAGCCCTACCGCTGCACGGCCGATCTCCGTCGACGCGACCGACCGTGTTTCCCCCTTATAAAATATAAAATGCGTAACAATCGAGTGTAATCGTCATTACGACTCGTCTTTCTTGAGGGAACAATCTCGGTCGATTGCGCCAATATGGGTCGCCACCCATACCGGTCCGGGAGTAGTCGTCACTCCCCCGGCCTCCACCTCATTCATCTTCACCGGAATAGCCTGACGGCTACGCCAGTACGAGCTGCCACCCGTACCGGTCCGGTGGGGAACACCATCCCACCGGCCTCCGGACTTATCTTCATCTTCACCGGAATAGCCTGACGGCTACGCCAGTACGGGCCGGAGCCCATACCGGTCCGGTGGGAATCACCATCCCACCGGCCTCCGGACTTATCATCATCTTCACCGGAATAGCCTGACGGCTACGCCAGTACGGGCCGGAGCCCATACCGGTCCGGTGGGAATCACCATCCCACCGGCCTCCGGACTTATCATCATCTTCACCGGAATAGCCTGACGGCTACGCCAGTATGGGCCGGAGCCCATACCGGTCCGGTGGGAGTCACCATCCCACCGGCCTCCGGACTTATCATCATCTTCACCGGAATAGCCTGACGGCTACGCCAGTACGGGCCGGAGCCCATACCGGTCCGGTGGGGAACGCCATCCCACCGGCCTCCGGACTTATCTTCTTCGTCTTCTTTGTGGCAGTCGTCACATCGAGAGGCTCCCCGGCTCGGCAGCGCCGTAGGGGCCTCCCCGTCCGATGTGTTTGACGCCGACTGAAGGTGCCGTCGCCCGTCTTCAGCCCGTCAGCGAGAGTCGTCACTGCTCCTGGAATCTTCTAAGCTCTTCTTCCTCGCGCACGGTGCGCTTTTCGCCCGGTCCGGTCGTCACCTCCTGGACCTTAATTGATGTCTGAACAGAGTGGGACGGCCAGTCTGTTCAGGGGCTCTAACTAGTTTGTGTTCGGCTCTCCACCCACCTCTAATATGGCATGGCCCCTTCGATGACGTTTCGGGGTCGTATTTCATGGGTTCACTGGGTTTATCCCCCCTTTTTGAAATGAGTTACCGCAGAGCACCACGCACCTCTGGCCAAGGTGCCCACCGGCCTTAAACTAGCACATCCGTGTCTCCATTCGAACAAACACGCACACTCCTTCAATCACCATTCATCCATTCCCCATCCTAATGGCCAGCCCCACAACAATGTTGCTAGTAAATTTTTCCCTCCCGTACCCTTCGGTGGGGGATGCTCCTCGTGGGACACTCTGAAAAAAACAGCTACCTTTCCGGGAGCTTCGCCCTCCGCAGAATTTCGTAATCTTGTTGAGGCCGGAAAGCGTTGAAAGTTCGGCCTCTCCATTAAATATATTCCCCTTTTTGGCGCTCGTATTGGATCAGAGGCGGAAGAGCCCCACCTCCCCTTTTTCGAGACGTGGTGAGACCGCCGAAAAGTCACCTTAGACGTGGAGATTTGGGTGCCATGCTCACATCATTAGGTGATTGGATACGCCGTTAATTGTTTAAAAAAAAATCCTTTCCACCCCGGCCCTGGTCCATGCTATGCAACTTCAATGCTGATACCTCTCATCTAGTCCTAGCATCGTTATCTGCTCGCGACAGCCTTCACTAAAATCCTATCTAAGTGGCCTCACGTCTAATGTGCCCAGGCCTGGACAAGTCATTAAAATTTTATCCGATCCCTTCAAAAGATGGTGTCAAGTTTACGCGTGCATTTTCCACTGCAGTGCACGCCAGTGATTATGCATCCACCTAACAGTTCGGTAATTTAGTAGCATTCGGGTGGGACACACAGATAATTTCCGTTAAGTTACAATTTCGAATTAACAGCTGACGTTTCGCTCGAACGTTTCGCTCATCAGTGTATGGAAATAATTGCACCGTACAGAAATCACCGTCTAAAATAACGATCAGGTTTCCGAATCCAGCCCGTCAGATGTGATCACCGAATGTGCCTACAGGCTGTGGAAGATGTCTGGTTGATTTTCTTGTAAGGTTACCTTAAATGCAGTCACCGAAAATAATGTTTCCCTCAAAACTTACTCAAGCAAAAAAAAAAACAGTGGCGGGCAAAGTTTGGACCTAGACAGCCAGACTCCCCGTTCGCATGTTTTTTTTTGTTGCAAATTTGAATTGGACGTTCTCTGGATGGTATTCCTATACGCATATACCTATCCCTTCCCATTATCCAGGGAACCAATCTGTGGTTCAGGCATTGTACGATATTGTATGAATGAAAATGCTGGATAAGCGCGAAATTCTTAACCCTGGACACAGCTGTCATCTTTGTTTAATCCTCCCCCGAAGTGGACTGACTGAGCACTCCGCTAATTGCCGATGACCCACGCGACGGACTGGTGGCGTGACCGCACGGGCACTAATACATCCGTTAAGGTCGAAATCATACCCGAAAAATATATGATTCTAAAGTTGATAACTTGCGCTCTCGATTCGAGGCCTAATTACCCCAATCGCGTACCCTGCGCCGCCGCCCCGTCTCCATTCCTCCGACAGTGTACTCGATCAAAACAGGCCACCCTGCGAACCCGCTCTGTCCAGCCGCCTGGGCGGATGGCGAGCACGGCGCCCGAGGGCACAAACACCCCTCCCGGAGCGCCGGGCGACGGTATCTGGCAGGCGCGAGACGGTCACGCGGCCGGCGCCAAGACGCGGTCAGTCGGCCGGATCTGAAAGCGGCGCTTTATTCCCCTCCCCCAAGTTGTAATTTTTATTGCATGTTCGGGGTTCTGAATCAAAAACATAGAATTTGTTGTATTGCCGAAATGGGGTGATTTCGCAGGACTCCTTCAGGATGTGAAGGGTGGTCCGACCTGTGCACTCACTTTCAAACTAATAGTCGTGCGGACATTTGATCCAGGAGGCTTTGAGCGAGACAAATTAGGCTGGAAACGATTTCTCAACAACATCTTCACAATTCCTTTTTTTGGCCAAAATTATTCATGGTTATGAAACACCCCTTTAAACTATGCCAGTAAGTGGCTCATCCTTACTCTGCAGATATAGAAAGAATGCCTACGTTCATCCCACAATTATTGTCGCCACCTGCGCCGCCGCCCCTGGGACACAAGCGTCACAACAGAAGCGACCGAGTTCGGCCGCTCCCCTTCTGCGACGACCGTGCCCGCGTGAAAGGGGGGGAGAGACGCACAAATATGCGCAAACAGCTATTTAGAGCGGCGGCGATCTACAACAGAAACGAGGGTGACCCGCTTTTCTCGCGACTGGACGACTGGCGGACGTGTGGAGCGCAGAGCCGTCCCTGCTTCATACTGGGTTTTCCGGTTTTTGCGGTGCACCGGTATGGAGAAGAAACTAATCAACCTTCCAGAATTTCGGCTAAACTTGAAGTTCATCTCTAAAAATTAATCAAGAGGAGAAACGTAATCGTACGAAAATAGTTGGTTCACATAATTTGTCACTTATAGCCATAGTACAATCTGGAATAAATTACACCCTCGGCCTAAGAAAGTTTAGAAGCGTGTACGAACATGTTTCCTTTAATCACCTTCTATTTATACTATAACGTCCGAACCTCACAACGTTAAAACCAGAAATTGGTACGATACGAACGGAGGCACTGTCCAGCGTTGCCGCGTAGAGCTGGTTCTAGTAACAGGCGCCATCTTGTCACCTGCTCAAATCCGTATAACTCATACTAAATTCGATGCTAATTTATATTGCCCCTTTTTGTCTGAACTTCCGATTTAATCCCGGCATGAATTATCCCGGCGCGGTTGCAAATACTAATGCACACAATGTGATAATTCCAAGAGACTCTGTTCCAAAACAAGAATTAGGTGAGTAGACCGACGTTCGGTGAATACATTATGGGAATTACTGTAAAAGTCGCCCGATAAACTTAAGTTGAGGGGATTTCAACCCACACACAAACAAATTATCGCAGTCAACCTCCCCCGCAAACGTTGTCTGAATTGTGCGATTGGCCTGCATTTTTGACAACCATGGCAAAAATTCGTAAGGAGAAACGATGTACCCAATATGTGATATTGTATTCAACTAATCAAAGCATTGAGGATTTCATCCGTTGTACACGTCGGCAAAATTTACCTTACATATGAATACGCTGGCCGTGAATGAAAAAAAGTTGCATGACGTTGGAAATTCTGTCCTCAGCTATGAACTTTTAAGATTCCAATAGATTTATTAAAACATATGGGAGGCAGTAATTGCTATTCTGTGGAAGAACCATAGAACTCTGTCCAGGCATTCTATAAATTTATATACAACAAATTACCCTCCGTTAGACCATATTCCGCTCAGCTCGTTATATTTCGTTTCGTCCCTTCTCCCAAACTTTCAGCGGTATCTGCGAATCAGTAGACAATCTGGAAAGATTTTCCATACCCTATATTTGTACACGTTTCTCGAGCAAGTCACACATGTTATCGGAATCATTTTAGTACACTAGCAAAGGGGCAAATTGGAATCGAGTTATCGTTATTTTGGGCGCCACTGTCCCTTCGTTCTCAAGCAACTCCATAATTTGGCACATTCCTAACTAATCTTGCCGGCTCACAGATGCCTGCCGCGGCATACACTCACATAATGTCCTCCCCTGCCCTGATTTTCCTGATGTTAACAATTTAAACAATGCATGTCCTTTGGCTCGGTGGGAGAGAGGAAATAAATTTTGAATTTTGAAGAAACGGCTCATCGTTTCTTGTACTCACATGGCTGCTGTGTCAGCGCTGGCACGTCCTCCCAGCCTTCCCTCCGGCGTGTGTCCCCTGGAGTCAAGCCTCCTTCCTCTACGGCCTCCGCACCACGAGTCCCTGTCTCTCTTCTCCTACCCCTCTGGGATCCAGACACCTCCCTCACGAGCCCTCATTGGCTCTCCTCCCCGCGCCTGCTGTCCCCGAGCAGGGGTGCGGGTCTCTGCTCTGGTCATCACTATCTTGTGACCCATTTACCGCCGCCTTCAGCGGCCAGAACCATGTGAACCATGGCATCCCAGATGCTCCAACCCACGGGCGGAGGCCAAAAAGTCGGTTGCTCCGGGGGCACCATCTTAGCTGAGGCCTAGGACTCAGTGCTGCATCAACATCATGTGAGCACTCAAAAAAGGGGGCCGAGTACGGTGCCTCGGCTGGAACTGGGAACAGAGGAAACCAATTTGTTACCTCCAGCGAGCAGCACCTGCTACCCTGGGCAAGGGGGTGCTGTTTACCTCCCTCACCGAGCCAATGGAACAGATGGCGTCTACGCAGCTAAAATAGAAACTTAGGACTGCATCGGCACAGCACATTAACATCAGCATATATACACAGAAAGAGTGAGCGAGGCAAAAAAATGCACTACATCGAAAAAATGTCGCTACACTCATCAATATTGGACATAATCAATATGCACATAATTACGATATTGTGAATATCTTCTACTTTGCTGTATCTTATGGACTGCATCACTGCTAAGTATGGAGCATGCAATAAGTTCTATTGCAGGTATTTACATACATTGTTAATTTTCTATTATCAGTGGCGGATCCAGGAGGGGCAAAAAAGGCATTTGCTCCCTTCCCAAACAGAAAATCTCAGGGCAAAAATATGTTTTGACCCCCAAAGCTGTCGACTTCTTTTTGTCCCGAATCCTTTTTGTTTATAAGCAAGGTTTTGTTGCTTCAACTCTCAACGTCAAACAAAACCAGTCAACTTTAGTGTAAAGTTGGGCCCTGGATTGCAAAACAAGCAACTTGTGGCCAAATTTTTGACCCCGCGACGTTTTTTGTTTTTTGGCTTATCGACTCCTGAGCTTATCAATTGAGGCATACTCTTACCACGTGACGTTTTTATCGGCTTTGGCTTTCCCCCAAACCTACCGGCTAGATCCAACACTGTCCATTATGTCTGAGGATTTCCGTTGCTTGGTAAAATATTATGTTTTAGGTCAGATGCGGAATGTGATTATAATACTGTAACACGTATCTGTTCAAAATTTCCTCTTCTTTAAACACTTCATTATTACCTACTTGGCTGCACATTTTGGTTGGGGGAGCCCAAATCGCCATTGAGGGTACCCAGATAATCATTGGGGGCGCCGGTGCACCCCCAAAGAGACAGGAATCCATACCCCTGGGCGTGAAGACAAATTCAATATTAATTCTTATAATATGTCTGGGTCACATCCTGCAGAAACATGCTCCAAGTATATTCAATCTACAGAATAGGTATGCATGTTGAATAGGTTTGGTCTCTCGAGTCACCGTGAATGCAATCAACTTGAATGGGATAAGATTCAGCATATTTCTGTAGGGAGAAATTGGGGGGGAAGGTTCCCCCAGTCATGAGTTGGGGGACGCGTCCCCTCCACCTCCCCTCGCTCTCGACGTCCATGGTCGCTACTGAAGAAGGTTTGGAGGAAGCTGCAGTGTGCCAGAGTCCAGCTGCGTTCACACACGCCGCCCCGGGCGTAATGACGTCACTGCCCGCGGTCAGCTACCAACCTCAGTTGGCACCAGGACAGCTTATGGCCGTAGGTGGGGGGTCATACTCGGTGGCTGTGCGGTGGTGAAACGAGAGTGATTGAGCTCATCACCTGAAGCGGGGCGGGGCTATAAAGTGACAGAGCATGATGGGAATGGATCCATCAGGCCGTGGATCAACAGAATCGAGGCTATTGATGGGTGTCCAAATGTGGAAGCGGTGAAAACTGAACCCAGCCAGAGTGATGGCGTTGGAAAGCCTTTTTAGAAGACCTTGAAGTATTGTGGTGGTGATCTGTATCTTGCTCGGTGCCACCTTTTAGATCGTCATGGTCTTTTTGGATCGGAGGCAACATGACCCTAGTAATACCGGAAGAAATCTGTCGACGCCATCATTTACTGGTTCTGGGTACGTTTACGTATGTGATAGGTATACCTATATCAAGGGGCAGCCAGAAAAGGGTAGCCTCTCCTAACTTCCATCTGCAACGGGGTCAGAGTAGGTACCTGAACAGCGTAAGTGGTGAGTGGTCTAAAAACGTCTCGAACATCAATCGGACAGCACCAAATTTACCTTCTTCGTGAAGTTTCTTGTCGCATGGGTGCGGTTCCTGAGTGACAAGGCTATCATACAGGGAGTGGAATTGCGAAAATCCTTGGGGGTACCCAAATTAAAAAAAGTAAGTGATCACCATATAAAAGAAGGCAGGATAGTATTATCTTTGTTTTAGCCATCTCAGAGTCCTTTTGTATCCTGAAAGTGGTGAAAAATACAACTTAATGGGCATTCTAACACTAACACGATATTTCACTGCGGGTGCTGAGACACTCCCAAAGAAATATAAGTTTACACCTATGCATAGTACCGCTCATTAACACTGGCTCCAGTGGGCCTTCGAGCCACCTTCGCCCCATTGGGTGGGGGGGGTTCAAACACCCCCTCGATCTGGCTTTTATGCGGGATAACGAAAAACGCGAAAGGTGGTGGATAACCGATAATTAATAGTCAAGAAACTGCATCGGCCACTTTTGGCTAGAGTCAGCATTGAGGTTATGATGGGTCAAAAAGGTGACAGCTTAGAGAAGGGCTTCTTAGCTTTAGCGTCTGACTGGGTGGAGTTAGAGAGCATGTTTAGAAGCCATTCGCTTCCTCTCGTTACGGCGAATCTAATTTTGTATAATATGTCCATACTAAGTCAAAACACAAGAATTTCCTTATCTGAGGTCGGGTCAAGGTCAGCATTTGATTTAACATAGTAAATATGCATACCAGTTGACTCGCAATGATATTCTGAGCGTAATGGTACTAACATAAAGAGTATTATCATTTCTAGCGAAGTTATTGACCAAAGTCTGAAATCGTTATCGTCATCATAATGTATTCAAAAGAATTCCACTTTCAGTGTTTTTATTCTTTCATCTGCTTAAAAACCTGTTTAAGTGGTCAATTAGTCCAGATTACCTCTTAAAGGCCACATGTCCAAGCTTGCAATATGGCCCTGGAGATTGACCTAAGATACTACGATTTTGAGAATAGTAAGGTAATCTAAGACATACATATAGACATAAAGCCATTTTGGTCAATTGCCGTTTTCCTATGCATTGCGAATGGAGAGGTCATAACCCGTACCTGACCCTACGTCATTGATATAAAACCGTGTTGCACTGACTTGTGGTACACGGTCGGTCCATTATGTGATATGAATATTAGATCAATAGGTTAGTTAGACCTGCTTCCACTGGTGCGCTTTGGAGGTGAGGTCATTTATCCCGACCTGGTGAATTGGCCTGATATGACCTAAACTATACATTTTCAAAACAGTTGCGAAAACAGTCAATGATAAGGTGTGCCAGGTACAGTGCCGCTTCGCGCCGTCGTTTTCTAGTCCCGTCGGAAAGAACCCGAGGGGTGGGTGTTCAAACACTCCCGCCAACTGGGGTGAGGGTTAAAGTCCGAGCAGCAATCCATCACTATTCGAGACCATTCACCTACCGTTTCCACTGACATGTGCCGTGCTATAAATATTTTGCAATGGAATGTTTGACATTTTGAACATGCTGAAAGATGTAGTTTCAAAAAAATTAAGCCGTTCCAAATAATTTATTTAATGTTGCATGATGTGTCATTAGTGTCCTCTCCCATCTTCGTAACAATGTTCGGTTAGAAAATTTTCGCCTGGAAGTCAACATAAAAATCATTTTTTTTCTAGGATCACCATTTTCAATTCTTGCACGACTTGTGTCGTCACTCACTGCCTCAGCTCCACCAGATTAGGAATAATTTGAAAGCTGTGTGTTCAACGTCTTGATCTAATAACGGTACAGAACTGTTGGTAACTAATGATGATAATAAAAAATAACTGGGAATGCGACGTCACCCGGGAGACAAATGGTGGAGCATTGTAGCATGCAAACAAATTTTAGGCATACAAATAGAAAGCCTGACAATCATGGCTAGACGGCCGAACACAGTGGCTTCTGATTACCGGGAGGCCGGGTGGCGGCGGCATCGAAAGGATGTGACAAGGGAATGGCCCATGTCAAATGGATACAGTGATGTTCAGGCAATTGAAATGTATATACATACATATATATATATATATATATATATATATATATATATATATATACATTTCAGTTAGCTGCCTCGTAAGCCCTGTGATTTGCCTTGGACCCTCCTTGTTTACACGATCAAAATTACTTATCCAGAGGCTCCAAAACAATATTTTGAAGGCGAGGAAATTACCAAACAATCATCCCATAAACACCTAGGTATCCACTTATCTTGCGACCTAAAATACCATGAACACATAACCCAAGTTATCAAAAAAGTAAGCCGAGCTCTAGGACCAATTTACCCGGTATCTAAATTCTTACCAAGGCCCGCTCTTGAAAAAATTTATATGACCTATATTAGACCATATTTTGACTATTGTGACGCAATCTACGATGGACATATAACACAAACGCACGTTATGAGACTAGGGCGCCTTCAAAATCGAATAGCCAGACTAGTGACCGGGACATCACGAAGGACACCAACAAACCAACTACGACAAGAATTGGGATGGTATTTCCTAATCACCAGAAGACAAATTCACAAAATTAAGATTTATCACAACCTTAAGAATATAAACTCCACAATCCCTCCATACATCAGGTCCATTCTTCCCGAAACACGTGTTCAGCCAACTGGCCGTCTGCTTAGAAATTATACTCGCCAAACATTACCTCCCCGTAGAACCACTGCCTACCAAAAATATTTTGTCCCAGCAACGGCTAAACTATGGAATCAGCTCTCAGTATCAATTAGATCTGAGACGTGCACAAACATACTTAACAGCCGTATTGATAAGCATTTCGGAAGTCCCCATCCACCCAAATTCTACAGTATAGGTACCAAATTGGGAAATACATTACACACAAAATTAAGACTGGGCATGTCCAGCCTGAACTCTCACCTTTTCGAATTTCAACTAAATGAATCTCCGAAATGTTTATGTGGCCATAAAAATGAAACAAGTGAACATTTCATTCTGAACTGCAGAACATTTCAGCACCACAGAGATAAGCTTTTTGCAACAATGTCAGCTATCATTCAAACAGGCTTTAGATTAACTAAAAAAGCTGAACAGATAAGTATTCTTCTTCATGGTACTTATTTACGTAAGAGCCAGGAGGCGCCAGTCGCATCAGCATTTCAAACATTTCTAACAAGCTCCAAGATATTTTCTGAGTAGTTAATTTGCAGCAGCGGCGGGATTTCTAAAATTTCTAAGATTTGTAAAATTTCTACAATTGCGTCTGTTGTTGGCAGTGGTCCCTCACCCGGCGGTGACAAATCATGGTCACCTGTACTGACGAATATGTGTGTTGGTCAAAGTGTATTTGATTTAGTGTCATGCGTGTGTCAGTGTGTAAGAGAAGCGCCAAGATTTAAGCTGTCTGACTTTTGCGCCATACTCTATTATTTTTCCTCAAATATGTCGTTGAACAAATAAATATGATGATGATGATGATCCCCCCGCTTCAAATTATTACTTTAGCAGCCTCAAATTCCAGTGTTGCATATGCATCAATGTCAACTAGCCGTGTGTTTCACACGCAGTGTGTGAGTTGTATTTCCAATAAGTGTGCCTCAATCAAAAAGTCTTGTAAAGCTGCATTATGTACCCTGTTGCAGAAAAATGTTCAGGAATTGAAATCGGTGCCTGCCCAAGCACATTCACAAAACAAACTCATTTGATAAACTGATGTTTTTTCAGTGACATCGACACCGTACATTGCACAAATGCCTAACCCATATATACACTCACGTGCACAGAATATTTCGCACAACAATCCCTCTCCCTCAGACTAACAGAAAGCATGCCACCACCATTCTCAACACAGCGCAGGTAGGTTTTATAATCCGCCACGCGACCCCTCCCCACTGAGGCTTCAACTCGACGTTTGCGCTGCTCAGCGTGACCTCTCTAACCTCTGTGCCCCGTGGGCAAACGGCACCCAGTGGATGGCGGTCTCTGATTGGTGGAGGCGCGTTCACTTGTATTGCGAAATTCAGCGGAATTTTGTACATGAAAATGATGTAGCTTGAAACCATGAACTAGGATGTGTGTTAACATTATCTTTTCGAAAATCCCTAGCTATATTTTTCCCTCTTCTGGCTTGATTATCCGCCCCATCATCCGAGGCTGCTCTTCGGTAGGTACAGCCAAGACGGCAGAGTCAGCACAGGTTAGCCGGCGGCCGGGTTCGCTGAAGCCAGAATTGTCGCGAAGTGGGTTTCTGCTGAGTGAAGAGGAGTGGGGCCCGGCAAGACGGTAACCGAGGAAATGAGGGGAGAGGTTTACGTACAAGTAAAACTTAACTGTCGGACGAGTTACCGAGAGTGAGGACTAATAGACAGCACTGCCGAGATACAACCAGATAATATACCAGAAGAGGGAAGCACTTGCTGTTTTGCTCCGTGTTGGATAGTGAAAAGGCACAAAACTTTGTTCGGGACCATGGGCAGATCCGGGGAGGGGTGTGGGGGGCAAAGGAGCAGGTGCCCCCCGATCGACCCTCGGTGCCCCCTGAAATGGTCATGACTCCCTCTGAAAGGCCGATGACGCATGTCACTTCCCCCCTCCCACGTTGTGAAAATCGGCGCCCACCTGATAGGTTTTGCCAGCCAAAAGTTGCGCCCATCTGGTCCGGATGACCCTTCTCCCCCTCGGAGCTCCCCCGACTGGTAATCCTGGATCCGCCTATGCTCGGGACTCAAGCCATTGTCGATATTTCAGCGTACTTTGCCTTTCTGACGTCATATTGCAAAATCTAAAACTCTATGGCAAAAACCAAAGTCCATAGACGACGGAATGTTTTATCTACTGAATGCACCTTTAATGGGTCCAGCATACTAACGTGGATTTTCAGAAGCCATTGGGGGCGCCCAAATCCAAAAGCTGACAATTACGGCACTGCTATGGAGAACCATTGCATTATAAAAACTGTTTTCAAAACACCACAGTCCCCTTAAGCACAAGAATCCAAGTTGCACTGCCTAGTACGGAATAATACTGGATTAATGGGCACCCCACATCCAGAGGCAGATATACACACCCCAACCCTGAAGGTAATTTCGTTTAGCTGAGCACTGAGCACTTACATAGGAAACATACCCCTAGAGCATAACATATTCTGTAACAGAATTTAGAATAATTGACAGTGGAGGAATGATCTACCCATTAGTCATCGGTATGGGCGCCAATGACCAAAGAAGCCGCAGTATCTTAACCCGCGCCCCACCGGGGGTCCGGCGCCACCTTCGCTCGACCGGGGCATAGATGGCTACCCTCTAACTCCGAAAAAATAATTTGCTAGCGCAAATCTGCAAAGTGTGTCGGAAAGTTCGTGTGAATTCAACATGGTTTTACTGTGCATGTTGAAGCGCCCAGGTCAATAGTTTGACCTCATGAAGCCAAGTTGGGTCACGATAAGCTATTTCCACTAAAATATACAATGCTTAGCAAACCTGGGCATAGCTCTCATGCAATTAGAGCTATTGACATCTGTTAAAAACATGTGATAGGAAAATGCCAGGGCTTTCTCCGCTATATGGAACACAATGACCTCCAGAGGGCACCTCTTGACCTAACATGACCTGAGGTCACGAAAGGTCAGAAAGCCGTTATATCAAATGCAAGCCAGTGCCGAGACATACACGATGACGTTTATTTCAGTGCTCTAGCTTGGTTAGGTCAAAAGTTATCGTCAAATACTGTTTTTGACCTCTGGTGACCTGTGATGATCTCAGACAGGTCAAAGGGAAAATATAACCCATGAAATCTTTTCTGAGAAATCTGACTATTTTCAATAATTTGTGTGACTTTTAGATCATAAGACAGGTTTTCCCCATGCTTCCCCAAGCACGTAACTGCGTTTTGTTTCATTTGAATCTGACGGGCTGTATGTGCCGTTATTAAGAGCTTCATAAAAACAGTCATTTAGCCTCGTCAATATGTCATAACCAACTAATTATATTTGCAAAAAGATCAAAACACGTTCACCAAAAATATGTACATGGATTTCTAACAAATTTAGCGAAATATGGCTATTTATTTTAGTGTTTTGATGTAATTTCCAGTGTTTCTGCTTCATTTTCCTCACTGCTTTTTTATTGTTTCATTTACGTTTGGCGGAGAAAAGATTAAGAAAGCGACAGAGCGAAATGTTTCTGGAACATCAGGCAAATAGGGGATATGACTTCTGTGAACACGAAAAGTGGAGCCCAAAACTTCTTCAGTTAGACAATTTTGGCCTGAAAACCAGCATAAGTATTTTTCTGCGATTAATAGTCGCAGGAACAGGGGGCAGGGGCGCCTGCCCCTCCCCTCCATTTCGGATTGGGGCCAGTACCCTCCCCCCTGAACTTTGAGCCGATTCTGGACCTTTTCCGTCAAAAAATCAAGTACTAGGCCGAGTCATGTTTGATTCTACAAGGGGTGACAACATTTGCCCCCCTCTCCCCAACTGGGAAAAGTTCCTGTGCCTATGCTACGATTCACTATTTTCAATGCCTGACACGATTTGTAATGTCGCCCACTGCCACAGCTCCACCAAGCTTGGAATAATTTGAAACCTTGGTGTTGAATGCCTTAATCTAATAGCGGTGAACGACTGTTGATAACTCATGATAATAACCAATAACTGGGAATGCGAAGTCACCCGGGAGATAAATGGTGGAACATCCTAGCATACGAAACAGTTTTTAGACGTGAAAATAGAAAGTCGAACAATCACGGTTAGACGGCCGTGCACAGTGGCTTCTGGCTACCTGGAGGCCGGTGGCGGCGGCATCGAAAGGATGTGACAGGAAAGGAATATGGCCCATGCTAAAGGAATACATTGATGTTTATGCCATTAAGATATACATACCTACCCAGCCAAATGCCTGGTAAGCCCTGTTATTTGTCTTTGTCCCTCCTTGTTTACACGAGCAGAGAACTACTTATCCCTCGGCTTCAACCTATTATTTTAGCACCTTAAACTTCCAGTGTTGCCTCTGCGCAACTTGTCAGCTAGGCTCGTATGTCACATGTAACTTGTGCGTTGAATTGCCAATAAGTGTCTGTCAATTGGAAAGTCTTGAAATGCTGCATGATGTACATACCCTGATGCCGAAAAATACCAAGGACTTGAAATCAGTGCCTGCCCAGCATATTCACAAACCGAGCTCATTTAATGAACTCCTGTTTTCCAGTGCTATCGACACCACACACTGCACAAACACCTACTCCATATATTCGTACACTATCCTATATGTATATATGTCACCATATGTTTAAAAAATCCCCCTCCTTTAGTCTAACAGCAGGCACAAACACCACAATTTTCAACACAACGCAGACGAGATGTAGGTTTTATAATCTGCTACGCCACCCCTCCCCAGCGATGATTGAACTCGGCGCCAGTGGCGCCCAACGTGACCTCTCTAACCCCTGTGCCCGCAGGCAAACGGCAGCCAATGGATGGCGGCCGCTGATTGGTGGAGGCGCGTTCACTTGCATTGCGAGAAATTCAGGCAAAGTATATACATGAAATAATAGAGCTTTAAGCCATGAACCAGGATGTGTATTAACATTATCTTTTTCAAACATTCCTATCCATACTTCTCTCCACTGGCTTGGTTATCCGCCCCAGAATCCCAGGCTGCTCTTCAGTAGGTACAGGCAAGACGGCGGCAAAGTCAGCACAGGCTAGCCGGCGGCCGGGTTCGCTGAAGTCAGGAGTGTCGCGTGATGGGTTTCTGCTGAGTGGAGAGGAGTGGGGCCTTTCCCGAAGGTAAGCGAGGGAAGGAGGAGAGAGGCGTACATAAGACTAAAACTTAACCGTCGGATGAGTTATAGAGTGAGCAGTTGAGCACACCGCTTCAGCTAATGTATAAGAAATTGATAAAACCATCTAACTGTCTTTTTCGTGGGTCTGATAAATACTCATGCGTAGATTCCAAAAATTTAATCAGAAAAAATCCTTTTTTGGTGCCGTTTTCAGTAATTTAAAGTTTTTTCGTTGCGCTTTTTCTGTACCTTGTTAACATGGCTGGATATCTCTTCCCGATCCAGGAGGAGGGGGTACGGCATGTTTTGACCTCTCGTATGTGACCTGACAAAAAATGGTTCAAAAAGTTTCGATGGAGAAGTGGATGGGCTACCCAACGCCGTTTACCGTTTTTCGCTACCTACCGTGGTTCTTGAGATCTTAGGGGGGCGGGTACCCGCCCCCTCGTCAAAGCGAAGGTGGCTCAGACCCCCGTCAATGCGCGTGTTAACTCATGAGCTGCTGAAACAACGACTGATCTATTCAGTGAGTCATACGAAGTCTGATCGTTTGGATCACTCTCAACGAAAGCCCTCAGAGAGCGGATATAAAAATGATATTAATATGAAGATATTTCATTGATCTAAAGATCAGTCTAACTGAACACGCGCATTGACGGGGGTCTGAGCCCCCTTCGCTTTGACGAGGGGGGCGGGTACCTGCCCCCTAAGATCTCGAGAACCACGGTAGGTAGCGAGAAACGGTAAACGGTGTTGGGTAGCCCATCCACTTTTCCATCGAACATATTTGAACCATTTTTTGTCAGGTCACATTGAAGGTCACGTGAGGTCAAAACATGCCGTCATAGGGATAACATTTAACCCGCGCCCCACCGGGGGTCCGGCGCCACCTTCGCCCCACCGGGGGGCCATCGATGGCCCCCCCTCTAACTGCGAAAATATGGGCGTTAGCGCAAATCTGCAAAGTGCAATAGAAAGCTCGCGTGAATTCAGTAAGAAATTACTTCGCATGTTTTAGTGCTCAGGTCAATGGTTTGACCTCCAGAGGTCAAATTAGGTCAAGATCGGCTATTTTCACTCAAATATGCAATGATTAAGTAAACTGGGCATAACTCTTATGTCATTAGAGCTATTGAGGCCTGGTAAAGTACATTTGATAGCAAATTGCCAGTACTTTTTCCGCTATGTGCAACGTAAAGACCTCCCGCCAGTGGTTTGACCGCCAGAGGTCACCTCGTGACCTAATATGACCTGAGGTCACGAAAGGTCAAAAAGTGACCTTGCCGTATATCAAATGAGAGCCAGTGACAAGACAAACACGATGGTGTTTGTTTCACCGCTCTAGCTTAATTAGGTCAAAAGTTATTGTCAAAATACTGTTTTTGACCTCTGGTGACCTTGGATGACCTTGGAAAAGTCAAAGGGCAAATATGACCCCTGGGATCCGTGGAAGGGTGTCCAAAAACGTTGTTCTGAGCAGTCTGAGTATTTGCAATCATTTTTGTGGCTTTTATATCATGAAATAGCTTTTCCCCATGCTTTTCCAAAGGGAGAGGTCGCCTCGTGACCTGACCTCAGGGCACGAAATCGAAAAATCCCGGATATACACCTTGTAGACCCTGGAGGGATCATGAAGTGTAGGAAGTTTCAAATCGATCGACTTTGAAATGTAGCTCTTACAGAGCTCTAAAGGTGAAGTGAGGTGACCTTGGTTGACCTCGTCTGGTGACCTGACCTTGGGTGACCCGGGGTAAAAAATTTCAGGGATGATGGGAAAATGATGCAGTGAGAGGTAGAGCCCTCAACCGCGGTGCTGCGCCTCGTCGTTTTTCTGCTATCCCGGAAAAACCTTAGGGTGGGCCATCGATGGCCCCCCGGTGGGGCGAGGGTTAAATTAAGGTTTTCGGCCATTACATCTGAACAAGTCTAGATAGAGTAAAACGACTTAAACTGTATGAATCCTCGCAGCAAGCCGAATCGAATGATGTATAATTTGACCTTGATAGGTCAAATTAAGGATTTGACCAGACCTGAGGTCAGGTCAAGGTCATATTAAATAAAATACACATCATTAGAACTGCAAAGACAAGGCAAGTCTAATGCAGCTAAAAGAATTGCTCTATCACTATCCGTTACTGCGTTATTCAGTAAAACCATTTCCCCCATGTATTTCCAATGGAGAGGTCATGCCTCGTACCTGACCTTAGGTCATCGATATCAAAAATACCAGAACATATTTGAGAGAACTCGGTGGGTCCATTATGTGATATGATTTTCAATCGAATAAGTTCACCCTGCTCCGACTTATGGTATCTTAAACTTTTTTTTGAGGTGAGGTCATTTGACCTGTACTGGTGACCTGACCTGATATGACCTAACCTTAAAATTTTCACAGAAGTTGTAAAAATGATGAGGAAAAAGGTATGCCAAGTATGGTGGCGCTACGCGCTGCCATTTTTCTGCTACCTCCGAAAAACCCGAGGGGGGCGGGTGCCCACCCCCGTCAATGCGCGTGTTAAAGCATTCAAGATTTGAAGGAAACGGGTTAGGCAATACATAGGGGAATGCCTTTGTATACGTTAGCATTATTAGTGGATTACTTTAACCATTAATCGAATAATAATTCGATGTTTTCACCTAACTGCTAATAATTCAAACTTGCACGTAATTTAGCCTTACCTATCGCATTGCTCAGTCTGCTACTCACCCAAAATTCAACAAACGGGTTCTCTGGTGGTACCACATACTTGTGTTACGTCACTCAAATAAAAAACTAGGTCATTGGATGTCATATAGCCTAGTGCCACAGGTTTTCGGGGCTGTTATGTGCAAAAACTTAAAAATTAGTGTCAAAACATTAAGATATACAAATATCGAAGATGTTGATTGTGAGCCTTATTTTGTAGGTACATACGTGGAGATTTCTTATTGCGACAACCCAGGCCTGTACCTTTAGGAATTAAATTTTTTATTAGGGAATTGTTCCTGTTCCCTGTTTTTAAACAAAATCTGGTACGGTCTCAAAATTTCCTTGAAATTATTTGATTCCGTCTCAGGAGGTTGAAGTCGTTTTATAGTTCTTTTGAGGGGGATGGGGGGTAATCAGTGCTGCAGCAACCTTTATCGCCTAGCATGAAATTTCAAAACCGTCGGTGTTGACAGTTCTATTTTCAACACTCGAGTTGTCTTCAGAAATAAACATCCCTGCAATGACTAAAAATTATTGATATGGCTAGCGTATTTAGGTCCATTACCACTGCTAAGGCTATATAGCAGCTTTTCATTTGCGCTAAATCGTATCAAATCACGATGATGCATAATTTTTGGCAGAAACATATATCTAATCATGCAATACCCTAGGAGAAAAGGGAACGCCTCAGACAGACCGGCATCATTCTTCTAAGCAGTAGTGAGTCCGATCGTGGTAAATCAATAGTATCGATGCACCCAATTTTAAATCCCGCCGGTATTTTTGGGAGTATTCAGCACTTTTGGACGCACCTGAACGTCGAATTTGGGAGTCAACCCGATCAGATTTTCTGGATTTGTGTCCATAAAATTCAAACATTAGTTTGTGCAAAACAATTATGAACGTGAAATTTTCGCTTGCCATTGCTTGAGTTAAATAAGTTTTTACGTTAACTGAGGTCTGTAGAATAAATCTGGAAACCAAGGTCCATATATGCAACGAAAGTGAAAACGTGAGAGAACTATTAACGCTTTTGTTTTATTGACATGGCACATCATTGAGACGAAAGCGAAGTAGACTCCTATAGGAATGTTTACCTTGGAACGGATAAATAATTCGTTTGTTGCACCTCAAGCTCAAAATATGCATTACAGAGTAAAGTACCTGGCCAAATATTTGCGACAAGGAAATTTAGAATCTCAGAAATAACTGTGTATCTTTTATACCCCAGTCGTACTTGTGAGTACAAGTCTCCGAAGGTTAAGGTGAAGAGGCATTAACATTTTTTTCATTCCTTGGAAAGGTACATCTACTCCTCTTTTCTTCGCATAGGAAAAGCTCTCGTGTTTCGGAGTGGACGGGCCAAGGTGGAGTATAGCTTTCATGGCGACGCGAACTGTGAGGGGACAGCTTTCATTTCAAGATTTTGTCTTAGATAGCCCATGTTGGCATTAAATAGACAACTGAACTGTAATCAATGTTGCCTAAATTTGCCCTAATTGAAAATGGCAGGTAGACAAGTAATCTGTGTGAGTCATAGCAGTATGACAATTATTTATGGATGTTACCGGCACTACCGGGTGAGGCTGAGGCTTAATCCACTTTCACTGTCAACACAGATAGAGGAATTCACGATCTTGAAATCAAATTTCGCTATTATCTACAAAAATGGTATTCAATCGTATCGTATCAAAGAAAAACATTGTAATCGAATGTTTATCATATCTGCACTCCATTGCTCGATTGCTCTATCCAATAATGTACTTTTGTTGGTAAAGTTTGAGTTCAAGAGCACACAGAAACCTTTGCTATTGTAGGTGCCCAGAAATTCGTAGCTCGCCCTAATTTGGAAATAAAATGCGGAAAATCAGGCTCCAGCCAAATTTCAAAATTTCAATTCCATTGTACCCCTAACCAACAGAAATAGTGCAATCAGCTCATAAGCAGCTCCAGCCTTCGCCTTATTTCAAGCCAGAGCATTGATCAACATATCCGACCAACAGGCCACCATTGACAACAGCTTTCTAAGCCACCACCCCCAGGGACCAGGGTCGCTTATTTTCGCAGCAACATCAGCGGGTGCAGCATCCGGAGGTGGCCGACACCAGAACCGCTAACGAAGCCACCCGTCTCGTTAACGAGCTGGCCAGCTTCAGGCCCTGGCGACGCGACCGCATCGCCGACAGTGCTGTCTCTCTCCGTTCCCTGATTAGACCCAGCGGCGACGGCCGCGTGGTCCTCACTGTCCACCCTGAGTGCAGCGCTGCGCTGTCCGGCCGTCGGAGCCGACGATGGTGCTGCTCCTCGTCAGGTCCGGTGCTCCTCCGGCGGGGAGGGGCACTGTCGGCCTGTGTGATGATAGAGATCACGTCGGCGGCGGGATGCACCGGTAATGCACCAGATGAGGCCGCCGTCAGTTCTGACGCTGCCCCTGCATAATGCATGCTGACTGCCTGGTCACCGACGGTCGTCGGGTATTCGGTGTTCATGGCCGAACTGGGTATACCTCTGCTGCGTGCTGAATGGACGATTTTGGCGTGTGATGAGCTGTCGACATTGACTGATGGTCTGCATGCAACTTCGCAGGGGTTAAAACCGATGTGTTCGGACGGAATAGTGACTAAAGTTGCAACAGAGCCGACGCGTGCTAGTTGCTGAAAATATTTTATTTGTATTTGATAAAACCAGCCTATTTCACGCCGAGTGATCTTGCGAGTGCTCGTGAGCATGTTATTTTAATCATGCAGGTTACAAATTCAAAATGTCTCTTCTAATTACGTAGTTTATTTATGCATGTATGTACGTACCTTGATATGTATACATTTATGTATACCTGTCTGTATAGGTATTTATGTACATTGCGAAGGATGGTAATAATTTCCTCGGACTTTTGAAACCAATTTCGACAAAAACATATCAGAATACACCACGTTTCCAGAATTATCACACAGGTACTTAATTATATAATCTAGATAAAGGTGTAGACCCTGACCGGCAAAATGTAACGGAGCCACATATAGCCATAGGAAAAGTGTGAGAGTACCGGAAAATGTTATTCATTAGAGTGGTTTAAGTGCAACCAAAACAATTTTTAGAAAAGTCTATCTTTTGTCACAATATCACGTATAGTTGCGTTCGTGCCAATTACCAAAGTTACCCTGAGCCATGAACCTGGAGCATCAACAAGGGTGGAAAACCCACCAACTCCTCAACCAGGAGATAGCGACAGACCCTTAACATTGAAACCATGAAGTCCGACAGAAAATATGTATGCAAAACCCCAACAGTTCCGGTTGTACAAATAAAAGAAAAGCTCCCAGGGAAATCTAAAGGAAAAGCACCCCAACAAGGCAATCACCATGGTTAACTAGAAAATATAGCGCAAATCAGCTGACTCGTTTGGATTCAGGGGTGAGGTATAAAACATTTGATAAGAATATATAGACAAATTTCGGGGTAATGGTTGCTCAGTTGGTGGCGAGTTAGGCTCAAAATTGAGGGCTGTGGGTTTGATTCTCGGGCGGCCCAGATCTTTGCATTACATCAGTGCCGTTTTGCGGTGTTTGTGGCAGCTTTTTAAAGGCTGAAAAATGTATGTGTGCTTCAAGAATTCACAGTATTTGAAACTTGAAAGCAGCATCTTTCAGTTTTAGACACTTCGTTGCCGACAGGTTTGATTTTTTTCTCCCCTGGTCATCAATCAAAATGATGTTGTATGTAAGCATACATACTTAGCTACGTTGATAGTGCTTATTTAAAATGCAAGTTGTTTTTTGCTTTCACGACAGAGTTTTAGAACGCTCAAAATTTCGGACTAAAATAAGTTTTTAGGCTAGAGGTGACAGGTGACAAACACAAACAGTTGTGTTTGTCACCTATCTGAGATAGAGGGCTCACGAGCATGAATTCTAAACAGGGCACATGAATTCTGGCGGTTTCCTCAGCGTCTAAGATTTCGAATGGCTCCTATTTTCTTGCAGCCTGGCCATTTAATTACCTACATGTTTGATGTTTCTTTAATAAGTAAAAAATAAATTATCAGTGGCACATATACAAGGATAATTTGAAAACGTTGCGGGTAAGACCAGATGGCCAAACCAATTTTCTTAGTACAGTAATTAAATACTAGAATATCTAAAAAAACTCGTTTTAGAAGAACAGAATCGCCTTACAGGGGTTTAGGAATGACGCCATAACTCGTTGACCTGACTTGACTTCATGCCGATTTTCGGTCAAAAGTTGTGCAATTGATTACCCCCTAGAGGTCTGAAAAGCGACGAGTATCTTATTTGAATAGATTGAGAATCATTCGCAAAACCGAGGGATGGGGGCCGATCAAACACCCCTGGCGGTGAAGGGTTAAACAATTGCAAAACGCACCATGTCTCTGAACTGCATGTCTCCATGCTGAATTCACTCCTTAGCAAACGGAACCCCCTCGATCAGTTGAAGAAAAGACTGACGACTATAACCTTGGATAAGTTCTCTTTGGTAAAACAATATTTCCTGTCAGTGAGCGTATTGCGCTAGAGTCAGAAGGAGCCCTGTTCGTCTACCCTGGTGACCCGGGCAGAGCTGTTGCTGTCAATTTGGTGGAGTGACAGCTGGCGGGAGAGGTGTGTTTGGCCGCTTGCTCTGAAGAGTTTGGTCAATTGTCTTCAACAGGAGGCCGGGTCGATGGAAGCGAAACGAATATTTAACCTTCTTCTGACAAGAAACGCTAGCCCCCTTCTCTTTAAATAAAACTGGTCGGACTAGGGCTCCTAGCATTCGTCAGAATCTGCTGGCTACTTAACTTCTGGATTGTTTTTTAATTTGGCTGAAATAGGAAAATTTTCGATGAAAATTAAGGGCCACACAGTCCCCTTTTGCCCATTCCAGCCACTCTCTTTTTGATACACATGTTCCAGGCCTCAGGGCATATAATGTAAATTGTCCTATCAGTGGAGTAGCCAAGGAAAGGGATCATTGGGCGCCAACCAGACCGGACTTCGGTATCCGTTTTCATGCGTAAATACAAGTGCGGATCTCTCACTGCCAGCTATGGGTCCGCCATCTCAAATGAGTAAATAGCTTGAGTGGTCCATCCTTGACCTCATTTGCAATTTTCTAACCACGCAATTGGATAAAATAAACCAGACTTTAAAACACGAAATGTTGCCAAGTATTTCACATTTACCAGCTTTGAAAATTTGCTGTCATTTCACTAGTCGGTACCTAAAATTCCTCTCACTTCACCCTAGTTAAAATAGTCTAGGTACGTCTATACCTTCGAGTCGGTCGCTCACAGAGGGTGGACGTGTTTTTGGTGCTCAAGAAATGGACGTAATTCATCCTGTTCTTTTTTTAATCCGGGGCTGATATTGCAATGACATATTGGTATTTTCGTCGGCTACGTCATGTACTGATTCGCATCTTCCTCAGTGATCTGTGGGACAAGATAAAGCAAGATGAAATATGAAATATTTCATGTGTTTTCGTCCGCCATTGCATTTTCGCAGCTTATGTCCCCGCTTGATTTGTTGCTGTGACCCACGTGATTTCGGAGGCCGCTTGGGACAAAGAGTATCTGAATCACATATTTTAAAACTGTCAGCGACCTTCAAAGTTCGTTAGTGATGACGGCCTTGACTAAGTTATTTTATTCCAAAATAACGCTAAGGAGACAAAATTCAAATCAAAACTCGAAGACAAGATCATACAAGAACAACAAAGTCACTTATTCTGGGCCATCCGTTCAAGAATGAAACATACACGAAGCCGAGCATCGCCTATTTCGCCTTCATCTTCTTCAGTTTATTTTTTGTTTTAACCGCCCCACCGAGGGCCATCGAGGCCCCCCCCTAAGGTTTTCCGGGATAGCAGAAAAAGACGAGGCGCAGCACCCGGTGAGGGCTCACCTCTCACTGCATCATTTCACATCATCCCTGAAATTTTTACCCCGGGTCACCCAAGGTCAGGTCACCAGACGAGGTCAACCAAGGTCACCTCACTCACCTTTAGAGCTCGTAAGAGCTACATTTCAAAGTCGATCGATTTGAAACTTCCACACTTCATGACCCCTCCACGGTCTACAAGGTGTATATCCGGGATTTTGATTTCGTGCCCTGAGGTCAGGTCACGAGGCGACCTCTCCCATTGGAAAAGCATGGGAAAAGCTATTTCATGATATAAAAGCCACAAAAATGATTGCAAATACTCAGACTGCTCAGAACAACGTTTTGGATACCCTTTCACGGATCCCAGGGTCATATTTGCCCTTTGACTTTCCAAGGTCATCCAAGGTCACCAGAGGTCAAAAACAGTATTTTGACAATAACCTTTGACCTAATTGAGCTAGAGCGGTGAAACAAACACCATCGTGTTTGTCTTGTCACTAGCTTTCATTTGATATACGGCAAGGTCCCTTTGTGACCTTTGGTGACCTCAGGTCATATTAGGTCACGAGGTGACCTCTGGCGGTCAAACCACTGGCGGGAGGTCTTTACGTTCCACATAGCGGAAAAGTACTGGCAATTTTCTATCAAATGTGATTTACCAGACCTCAATAGCTCTAATGGCATAAGAGTTATACCCAGTTTGCTTAACATTGCATATTTGAGTGAAAATAGCCGATCTTGACCTAATTTGACCTCTGGAGGTCAAACCATTGACCTGAGCACTAAAACATGTAAGTAATTTCTTACTGAATTCACGCGAGCTTTCTATTGCACTTCGCAGATTTGCGCTAACGCCCATATTTTCGGAGTTAGAGGGGGCCATCGATGGCCCCCGGTGGGCGAAGGTGGCGCCGGACCCCGGTGGGGCGCGGGTTAAGTTTATGAGCGTGCCTATGTGTATGTGTGTGTAGCAGCCGGAAATCCTTATCCTATTCTCCTTCTCATCCTTAAACTACCTGGAGGTAGCGAGCGCATGCGCCTTAGGCAGCAGCCACCCCTCCAGGTAGTATTCCACCTTCCTTTACCCTCATCATCCTTATCCTTGCCATCTCCTGTCATAGTTTCCATTGTTCCATGTTCATTGCGACGGCACTTGAAAAGCCACTATCTGTGTGGAAGTGTTCGCAGCTAATACAATAATACAATACGAGGACAATAAATATTTACGGTAGCTAGTGATTGCCCAAAAGTCGACAGCTGTGATTCCAGGCCTCCACAGATAGTTTCCACAGCTCCGTGACAGATATTCATCCTCGACTGTGCCAGTTTTCCAGTCTACCATCAGGAGCGCTACGACGCAAACCACTTGTATAAGACATAAAAATAACAGAGCCATTACACATTTTGAAACACAAAATAAGACTTATATGATAAAATAGCAGGCGAGGAACACAACGAGCATTTTTGTGAAACCATGAGATGTCCCCATAACGTCATAATTACCCATTTTGTAGGAAAATTGACAAGAGTCCTGGCACAAATCAGGCACGCACCACCACTTTGCTTCATTTAAAAACGTGAAAAAATCATGCACGCTTCTTGTGCACCAAAGACAAATAATTTCACTCTTTCCCTTGGCTCCTGCTCAACAACTTCTCCCGTGGCTTGACAGGTTGAGGTCTTAGTTATTAACCAGGCCTATAATTTTCACCGAGAACTTTTAGCCCTTTTCTCTGAGACACGCATTGATGACTGTCTGCGTCGGCGCTTTGTTAACCTGTTCTCCGACCGCCTCGAGCTCTGTAAGCGTCTCGGGAATGAGGTCCAGATGATCCGCCATGGAGGCCATATCTCTCTACAGTTTTTTTCCTTACGCGACATCCTGAGCCTCCTCGGGTTCTGCCGCCTCAGCACTGGCGTTGTAGGGGCGCGCGGCAGCCCCGCTAACGCGGTGGGCGGCGCTGCCGAGCGAGAGCTGTTCACGTCTCGCTATTTTGAGCCATCTTGTTTGGTTTTAGGTTGCGAGAGGCAAAATATATGCTTTTAGGTGGACGAAAGCCAGTTAATGTGATATCTGACGCAAAGGCCTAAAATGCATTCACGTATTTCATGTGAACCATATTTCAATGGGATTATGTAAAAATTTGATCTCTCTTTTTATGCTCGTACTGCTCGTACCGGACTGCATAATGTCACAGTCAATTTTGTAGGATTTCTAAATACACGTTGTCTTACACAATTTATAAATAATAGAGGCATGGGTCTATTAACACACGAGGCATCATGATAAAACGCACATGTCATCAGCTATGAAAACATTTGGAGAAGACTCTCTCTCCTCCCTCCTCTCTCTCTCTCTCTCTCCTTCACTCACGTCATGTGCGCGTGCCTTATCGCACTCCAGACGGACGCTGGTCGATGGGAATCATCGTCAGCCCGCCATCTCGAGGAACTTCGTTATGTGCTGGGTCGGTCCTAAAAGCCACTTCTTTGATGACGGGATGGTACCTTGAGGAGCAGCTCCTGGTGGTTATATATGTACGCTGGACGGTGTGCTATTAGTTCATCGACGGTCTCTTCTTCTCTGTGTTCCGTACATAAATGATCAGAGTGGACAAGAATTACGAGTGCATTGTGTCTCTTACTAGAATGGAGCATAAAATCATCATCCGTATTGGTGTTTTAGAGCAGGCCGACTTTTAAAGCCACTTAGCACCAATAACACCATTCAGTGATAAAAGCACGAATGAAACAAGACGCAAATCCAGTTAAGCCGTAACTGCATCGGTATTTTAAGATAAAAAGAACAGCCTGCCGTCAGCTGCAACACGGTCGTGTTCACCCAGCGAGTTGGGTCGTCGTGTGCCAGTTTGGTGCAAAGGTGACTTTCTGCAAGTTCCTCAACCGTCGCCTTTGTCACTTCAACGGACGCACAACCATCTCCAAAGGGGAAGAACCTGATCTCGCCGACAAAGACTGGAAAATCTTGGGGACTCAGATGAGTGAATATTTTGAGTACCCATGATTTTGTCCATTGAAGTGTAATTATCCCTCCAATGTAGACTGGTATCACAGCTTGGTACCTGTCCTACGCATACTATGCTTTGGAGATAATCATTTTCTATTCCTAAGACTTCAAAAGACCCTTTTCGCTCGGGGAAACTTCCTTGTCTTTTAAGGTGAAAAGCAGTTTCTGTTGCAAAGTAATAATGATTTTTCTCAGCTTTGAGCGTTGTCAGCAGCAGGATGGAGCTGTTCACATATGACGTCAGCCAAATTTGAGGGCGTTCAGCCCCCTCTCCCATCAGTCAGAAGCAGTCAGAACATGGTTGACCCCTCCCCCTTCGTCAGCAGTCGTCAGAAATTGTCAGACACTCACCCTCTCTCACCCCGACAGCAACAGCGGTTGACATGATAAATTAATAATATTGATTGATATTGATAAAATAAATTAATATCCAACCTCATACCGGAGAGGCTATAAAATTTATCCTCAGGAACCAAAAATCATATAATTTGTTCTCCTCTGCTACCTTCCACACTCGATGTTTGCAAAATCACTAAATCGTTCCCTAATTGTGTGAAATTTGGAAAATATTTGCGCGAAGAGTGAGAGAAAGAGCAACGTCCTTCGTTCCGACATGTTTCAAGCGTTGGATGACTGCTCTTGCTCTGGATAGATTGTTGGGTGCTTCTCTTGCCCTAGGTCTCGCAAGCTTGCTATAGCAGAAGCAAAAAATACAACGGGCACAACTACATCATACATCATGACCACTGTTTACAGTTTTCCGCTCACTCCGCGTACTCTAGCATGCATGTTTTACCATAGTATATGATCAAGAAAAGTATAGAGTAGCAGCAGGTTCTTCACGCTGAAGGGTACCCATTCCCCAGATTTGTTCACCCCCCAAGATTAAGTTTGCAGAGCTAGATCTAGAACAATGGCTGGGGTGATGGAGGAGAAAAAAATTGTGAAACACATACTGCTTGAAGAAGAGGATCGGTAAGAACATAGTGGTTTGATCGGAGGGAAATGTCTTTTCCACCTCCCCCCAGACCCACCCCTGAGTACTTATAGATAGTTCCCAATTGCACTGCATCAACTTACCTTCAGAGACTTCTGGTCTCCATGGGAGACCGGGATGAGAGTGCACCGTATGTTTATTAACGATTGAGTCTCTTGCAGGCCGTGAAAGTTTTTTATGAAAAATATGTACTTTCCTGTTTTATACTCCCGGCCTTAGCATCTGGACATTTATTATTGTGGTTTCCAATTCCTCCCTGGCGGGGGGCTCCCTGGCTGTCGTGCTGCCTCTACCGTTATTGAATCCTTGTTGTACTGTCTCTCCTTTGTATGAAATGTACATACACACATTTCAAAATTGTCTTAAAATTATGGATACAGGACTGAAACTTTAGGGATCAAACGCTACCTCGCGTCGTCTTAAATAGGTAGCTTCGTTTATCACAATTTTATCTGGAATATAGGTGATATATAAGAAATAGAACAAAACCATCTAATATCGAATACATTTTGGGTAACAGCCCAATTCGCTATGATAGAAGCCGGAATACAAATTTTGCTCTCGCCCCGACAGACTTGCAGACTATACTGCAATTATGGAAAACTAAAGCAGCTGCGTCTCAGTAGTGCTCTCGACCTTGGCTCAAAATTCCAGGGCCTAAGCACTGTTTCAAAACGTGATAACCGCCACATACGTGCCCGGCAATGTCTAAAGCTCCGCAGTTCAAACGACTATGTCAAGTCAACGTGATCAGACCGCAAAGTTGAGCTCAACGACAGATGGCCGCGGGTAAAGCATGCCGTCAGAGAGCAGGATGATCCAGCTCTGGCGCGGACGGCTGCGATGGCTGCAGCCCCGGGCTCGCAGTGCCCGCGGGCAGTCGTCAGATACAGTCCATGGCGTGCTTCACGTGGGCGTTTTCTGGAAATGCAGAGTGAAGCCCATGCAATGTGGATGATCAGTTGCTTACGAGATTAGCTGTCCGGCCTCCAAACTAGGCTGCTTTAAAAATTTGAGCCACGACCGAATGTGCTTTGGGTATGTCTCTAGGAGTTTTCCGTCAGTGATGTTGGGTTAGATTTCAGTGTTAATGGAACATCTGCCGCTGACCCTGCGTCCCCTGTCCTCATTTAGTTTTTGTAGGGAGCAGTGGACACCGCATACAAAGCTGAATTACTATCTTTTAGCAAACGTTCTTTAAACGGAAGCCCTATCACTGACTGACTGATACGGTCTGTCGGATGGGCCTTTGTTCACTGTAGGGCCCCATCAGATTCGCGACTGGGGTACCCATCAGCTTTTCAGCTGGGGGCCTCAGCAGTTTTCTGACTCGGGCCCTACCAGTTTCCCAGCTCGGGCCCACCACCTTCCCAGCCTGGAGCCCTACCAGTTTCCCACTGAGACCCCATCAGATCCCCGCCTGGGTCTCACCAAACTCCCTCTGGGTGCCAGGGACGCCCTTGTTACAAGTCAGAACTTGCGTCTCTTCTCGTCGTCTGGAACTGCGCCTGATTTCCGATTCAGAGGGCGGTGTCCTATGGCGGGATCCTTTAAGTCTGGTTCCGGCAGTGTTTTCGCTGTTGCCGGGTTCTGCAGTTCAGTGTGGTGCGTTGTTGTTCGCTGGTTCTGTTCCCATTTGGGCCAGGTGGAAGTGCTCTGCGACTACGTGCAGTTTTCTCTCGCTGGCGCAGGTGGGGTGTTTTGCCGCAGTGCGGGTACTAACATATTTCCAGAGACAGTGCGAAGAGCAGTCTCGCCTCTCTAATGTTCTTTTAAACAAGTGTTTCGAGAGCTTGAGAAGAACTTTTACTTTTCCTAAGAGAAATACGTTGATGTGACACTTCCTGCAAAGCAAAAATGTCGACACTGTTTGAGTGGTTGGCTTATTGTGTCGCAACAGAGTGACATAACACGCAAATTTGTGATCTCGTCAAAGAGAATGAGGTGCCTTTTTCAAATTTGAACTGTGACATTTCATACCAAAACAGATCCTAGTTTCGTAATGTGTTCGTCAATAAATTCACTGTTTGCAAAGAAATAAGCGTTTCCTCAGCAGAGCCTGAGCCAGAGCGTCTCCAGCCTCCAGAATATTTATACAGTTCAGTTTATGTGAGCAGTGTCCGGACCTGTCCTCCAAAGAGTCAACGCTATGAAATGGCGGAATTGCCTTTGTGCTGTCATCTTGAAATATTTAGTATTTTGAAATGTACTCTCAATTTCGTCCGAGGTATTTTAAGGTCAGCGTTTTTGTCTTTGAAAAACTCTAAAGGAACTTATGTCAGATAATTCAATGCCACCACCCGAATCAGAGCAAGTCCCGTATTGACAGATACTTCTGAAAACCAGCTTTTAACGTCCCACAAAGATCGGATATAGCCGCCCCATTCAGGTCAATTACGTGAGCTGCTTTCTTAGGGCTTTCACAGTTGCCGGCCGGTCTAATTCGAGTAAATATTGACACTAAAGTTTCTTATGGAACCAATCCCAAGCCTATTCTATACTTATTCTGTGCAGCGAGCCGAAGTCCAAGCCGAAGCCCAACGTCCTTTCTTGAAGCCACAAATTACAAACCATCACCTCAGCAACAATTGTTTTGTGTGTGGGGCCGTTTGGCGATAAGGAGACCCATCGTCTAGGGGCCCTCGCAAAATGTTTGGACCCCAACCCCGTTGAAACTGGCTTCCGCCGCCGCATCTTTTTAACCATTTGGTTAGAGAGCTCCATAGAACATAAGCCTGGTAGTAGAAAGTGATGCTGCTGTTTCAAGCTCTGTCAGACTCTAACTCTGCAGTTAACTTATGATGTGCAGAATTCAGTTATCTTCTTGGTCATGGTCTGGTGGCATCACCATAAGATTAGTTTGTTCGGCACTGCATCAACGTGTGAGCTAGACTGCACTGATCGATGATACAGCGTACGCTGGCGCTTGTTAGCGAGTTCTGTCAAACTGGAATGCTATGGTCTGTTGTGGCTTGAACTAAACGTGACATCTTTGTGGTGAGCACTATATGTGACAGTTTTGTGGTTTTGAACTGAGGTAGCAGTCCTTTAAAGCATGCAGGGAAAATGTGTGTATATCGTTCATCCCACACCCGTCGTATGAGGCAATCCAAACGTGTTGAGAGCGGGATACCGACTCCACTGGCCTCGCTCCGATTTTAGGGGACACACCGACGTTCGGCGCGCCACGGAGGGAGAGGGGGCACGGTGGGAAGGGGAGGTGAGGTGTAGTGAGATAAAGTAGGCTGCCCGACAGACTTTGCTACCTCACTCAGTTTCCCAAATTTTGTTTATTCGCCAGCCATTTGGGAGGGAAAAACAAAGCGCCCCGTTTCAGTCTTTGTGGGGCCATGACCTTCTTGCCTCATGGATCCAACACCTAGCTTTTGGTCTTGAGCTGACAAACACACAGAATTGTTGCTTGATTATATGCTGGATTACAAATATGTGGCTCTGAAATTGCATTTAGCGCTTACCTTAGCGTGGAAGGGGCGGGAGGGGGTAGCTATAGCTCCCTCGTGTTTTTCTGACTAAGCTTAAAAGCGGTGACGGGGATCACCTCTGTACTCAGCACACCCTATTGAATAAAGTGTACCAAGTACAGCTGCACTTATTCTTAATCCTTTTCAGCCTTTAACAACATTCTGATGCTGGTTATCCCAGGTCGGGTAACCAGCCCAAGTCGAGTGACCTCATCCCAGAAAAAAATATTTAAAGGGGTACCAATGAGAGGCAGCTTAACTTTCGCAGTGGAGAAGGGTTTGATGTCGAGCATAGAGGAGGTGGTCCTATAGTAACTCCCATTAGATCTTGAAAACGAAGTGTGTTGGGTGATTCCTGCTTGGTTATATGTGACGGCTATAGTTTTCTACATTGGTTAATCATACATACATCCAGCTTTCATTGATATGGGTTAATATCTTTTAAGTCAAACAAGGTCATGAAGGTCAAATATGGTCCGGGACGGGGATCTATTTGAGTGCGCCGTGGTTATGTAGACAAATTTGCAGACATAGCAAAATTGAACTGCGGTCATAGAAAAGGTCTCATGAAATGTATTCTCAAATTTTCGGGTCAATGACAATTAAGGTCATTGACTTATGCCGTGACCACATGCCATATTGCCAATAATGTTCCACATATGTAGCACAACACTAAAGTAACGGTTGTGGGTGAAATGAGGATTTGCCCTTGAACTCTTACCATGACATGTGATTCTCACTTTAACATTGAACAGCCTTAATTATGACGTCATAACACAAGATACATCATGCTGAATGATGTCAGCTGGCCAGAAGCACTGAGGTCAATGATCTCGAAAATGCAGGTATGGCCTTAAATTGTGATATTTGGCCTCGACCTTAACCTTAATCATAGGCGAATTTGACACAAAATCCTTATGATATGATATCATGACGTCATCACTCAGTCGGGTATGAGGTGGCTTAGTGGATAGCACCCTTGTCTTCTAAGCCACCGGTCCCGGGTTCAAGTCCCGGCGGAGCCTTTGAATAAGTCAATCTGATCCCCAAAATCCCTTCCAACAGGGTGAGAGTTGGCGACGCCGTATGACCCTGGCAGTTGGTGCGTCGTTAAACCCCAACAATTATTAGTCATCACTCAGTCTAAATGCAAGTAAACTGGTGCGAATACGTGATTCTGGAGATCTTCAAGCTTAGGTCTGGCTTTGAAACCTTTAAGTAAAAAAATACGGACCAATTTTGGAAATTACTCTAGCAATTGATAGCTTATCCATTCTCTCAAATGATGAAGTGGCCGCTTGTCACACCCTGTTGAAAATCGGCTGAGAATGGCATAGACAGCAGATAACCAGCTGCACTGGGTCATCCACTGCAGTGCACTGTAGCGTGTGCGGAGAGGTGTCATGACTTGAGCTGCAAGGCGGTGAAATGTTTGTATTCATTACGCAGCATTCCCGGAGACAGTGATTTTTTTCTTAGTGCTCAAATGGTGCCCCCTCCTGACCCACATGGCGCCCCCTCCGGACCCAAATGGTGCCCCCTCCGGACCCAAAAGGTGCCCCCTCCGGACCTAAATGGACCCCTCCGGACCTAAATGGCGTCACCTCCAGGTTCAAATAGTGCCCCCTACAGACACAAAAGTGCCCCCTCCGGACCCAAATGGTGCCCGCACTAACTAAAGTGCCTCCTCCCTTCGGACATCCTAGATCTGCGTATGCCATCTGTCTCGAAGGGCAACTAACGACGGCGACGGCGGAACAGTCTAGCTTTGCAGTTGATGTTAAACGGAACAGTATGCGATCAGTGTACCGCGGGCCAGTCTAACTGGTCAGTTAGTGTAATGCGGCATAGTGTATCTGGCCCATCGGTGTGATGCGGGACAGTCTATCTCCTGCGGTGGCATCAATACGGAGTAAGAGATGTGGCCAGTGTAATGGGGGATAGACTATGTGGTAAATGCAGTGCAGCACAATCAACGATATGAAGGATCAAACTTGGAAATAGGCGGGGTTCATAGGTCATGACTTTAGCTCAGAAACTGACCCCAAATTTCACCAAGGGTCCAGACCAGGCATAGGCGTAGGAATGTCCAGAATATTGGGGGGGGCAGCGGGCATTTTGAAGTCATTTCTTTCCAGTCAACGCCATAGGGTTAATGGTTAAGAATCATGAATATTGGGGGGCCATGGCCCCCTGGCGCACCCCGTTCCTACGCCTATTGCCAGAGAGGTCTGGAGAGAAAGGGCTCATGATCTAAATTAAGCAAAATAAGCAAGCCAAAACACATTAATTTCTGTTCTTGAAGCAGCAATTAGCAATTCTGAACAATTAACAATTCTGAACTGAGACGGGCACATGGTCAGGGTTGCCATCCGGACCAGGGGGTGCCACTTTTAGGCGGAAAAAGCTCATCAGATTGGCGTCAAATATTGCATCTTTGGGGTAGCTACATTTCAGGAGGTTTGGGTGATTATTTCGGAGGGCACCGACATTCGGTGGAGGAAAACGCCTCCACTTGGCTTTTCCTGGATCCGCCCATGACTTTTCCAATTTCTCTACTATCGGAGCGCCCTAAAACCCCAAATATGATGATGACGATGCACGAATCAATCAATCAATGGCTTTTATTAGGCGTTCGTGCATACACCTTGCCCGCCCTAAAGGAGTGTGGGAGAATTTTAGAATTTTGTGAGGGTAAGCTACGTTAGTCCGTTAAAGCAATGGGAGTTATTTCAAGTAATGGGTTGCAAGATATTTTAGCTTGCAAATGGACGTCGGGCAATGGCAAGCCATGCCAAGGGAGGTCTTTAATAAGTTTAGTCCGCAGAGTGCGAAGGTTATTTCTGTGGCTGAAGACCTTAAATTTAGAGTTTGAAATTTAGAATTTGAAATTTAGAATTTGGAATTTAGAATTTAGAATTTTGTGTGTCAGCTATTGATGTCCGCTTGTATACGTTACTCGAAAGCCTCCGTTAACTCAATAATTTCGTATTTTAGAAAGTGCGCTAAACACCGGCCAGGGTGCCCGATTTACCCTGCAACCCGGAGGTGAAGTTGCAGCTCCCTCTCGGCGGGCAGCCGCCGAAAAAGAAGTGGAGAGGATAGTTAGATTGTTAGTAAGAGTATAGGTGTGGTTAGTATAGACCCGCAGTGAAAGGTATCACTGCGGTGAAGAAATCTAACCTATCTAACCTAACCTGATTTCAAAGTTAGCCTAACATAACCTATCCTTAGCCTACAATGAACCATTTAAGGTTACAAAACTATTGCTTAAATTTCGCAGTGGATCAGCTATGATTAGAAAATAGGCAAGTCCTACTTTGGGGGCACCATGCACCCTCATCATATATACTGGGAGGAGTGATTTATAGAAACTTCTCTAGCCCAGAGTCCTTTAGAAATGTAAAGACTTTTCGAGAAGTTCAGGATGGTCGTTACCGAGCAGAGTTTTTAGGTCTACAGGGATGTTTTGGATTCGGCAGTAATCTACATGGGTTGCCGATGGGATTGTGCTGGGGACAATCGATGAGAATGTGATGGGGATTCTCCATTGCGTCGCAGGTACCACAGGTACCCGCGTTCCAATAGGCATTTAATTTTGTGTGTCCATTTCTGAGTCTGGTTAGAATAACCTCGCGCCTGCGACTCTTTGGTTAGAACTGGGCCAGTAGCCGATGCTAGGCTGATATAAAATAGGTGGGCGCTGTGGTTTGTGGTCCAGTTATGTTGAATTTGCTTCCGGATGGTGTCCTGGAGGAGAGCTTGCTATCGTCTCCAGACCACTTTAAGGGTTCGATCTCTCAAGTTCTAGGACTTTTTGCCTGCTCATCGGCCTTTCATTTCCTTGAATTTTGCGTGGCCCGGGATCCAAAAAAGAGACATCAGGGTATCATCGATACCTTGAATATCTGCTATAACGTGGTGGCTGGGGTTGACTACGTTACTGATGGCCTGCAGGACAGATTTAGAGTCTGAACAGATGACGGCTGAGTTGATATTTTGGGTTCTGATTATGGCTAATGCATTTAGGATGGCAACAGCCTCGGCTGTGAAGATGGAGCAGTTGTCCGGAAGTCTTTTCTGAAGGCAAATGTTTTGCCCCCAGATGCCGAGGCCTACTTTTTCGCCTATTTTGGAGCCGTCTGTAAATATAAAGGTCTTTCCGCGTTACAAGATCGGAACTCTAGGAATTTTGGGAGACTTCCCTCTGAGAAGTCCGTTTACGGGAAGTGAAGAGAAATTCCACTTTGGGCCTTTTCGAGTCCAGAAGCGGGAGAGTGGGGGGCCTATTGTCGCTGGCAGTGCAAGATTTAGGCTTTCCAGGGTTTTCGCTACTCTGTGCTTAAATGGGGGCCACTTCTGTAGAGTGGCTTTATTTGCTCGTCTGGGATGGGCAAAACATTGTTTTGCCGGGTGATTTTCGGTGGATTGAACCTTGATGTAGTAAGAAATAAGCTGGGCGTCGCGTCTTGTCGTAGTGGCAAGCCCGCTATCAGTTAGTAGGCTGGTGATGGGGGATTCTCTGAGCGCGCCTGTGGCTGCCCGGATACTGGCGTTTTGGACTCGCTCAGCTTTAATTTATTGGTCTTGTTCGTCGAGTCAAAAACGAACGAATTATATTCGAGAATGGACCGAATCAGGGACTTGTAGAGCATAAGCAGGGTCTTTCGATCCCCGCCATACTCTGTGCCGCCGAGCATGCGAGAATGTTGACTCGCTTTACAGCTAGAGACGACTTTGGTGATGTGCTCATTGAAACTCAATCGGGAATCTAGGGTGACGCCCAAGAATTTGAAGCTATTGGTGCATTCAATAGGTTTACCGAGATTGGAGCGTGGAGGGTCGTGTGGAATGCGCTCTGGCAAAGACAACGACTGATGATTTTCCGCCGAGGTATAGACCCATTAAGCTACACCAATTATCGATGTCGTTTAACTGTCCTGCAACTGTGTAGTTGCGTGTTGGAATTCTGGTTCGTTATACCGCCTGGTATCGATTGCAGTGGCTTTCCAAATGGCGACATCGTCCGCAAAGAGGGAGTAATTTATTCCAGGCGGTAGCTTTGCGAAGAGATCATTGATCATTACTAAAAGAGGGGGGGACAGAACGCTACCCTGGGGTGTGCCTGGTCCTGGGTTGCCAGGTAGGAGAATGTGGTGCCACAACGGACTTTAAATTTTCGGTCCTTGAGGAAGTTGATGAATTTTGCAAGGTGGCCGCGAATTCTAGTTTGCTTAATTTAAACAACAGGGCGTCTTTTTGTACGCGATCGAACGCCGATTTAATGTCTAAGAATGCAGCTATTGTTACTTGCTTTGTAAAAGCCATTTTGGATGTCACTGACTAGTTTCACCAAATGTCAGTGGTGGCTCGCCCGCGCCGGAAGCCTGATTGCATAGCATCAAGCTTCTTTCGAGGATCTCGTGAAGTCTAACGTTTACCATGCGCGACAGCTTCAGCACAGCTAGTAAGCGAAATGGGCGATAACCTTGGGTCTGTTTTTTCTTTGCCAGGTTTGGAAGGGGATGATAATACTTCCACGATGTGGGAAAGAGTCGCAAGAAACATGTTGTTAATGGCCGAAAGCAGGTACTTAGTGCTGTTTGGCGAGGTGTCGAAGAAAGAGTAGTGAATTTCGTCAGGCCCACGCAGTGTTCCACACTTCTAATGGCGTAATTTAGCCGGTCATGTAAATGGTACATTATAATACTCTTGATTACCATAATTGATGAATGTGGCTTTTGCACCATTCGCCGGTCTTTGGACGCGGCGAGAGTTATTAGCGCGACACTGGCGTAAGATCAGCAAATTTACCATGACTTCTAGGTTCGGTGATGGGTGGCCAGCTATTTCTAGCGAGGAAAGGTCCACGGGTGGTGCCCGCAGAGAAAGCCAATGGTTTCCAAACTTGGGTGGTGGGAGGAAGCGGTGAATTGAGGCAAAGGAGTTGAAACTGTCCTTTGAACCCCTGCCGTGTTTCGAAAGTGTTCTTTGCGCCCGAAGTGCGGATCGAGTAGGGCGTGCCCTCCCAATGCCTGCGGGCCTAATCATTTGAGCTTGGCGTGCCGTCTCGCGTTCCACCATGGGCGTTTTCTTCGGGGTCCTTGGATTTTGGTATTGCTACTTGTGCGCTGAGCTTATGGCTCTAGTATTAACCAATGTCTCCAGTGGGTCACCCGGTACCAGTGAGGTCGACCTGCCTCAAATTTTGTCCAGTCCGCTCGTTTTAGACTCCAGGAAGGGGTAAATAGATCAACGCGGTCGAGTGCCCTTGGGGACATTGATTTTGATTGGGAGGTGATCGCTCATGCCTGGGTTGTCTTCGACATCCCAGGTAAATAGTGACGCAATTCTAGGCGGCAGCACGAAATACAATGCTGAGTCTGAATATCCGCTTGCGTTGCTTGGCGGGTTGGTGCGCCGTTATTTAGGATAACTAAATTTTGAAAACCTATTGCGTCATATATAATTTCACCTCTACGGTTTCGTGGCGCTGCCCAGATGGGTGGTGACCATTCAAATCCCAAGTAATAACAAAGGCCCGTTAATTTGATTAAATAGTTTGAGTTCCCGATCCGTTGGATCAGGTCGCAAGGGGATATTATATGAGACAACCGTCAATTGACGTGTTGTATTTCAACTAAAGCTACACAGTCCAGTGTGTACCAAAGGCACGTACGTCGGGATGCTATTTCTATTAGGATGGCCGTGCCTCCCTTACGGACAGCAGCGTTTACGTTATGGCGAACCAAGAGTAACCCGAGATTTTGTATTTATCGTTATCTTATCAGAAAGTGGGTCCTGTAATGCTGCTAGTGCCGGTTTTTCAGCAAATATTGATGAAAAAAGCGGGAATTTCCCGATAAGGCCATTGTATCCATTGTAGAATTGAACCCATGGTGGTTTTTAACGTTTGTGATTAGGGATCTACGCTTACGAAGGTTATACGAGCACCTGCTGCGCTATCGCTAGCAGGAGAAACTGGGGTGGAGTGTCTGGAAAGCTAATTTTCCTGCTACGGGTGAGCTGCCGGGGCTGGAGGAGCCGGGGCTGGGGGTTTCAGGAGGGAGCCTGGAAGAGTTTATAACGGTTTTGCAGAGCTCGTCTCTGAAGCACTGCTGGTGTCAGAGACGGTCTCGTCCCGGACAGCTCGTTGCCAGACTGACTTTGTCGTCTGACGTTTCAAAGTCACTTGAGAACTGAAACTGCATATAATGACCTATGAGGTCGGTTTGGGATCCGCAAGTGCGGGTGGTTGGTGCGTTTGGAAAGAAGCATCGCTTCTTTCCAAGGAGAGAGGAGCAGTTTCAGTTTGGGTTGAAATGTTTACTTTTGTATTTTTTTGAGTGGCAGCCGTTTTACCCTGAGGGGTAGGCTGCCACTGTTAAAGGCCTTCTCGAGCCTGCCTTGGCGGCGCCTGGGAAGGGGAGCACCGTGAATTTAGAGTGCTGGGGACAGGTAGCAAGGAAAATCAGACTTTCAGTCACGTGCAGAGTGGCTTGCCACCCTCTGCGGTGTCCAGGTCTTCCGGGTGATTTTAGGTGCCTGAGGGCGGGAGGATTTTCGGTCGGAAGACCTGGCGGAGAACTAGTGCGGGTCGGGAGATCCTCCCAGCCCGCAGCGGGCGTCCACCTACGCCAAAATGATTGCGCCACGTGTGGGGGAGGGGACGGGCGCCTGATGGGCGCCAAAAAAGGGGCCCATTAGGGGCGGATGGGCGGCTTGTGTTTTTGGGTGGCTGAGGATGTTTGGAAATGGGGTGTTCCTGGCCGGCTGTGTTAGGGGCTGCTGTGGTAGCCTTGCTACCACAGCTTTTGGGACTGTGCGGCTCTTTTCTTTTGCAGCACTTCTTTGCGGGCCAGGTCAAACGGGAGCTTTTTTCCTCAGCCAAAACGTTAACTTCTTTTCTCGGAGCCAGGTCGGGCACTTGGGATTATCTGCCCCATGAGCGCCGCCACAGGCAGCGCACTTGAGGCTTTTTGAGGTGCAATCTTTAGTGCGGTGCTTAGCACTGCACTTGCCGCATCGTGGGGTGAGGTTTTTACAGTTTGATTCTACGTGCCCGTACCTTTGACAAGTTTGGCAACGAATAGGAGGGGGTAGTACGGCCTAACTGGGTAGACACAGTCGCCCAGTTTAATTTGGCCGCAGTCATCCCGACACTTTGTGTCGAAGGTGACAATAAAACGGTGGTCTCGTAGACGTGGGTCTTTTGGGCAGAATTTTGTTGGGGTTCAACTTTTCAAGGGCTAGCACATTTTGACCTTTAAAGTCAAACATGTGCTCAAGGTCCACATCAGAGAGATGGGACACTTCCGGGGCATTGATGATGCCCCGGTAGAAGTTAAGGGAGTGGTGAACAGAAAATATGACAGGTTTCGACCCAAAAGTTTTTGTGGCCAGCAGGGCTCGGGTAGATTCCTGATTAGAGGTTTTGATGAGGATGTCTTTTGGTGCTTAATAATCTCAAAACTACCTTTGACTTTTGGCTGATGGCCTTATCCAAATTAAAGGTTGACTCTTTGCCAAGTTTTGGTGCGCCGAAAGGTAGGTGCCAACCAACCAAGCTCCGCTTGGCAGGTTGGCTTTGTTTAAACGGGGGCTGGAGGGGCGGAAGAGAGAGGTGGAAGCCATGGTACGTTTAAGTTTCAATGAGAGACTTGGTATTAGCTTTGCTAACACCTTTGGGTAGAAATGGCTAGAGAAGTTTAATTGAAGAGAGTGGTCCTAGTTTTACTAGCAAAGCTAATGGGAGTATTAACCTAGCTAGGGTTGGGTGATGGAGTATTATCCTAACTGGGGAGTGCTTAGAGAAAGCACCTAGCCTTAGAAAAGTGTGAGCAAAAGGCTGACTCAGCCACCAAGAGGGGGTTTAAGTCGGAGGGGAGGCAGGTGCCTCTTCAGGACCCAACAGGGGCCTAGGTGGCTGACTCAGCCTCTAAAAGGGAGCCTGACTGGGGCCTATGCTTGTGAGTCCCTAGGGGCAGGTACCGTGGTACCCTTGCACAGACGCAGCCCGGGTGGAGGGTTTGAGAGGGGCCCCGCTTCTATTAAGCGGGGGTGAAAGTGAGATGGCCTTACGTATTAGGGATTTTAGCAATGGAGGACCGATAGGTCCAGCCAAAGCCACACGCCCAAGGACTGACGAGGTCCAACAAGCGTGCTCACCCCGGGACGCAAGCGTCCCACCACTCGGGTTTCCGGCCGAAGAGTAAAAGAGATAGAAGAGAAAGAGTAGGGGTATGGGACTGAGAAGAAGAGGTACCAGGTGGCCGGAATCCAAGAAACCAAGACCACCTGACCGATAGGGTAATTACCGAAAAGACCAGCTGACGTCCAACAGCACCACACCAACCAGCTGTAAAAACAGCGGCTGGTGAGGCCGGCTGGAGTCAGTACCGCACCGACCAGCTGTAAAAACAGCGGTCGGTGGGACGACTGGTCGCAGCGAAGACTCGAGCCGGGAGCAGGTCTTGAAAAAGTCTTCACTCCTTCTTCTTGTCTTCGCAGCAGGAAACGCAGCAAGCAGCAACGACAGCAAGCAGCAACGACACCAGACCCCGGCAAACGCTCAAGCAGGTGGTCAGTCAGGCAAGCCTGATTTGTCCTCGATGACGATGCACGATGATGTGTCAAATGCTCCCGAATCAGTTTCGGGTGAGTTGCTTCAATAGCGCTCGCCCGGGCTGCTATTAAGTTTCAGCTTCGCCCCCCACCATTCAATCGTTGCTAGATGAAAGTCCGTCCCCCTCCCCCACAGGCAAAAATCTGTGGCGACACCCCTGGAAAAATGTCTTTTATACGAACACTTCCTTCATTACATATAGGGGAAGAATTTGTCTTGCCTTCTTAGGGTCTCTGGTGTTCAGAGCATTCAATTAAATAGCTAAGGCCAGCTCAGATTTAATGAGGCCATGCATTAACAGTAGGAAATGGGTCGGAAAAGTGAATCCATGGCAAAAATAACTGTTTTTGCAATAACATAGGTGTCCAAAACTGACAAGCGAGATATGCTCGCATCAAAAACCTTACTTTTTACTTTTACTTAACAAAATGGCGCCCATCTTAAACAATGGCTTATCACCACTTTTCACCCAAAAGTGACACCTCCCTCCTCGGGTTACCGACATTTCTGGGTACCAGGGTACATTTCTGGGTTCAGGGTACCAGACTTCTCTGGTCTGGACCCTTGGTGAAATTTTGGGTCAGTTTCTGATCTAAAGTCATGATAATTGAGCACAGTCTATTTCCAAGTTTGATCTTTCGGTGTGCACTGCATTTACCCAGACCCCATTACACTGGCCATGCCCGATCGATGTCGCCGCGAAGCAGACGTCCCGCATCACACAAGGCCCAGACAACGTCCCGCAACACCAACGACCAGTTGTTGGCCCGCGGACACTGATCGCAACTGTTCCGTTTAACACCAACCAAGGCGACCCCACTCGCCGCG
Source organism: Lepas anatifera (assembly GCA_034440635.1). Classification (NCBI taxonomy): domain Eukaryota; kingdom Metazoa; phylum Arthropoda; class Thecostraca; family Lepadidae; genus Lepas; species Lepas anatifera. The sequence goes on along the minus strand of JAOTON010002140.1, from coordinate 1,760,125 downwards.
TTAGTTGCCCTTCGACGATGGCATACGCAGACCCAGGATGTCCGAAGGGAGGAGGCACTTTGGTTAGTGGGGACGCCATTTTGGGTCCGGAGGGGGCACTATTTGTGTCTGGAGGGGGCAATATTTGAATCTGGAGGGGACGCCATTTAGGTCCGGAGGGGCCCTTTTTGGGCATGATGAGGGCACCATTTGGGCCAAGGGCGCCGATTCTTAAGATTTGACCTCTCAGAGGGGCGGCAAACTGCAACATGGGGGAGTCAATATTTGCATCATGGAGGAGAAACGTCTAAGGTGGTCGGTTCCAGGACACGCCGCGGGGGGACTGGGCGCGTGCTTCCTCCCCCTGGGTCCGCCTATGGCCTATGTCACGTTGCAAAAGGCTTTTCCGCAGCTGCAGATCTGCAAATATGAGGCTGTTTGCATATGACGTAGTTTTTGTCCAAAGTGAATAGTAGTGTAGCTTAATTTCGTAATATAGCGTAGCATAAGCCATCTCTGCTTTGAGAAGGTCTTGAAAGTCAAACACTTACTGGTAGAAGGATTATGTTAATGCTTAGCGACCACCGTTTCCAAAGGGCCTAGTCTGATGCCGGTGTCGAGCTCGCTGACAGAATGCGAATGGTCTGGATCCGCTTGAAGTTCACTGCCGGCATGCCTGGCGCCAGGTGCTGCTGTGAGAGATCTGAGTGTGTCTTGGTCTGAGCGGCTCGGTCGGCTACCACGCATCTCTGGTTCGATTACGTGACCCCTTGAAGCCATGCAAATGGTCGCGGAATCGCGCCCACTCGGAGACAGAGTTTGGCATCCTACCCTTCCACAGACCCAGCTTCTTCCCTCGCTCTTCCACGTCATGCAAGCTTGAAAATGGGAGTGTAGGAAACCCCAACACGAGAGTTCTTTTAGAAATTCCCCGGTATAGGCAAAGAGCCGCCGAGGATGATAATTGGGACTCGCCGCAGGCAAGGCTCAGTCACTGGAGTGAACTTTGTCCCTCTCTCTCTCTCTCTCTCTCTCTCTCTCTCTCTCTGAGGATTACTCGAGATGATTGATGATACCATTGTTTCATTGTATTTGTATTTTATAAGGGACACTCCAGCATTTTATTGAAGGTTTTGACCCATTAGGATTAATTTTGCAGATGTTAGCTAGCCTGGAAAAGTTTAAGGCTGTAATAGGCTACCTGGCTACCTATGTTCAAGAAAAGCATAAGCATATACCCAAAATGTGCATATATATATATATATATAAAAATATATATAGTACAACTATATAAACATTATACGTAATATACATATTACACATATTATGCATACATTGCATTATGTCGAGATATATCCCGCGCCCCACCAGGGATCCGGCGCCACCTTCGCCCCACCGGGGCCATCGATGGCCTCCCCCTCTAACTCCGAAAATATGGAGGTTATCGCAAATCTGCAAAGTGCATTAGAAAGTTTGCGTGAATTCAGTACGAAATTACTTGCATGTTTAAGCGCTCAGGTCAATGGTTTGACCTCCAGAGGTCAAGTTAGGTCACGATAGGCCATTTTTACTCAAATATGCAATGCTTAAGAAAACATAGCATAACTCTTATGCCATTAGAAGCTATTGAGATGTGGTAAAATACATTTGATGGAAAATGTCAGACCTATTTCCGCTATGTGGACTATAATGACCTCGCGCCAGTGGCTTGACCTCCAGAGGTCACCTCATGACCTAATATGACCTGAGCTCACGAAAGGCTACAAAGTGACCTTGCCGTAAATCAAACAAAAGCCAGTGACGAGACATGCACTATAATGTTTGATTCAGCGCTCTAGCTTATTTAGGTCAAGAGTTATTGTCAAAATACTGTTTTTGACCCCTGGTGACCTTGAAGAGGTCAAAGGGCAAATATTGCCCCTGGGATCGGTGAAGGGGTGTCCAAGAAGGCTTTTCTGAGCAAGCTGAGCATTTGCAATCGTTTTTGTGACTTTTAAATCATAAGACAGCTTTTCCCCATGCTTTTGCAATGGGAGAGGTCACCTCGTGATCTGACCTCAGGTCCCGAAATCGAAAAATCCCGGATATACATGGTGTAGACCCTGAAGGGTTTATGAAGTGTAGGAAGTTTCAAATCAATCGATTAAGAAATGTAGCTCTTATAGAGCTCAAAAGTTGAAGTGAGGTGACCTTGGTTGACCTCGCCTGGTGACCTGACCTTGGATGACCCGGGGTAAACAATTTCAGGGATGGTGGGAAAATGATGGAGTGAGAGAAAGAGCCCTCAACCGCGATGCTGCGCTTCGTCGTTTTTTCTGCTATCCGGAAAAAACCTTAGAGGGCATCGATGGCCCCCCGTGGGGCAAGAGATATATAGATATATATATATATATATAATGTGCAAATTTATGTATCCAGAAATCACTTTTAGGATGACGAATGAGCGAAAATAGTTGGGAAGGTAGAAGCTTACGTTTTGTACACAAAGATACAATAATTACTATTTCAAAATTTCTTGAGGCAGCGCAATATAACACTGAGATTGCTCCTAGAGCGCTACACGTTGTGTCGGGCTGAAGATTTAGTAGACTGCTCGGCGTGATGCCAATGGCAAAGTAGAGGCGTTCATTGATCAGCAGTTTCCGGTCGCTCCGACTGGAGAGCAGATCATCTAACTGGGTTAGATGGCTTCGGCGTTGCGTTGACGGCTGGTGTGAATTACTTCTCATCCATCATGAAATATGGTTCAAATCACCTGTCAAAGTATAGACAAAAACTGATTATTTGCTGCCCAGCAATGGGTTGCCAAATTGTATATGCCGCATTTGCTTTCATGAGCGATAAGGTTTATTTGTACAGAAATCTATGAAAATCTTAAGCTACCTAATCTTCTTCAAGGTCCCTTGAACAAGAGTCAAAAATTGTATCTAGGCTGACGAGAGAAAGAAGGATTCAAAGTCTGGAAAATATCACAACGCAATATATCTACTACTTCCAATAGTGCTGCACCACCCAGAGAAATCTCCCAGAGCGAGGAATGGGATAGGGCCCCCTTCTCCCTCTGTTCTGGGCCGAGGAGGGGTGAGACAGTCTGTCGGGAATCCCAGGTGCTGATGTATGTACCTGTCTGTGATGGTAAACTACTAAAATCATTCAATATTCCGCACTAGAAGTCCTCTAAAAGTTGCCCGAGGTTAAAATAAACGGTAGAAATCAATGCAGCTAGCATTTGCTTTGTAAAATTGCAAGCCTCTAGTGCACACGGTCAAAGTTTTCAACTACGTTTTCTCATGGAAATGGCTTTCAAAGAATAACAAACTGGCTTGCAACGGGATAAAAGGATACAATTCGGAATAAATAGTTACCAAACTTCAAAACTGTATGTTTATTTCATTTAACAATGAATCAAAACTTCTTCATGTGAAAAGTAGAATGAATGACATTTCCAGAACTGTTTTTTTACTAAAATTAAGAGACAGATAAATAAGCAAATACAAAAGAGAAAAAGAGAGAAAGAGAGAGAGAGAGAGAGAGACAGAGAGAGAATATCTGTTGAGTTGCATCACATAACTTGGTCGATTCTTAAGACGTTGGATGGAGTAGCGTATGGACATTATCATTATGGAGGATGCTGTACAACAGTTCATTATATCCTGCATAAATTCCAGAAAACCACTGTCGTTGAATAATTCTAGCTCGGTTCCTTGCCAACAATTTGATTAGATAATTAAATGTTTAAGTTAGTTATACGATGTGGTTACATAACTGTCCAACAAAACCGCCGCCGTGTCCGTCGGCCAAACTGGGCAAGGAGATACCCGCCCCGTGTCCGCTCACTGCCCTCATCGCGTCCTTTCACCGCCGTGTCCGACGGCCAACCCGGGCACGGTTATGCCTTTTGCGGTGTCCGCTCGGAGGGCGCGGGCCCGGTCGTACCCGCCGCCGCGCCCGCGTTCGTCACTGGCACGGATCTTTCGCCCCTTTTGCATTGCGATGACTGCTGGTCGCGCAGGCCTAGGGGAGGGGAACCCGGATGGTATACGCCTCTCTATGGCGTGCATCTCGTCTCCTCCGCAGAGCTGACTCCTAAGAGATTTGCGTACCTTTGCATGTGTTTTTACCAAAATGCTATGATTGCGTGTGCGTGTGTGTAAGATAAACGTGTGGTGGCGGCACCAGTTTGTCCACCCGAGTGGGTGACACGTTTCTCACCTGGCTATGACGTCAGCACCAGTTTGTCCACCCGACTGTGATGTCATCAACACTTTGTCCACCCGGTTGTGATGTCAGCACCAGTTTGTCCACCCGGTTGGGATGTCAGCACCAGTTTGTCCACTCAGTTGTGATGTCAGCACCAGTTTGTCCACCCGGTTGTGATGTCATCAACACTTTGTCCACCCGGTTGTGATGTCAGCACCAGTTTGTACACCCGGCTGTGATGTCAGCACCAGTTTTTCCTCCCGGCTGTGACGCCAACATCAGTTTGTCCACCCGACTGTGACATCAGCACCAGTTTGTACACCCGGTTGTGATGTCATCAACACTTTGTCCACCCGGTTGTGATGTCAGCACCAGTTTGTCCACCCACTGTGACACCAGCACCAGTTTGTCCCCCGGCTGTGACATCAGCACCAGTTTGTCACCCAGTTGTGATGTCAGCACCAGTTTGTCCACCCGTTTGTGACGTCAGCACCAGTTTGTCCACCCGGTTGTGATGCCAGCACCAGTTTGTCCACCCGGCTGTGATGTTACCACCAGTTTGTCCACCCCACTGTGATGTCACCACCAGTTTTTCCACCCGGTTGTGATGTCATCAACTCTTTGTCCACCCGGTTGTGATGTCAGCACCAGTTTGTCCACCCGGCTGTGATGTCAGCTCCAGTTTGTCCACCCGACTTGACGTCAGTCGTTTGTCCTTCTGTGATGTCAGCACCAGTTTTTCCCAGGGTCAAAAAACCATTTTGGCATTCTAAATGGTGACAGCCCAAGGTGGGCAAGGTGACAAATTACCCGACATGTTTCTTCCAGACCAATAACGGACAAACCAGCAAAATTGGCAATTGTAATTTGAGCTCGCAATGTTTTCAACAACTAGAATGGTCCAGGAGTATCCTTGGTATCCTAATAACGCAAAACGTGCCACTCTTTGCAGCCTGGGCTGGTGACACATTTATGGTCCGACGTTTTCAATGGTGACACACTGGACACTTTTGGCCCCTGGTTTTCCATCCGACTGTGATGTCAGCACCAGTTTTTCCACCCTTCTGTGATGTCAGCACCAGTTTGTCCATCCGACTGTGATATCAGCACCAGTTTTTCCACCCTGCTGATGTCAGCACCAGTTTGTCCACCTGACTGTGATATCAGCACCAATTGTCCACCCGCTCTCAGCACCAGTTTGTGCCCCCGGCAGTGCCCCGGGTCGGCTGCGTGAGTACAGAAGCAACTAATTACTGCTGGGCCGGCCGATACCTGTGTTTGCTCGCCCCAGGCTCTCATTACCTGCCGGTGGCACGGTGTAAAAACAAGCCGCCACCTGGTAGCTAGGCCGACTGCGTACTCACTTGAAACCTGCTGATCCCAGTAGAATCCGGCAGTAGAGATACATTTTTTTTAAAGGAACGTAATTTTTAGAAGACAGATGTAGCTTTGTTAGCTTTCTATAAAATGTGTATTATTATATGATCAGATATTTTCTACGTTACTGAACTACGTTGCACTGCCTACGTTTAGTTTTAGGTCAAAATTGCGCTACGTCATTGCGCAACTATTTTTTATGAACTGCAGTATTACATTATTTCAGCTGCAGCCACGGTACAAAATATATCGAACTACGATCTTCAAAGCTTGATTATATGTAAATTTAGAGCACGAATGCTGAAGAGTTAAAACTCAATTGGCATCTCTGCTGGGAAATATGAAGTGATGTTTTGCTCCTCATGCTGCTCTGTGGTCAATCTGGCTTTTACTGGATCTTGATCTACTGCTTGTTGAACTTTTAAATATTTTTTAAACTTAATCTCTATGCACGGTGTGAGCCTTGCGGACTGTAGAGAGATGACACGTTTTCATCGCCTGAGGGGTCAGGACCCCTTCGGCTCCCTAGATTCACCGCTGCATGTGTTGGTTTTTGAAGGCGGCGAGGGTACCCCATTTCCGGGCGTTTTTTATTGTTAGTCGCTCTTCCACTGTCGTCCACAGGCTCCGGTTCGACAATTTAGCTCCCCCCTCCAGAAAACAGCGCCCCTCAGGCAAAGTTACCCATGTCACCATTTTGATGCAAATTTTGAAATAATTGCCACAAAAAACGGCCGCTCTTTCTTCCACGGAGCACACCCCCACATAATACGTAAAAATCCCCCTCTCCCTAAGTGGTATGTTGTCCCATGCGTAAGCCTTCGCCTCACGATAGCGAAATTATATATCTATTACTGAATTTAAGACAAATTCGAATAGTTTTTATCTCTAACCGGAAGTAATCTACTGCTTAAGTTTAAATGTATTTGTTTTGTCTTACTGTTGGCATGCGTTGCCAGCAAAACTCACATTTTTCTGCTTACGGCTGGAGTAGTAAGAAATTCAGATAATTCTTCAGGTTGGCCACATTTGCCGAAAAATGATGCTACATGTTATCAATTTGTTGTTTGATACAACAAACTTCCACCCTCGGCCATTAATATGATAAGAGCTCGGGGTGGCGATGGATGTGTTCCCTAGGTGAGCCGCAAGGGTGACGTCCATCCAAGGTTTTGGATCAAGTGATAAAGTAAGGGGCCGTTCATAAATTATGCATAATAAAAATGCATGTTTCTTATTCTGAACCCCGCTACCTATGTAACGCGTTTTGCACCCATGTTTAACGTTTGAGAACGCTGTGGCAGACTCCCCACCCCCTTACATTACGTAATTTGTGGGCGGCTCCTAAGGTGAAACGTCTTTGACCCCGAATTTTTAGGGACTACCTACAGCTTTGCACGCTTTCCCATTGCAGCAGTGGACAATTCACTGCTCTCATATTGCATGTATGCTCCAGCAGTACGTAGGTGGTGCTAGTGCTCCCCAGGTTGGTTGTTATATCATTTGTGTCGCACTCGCCCCCTCCCCATCGGTCACCGTCAGCTCTGCTCCTCTCCAATCAGCAGATATTCCCATCGACACGACGCTCCTGACTGTAACGAACTCAGCAACTGTTTCGCCTGTGCCGGAAAGCAGGTTTGAATAATGAATAAGCTAATCGAGCGGATAGGAGAAAATTATGGCTACGAATTCCGGAAAATGGCGTTCTACATAAATGTTCATGTACATACCTTCCGGCAAATTCATTTTATATATAAAAATCTAACTGGATTTATTGCAAGGCACTTGAACGCCCCTCCACCAATCAGCGGCCGGCATCCACCAGCAGCTGCATGCCCGCGGGGCACAGAGGTGACAGGGGTCACCATCGCGTGACACCGGCGCGGAATTCAAGCGCCGGTGGGGAGGGGTAGCCTGGCGAATACTAATACTTCGCACGTGCATAGTCATGAGGAGGTAGTGGGTGCTTTACAGTTGCATGCTATTGGACTGTGGGGGGAATAGGTGAAAAGTAATCATTTGTATGTGGACATTATCTATATTTAGTAGGTATGTGAGTGGTGTTTAGTCAGGAGAATAAACGTGAGTACATAGCACAGTGGGTGAAAATTTCGGGGGCTGAAGGGCTTCAGAATTTTTTGTTGCATTAAATGCCTTCTTGACAATGGTGCAGCCAGGTTTAATCTTTAGTAGATCGCATATCCCGAATATAATTTGCCCGTTGCAAGCCCTCTGACAAACGCAGTACGGAAGTTAGCGAGTGTCTCCTCTTCATCGGCGTCCTCGGCCGTCACTTAAACTAGTTTCCAGTTTAAGATACCTTAGCGTGTACTTAGTCCACAGACGCTCTGAACGGGGAAAATGCATTATGCGGGATGTGATTCTTAAAGGTCGATACACAGTTGGCAAAGAGCACGAGTTGTGAATACCAGCGTCCTGGTAACTATTTGTAGTTTGGATCTATTCAGAAAACGTGTTTCGTTTCCCCTACGAAATCAGGGGCCTGCCCATACTAGCCTGAGCTGTAATATGCAAAAATGGTCTGCGTTACGTAACGAGAGGAATTTCCCGTAACCGTAGCTCGGCAAACGCAGCGTAGTGTGGCTGAACGCGCTACACGTAATGTACTTTGGTGCGAACTACATTCCAAAGTCTGGCGCATTCCATTCCACTGTGCTCATTTAGCACCTGTTGTGACATTGCAATGAAAATTAGATATCTGCTGTCCAAGAGAAGAAAGCTGAAAAATTGACAAAGTACAATACGCGTAGCGTTCAGCTTCACTACGCTGCATTTGCCGAGCTACGGTTACGGAAATTCCTCTCGTTACGTAACGCAGACCATTTTTGCATATTATAGCTCAGGCCCCTGATATCGCAGGGGAAACGAAACACGTTTTCTGAATAGATCCGAACTCCAACTAGTTAACAGGACGCTAGTCTATATCCGTGCTTGTTCTTCGTTAGGAGTATTTAGAACCCAGGGTCCCGATGGGAACTATTTTAAATAGCAGCTTGCCATTTCAGGCATTGCATGGAAGAACTGCTGTTCTCATTCCACAGTCCGAATTGCTTCTAGTCTGAATCAAGGCTGGATATCTCTTCTCGATCTAGGGAGAGGGGGTCCTGGATTCACCAGTGCTGTCACAGCAATGCAAGCCCTATACAAAGCCTATAGGAGTAAAACAATCCAGGAGGCTTTCTGACCCTTTCAAACCCCCCCCTACCTGGGATCTCCTCCCATGATCTGGATTATCGTATCTGACATCAGCATTGCAGTGTTGGCTTATTTCCATAGGTTACTTTTCCCTGATTCTCATTCATCCAACTATGTATAGATTTTCATGAAGTTTGAGGCTGCTATAAATCAATATGGTCTGGGTACATCAGCTAGAATATTTGTTTGTGAATCTGAACATATTTCCCAGCAAAGAAGTAATCCTATTCTTTCAAGCACATTGAAATAAATAAATATTCTAAACCAAACTTGCCACCGCAGAAGCGCCTTGCCTTGTAACTGGTGGCAAGCTATTCTCGGCACCAACAGACTAGTATGCAGTGTTCAGGCCCCTGGGATAAACCAGTCTTCCGTTTTCGTGGCTCTGGACTCCCACATAATCTCTGAGAAGTTCCTTCTCAGGCAAAGCACGTGGGCAGAGCTGTGAACAATGAACGGAGGGAGGCAGACATTTCTGCACATTGGGCAGTCTCACGGTAGTGTATCCTTGTTAACTGCAGCTGTTTATTGGAATTGCAGTTATTCCAGCTGTTTTATACGATGATGATAGTAGATTTAGAGGCATCTAAGAAATTTTCTTGGTCAACCAGGCGGATCAGGATTGCCGATCGGGGGACCTTCGGGGGCGCCATCGGACCAGGGGGCCCACTATGACCGGCAAAAGCTATCAGGTGGGCGCAAATCTATCGGTGGGCCCACTTCGCATCCGGGGGAAGAAGCGACATTTCAGGGGTGCCATCGACCTTCAGGGGCACCGAGGGTCAATCGGGGGGGTGCCCTGGATCTGCCTATGTGGTCAACAACACATGGCGTGCCACATTTTCATATTCTAGTGCATTTGAAAGGGCGTTTAATGGAATAAGAGGTTTTTTTGATATTGTCAGGTGCATTTCTTTTTCGTAATAGGTGTGGGTGGATATCCCGGGGAAGGGGGAAGGGACAGGATCCCTTAATTTGAAAAAGGGGAACATGGTGAGACCATCACATGTCTTTGAAGTCTTGTCCTCCTAATTTTTTTAATCTTCCTGAATGAATTTGGATGCTAATACATCATACCATATTTAGAAAAATTATTTTTACATCATTAGTATCATTATTATCACCATCTATGGGTGTTCTCAACCAGCCAGTAGGTATCTGAAGGTTGCCTGCTCGATTCGGCCTCCCGTTAATAGGCGTCGTCTCCTCGTCGCCATAGTGCGGGAGTGCCCCAGGGCAGTGCACTGCGGTGCTGGTCGGCTGACAGCTGACGGCTGACCGCGGACGGCTGACGGTTGAAAGCTGACGGCCGACAGCTGACGGCTGACGGCTGACCGCGCGGCCGACCGTTCAAGCTCAAACAGGTTTGAACGAGCAGTGCGTAATATAGCACACAAGGGCCTAAAGCTAAGTTCTCTTTAATAAAAGACTCAGAATAAGCGCATTTCTCACATGAAACAATTATTTATCAGGTTTTGATGACTAACATCGCCCAATCGGAAGCTGCCGCGGAGAATGTTTTAACTTTTGCGGCTTAAGCCATATATTTCTGAGCACTGCTTTCGTACTTATGCGCCACTGACTTCTACTCACTTAGCCGGGTTACATGAGCAGCCTCGGTACCAAGGCCCTCGGTACGCACTATTACGTCGTTCACCAGCCAGACGTAATATGGCACGACGCAGATCAAATATGGGGACGCAGAACGGACCATTCTAAAAAGCAAATAAATGTTCGTTTATTCTATTTGAATTAAATATATACGTAAGCATATGCTATTCCTTTTTCTTTTCTTATTTTTATGGTCAAATATCTGATATCGAAAGAAAATATTGTATTTCATATTTAACGATGTTATTGTACAATTCCTTTGCTTGCGACTGGTATGGACTTACAACTGGTCTAATGCTCTGCTTCTAGATAAGGACTTAGACCGAGTGGCAAAAACGGATCGAATACTCGAATGCATCAGTTGATTGGTCCGCCCCCCACGGTCGGTATGGAAGTAGTGCAAATTCAGGCTGTTCATTTATTCGGGATAACTGAGTTCTCGGTCCTCTTCTCGATAACTTCTGTCGCCCTTATATCAGTCTCGTGGCAACTGACGCTAACAAAAATTTTGCTCAGTTGCAGCCGCTTTTGAGGGGAAGACCTCCCATGTATTTTGAAACTGTTATTTTTAACAGAGGTATTTCGGAGAGAACTAAGTACATGCAAAGGCGTGGCAGATCAGGGGGAAAAGGCAATGCCCCAAACGGAAAGCTCGGGGCAAAACTATGTTTTGCCCCCAAAGCGATCGACCTCCTTTTCCCCAACTCCTTTTAGCTTGTAAACAAGATTGGTGCTTCAACTCTCAACTTCAAACAGAATTAGTGAAGTTCAGTGTAAATATTGGGGCTTGGATAGGAAAAAAGTATCTTGAGATGATGTTTTCACCCCGTGACGTTTTTGCTTTTCATCTCCAGTTCCCAAAATCCTACCGAAAAAGCATACTGTAAAGCAATTTTGCACTGCGCGGCGTTTTTTTGCTTTTCGACTTGGTTTGCCCCTCCCAAACCATCGGCTAGATCGCCACTGTGCAAAGGGCGAGGTGATTGGATAATAATATTTGTGGCTTATTGACACACTAACTACCAAGGTCATCTGGCGTCGCCAACTCTTTCCCTGTCGGAAGGGTTTCTCAGGAGCCAGCTTGTTCCTTGTTCAGAGTTGCCGCCGGGCCTTGAAGCCGGGTCGGCTGTGTGGCAGTCAGCTACGCTGAACACTCCACTACCGCGCCCCGGCAAGGTGATTGGTGCGACTGAGTAAATGTGTGCCTTTGGCAGTGTAGGTAGTTTAAGCACATTTTCATTTCTTAGCTTACCTTTAACAGGGAAGAGGTGGCTGTTTTCTGTATTTCCGGAGAGTAGACAGACGCTGACAGTGGAGTAGGACCGCCTGTCACCATGAATATATTTAAGAAAATCCCTCGCAGACTTAAACTATTTCGAGTAGAAATGAGAGTGATAAAGAAAATAGGTTCAAAAATTATTTAAACAGGCTCGGCTTATACTAAAACTTCGTAAAGGAGTGGCGTTTATGGTCAAAGCTCATCACAAGATAAGACAAGTTTTCATTACGATAAGAAATGTATAATGAACAAATGTGATGCCCGTCCCACTCCTACGTTAAAAACAATAAATATAGTGCAAAATGGGAACAAGAGATATGATCGTCTACACTGCCAACTGCACCTTGACACTGACCAATTTTAACAAGCTGTAACGAAAGCTTTAAGTTTTATTCCAATTCGATTAGAAATGTTTGACACTAAGAAAAAAAATACCTCCGACAACTCAGGCCTCATGCAACTCAGATGACTATTTCAGATTTAGCATGCGTCAGCAAAACAGGGGTCAAAGATTCCAGCGAGTCAGCATACTCAAAAACACATTTTGAAGTTGCAAATAAATCGTATATATCCTCATTGCGTTGTCAGTTTTTTGGAGAAAATAGTGCCGACTTGAATCGGAGAAAGACATATTTATAGCACATCCTGATGTTCTCTTCATGGTTGTTCACAATTCTCCTGTCTTATTTTGTATACGCTTTGATATCAGAGATAAATTGGTCAAACGGCTTACTTCTTTATCGCCCTATTTACATTCCATTGTGTTCCCGAGGACCCATCGGTGAAGTTGTGGCACGGAGACATGTCCACCACCGCCAGCACCGATGTTAACCTGCGTGCTCGCTCTGAGACGATCCAGGTCACGTGGTCCGAACCGCCTCGGGGGCTGAGGTGCAGCCGGCACGTGGGAAGCAAGAACTTGGGAGCATTCAGTGGCACAATGAAAGCAAGTGAATGGAAATTAAACGTACAGATAAAATGCATGTGCTTTGAAAGTTCTCACTCCTAACAAAGGGCACTTCTGAAAAGTTTGACTGTTGATTTTGGTCTATTTTTATTTGTTTGATGTTTTCGCTATCGATTGAATGACAAGAAAGGTTAGCTTGATAATATGCGTCGGAATGGGGGGAGCAGAAGGCTCCCCACCTTTTTTCATCAAACTTTTTCTGATTTCAGTCAAATTTAAAAAGTAGTCGGAACATGTTTTAGCAGTCCTGTGGAAGGCACCAGCAAGCTTAAATCTGGGAACCTTTTGGTTCTTGAGGAGAAAGCAGTTTCAGCAGCAGGCTAAAGAGCGGCTGCCCCCTAACATTTCTCGGTGGCGACGCCGACGGTCTTAATTATGTTCTAGGTTTGAGATATGTGTGTTTGCTTGTGGTCTAAGCTCCGTTTCTGTTAAATACTTTACTGGAAGTCAATCGAACAAATCAGCATGCCTGAAATGACAATATGTCTTCCACCTTTGTGACACAACCGGAATTTGATGCAACATCATGTCCCACCAAGGCTCATTGCCAGGTCACTTTGCCTTTAAAATTGCAAGAAGAAGAAGCGAGTTTTTCTAACCTACGTATCAAATCCGAGACCTAATTATGTGTAAATAGTTGATTCTGGCTAAACATGCACTGCTTCAGCACAGATATTTACCATAGTTATCCTAAGGCCAGGTCAGGTCCTTAGTCACTTTGCTTCGCTGAATATTTGATTAGACAGAGAACTTTATGATTTTACTTTGGGCCCACTTAAGGTGAGGGTTAAAGGCCACTTCTCAAATGTGAAACTGCCTCTCAAGCTTGTAAGTTACTGAAGTTTTAAAATGAACCTCCTTCCATATGATAAATAAATAAATGTGTTCGATCAGGTTAATAGCGGAACATCTTCTGCAAAACGATCCTGCAAAAGAGCTAAAATAGAAACGTATGCTGAATTTTTCACTTATTAACTCACGAACCATGCCTCAAGTTTTGCAGCCCGAATTATTGTCACTTGTCCACACCCCTGTCTTATTTTATCATTGTCCTCAGATGTTTTCATCTCTTCATTTGGGTAGGACTGATTGTTTTGCCACGGACCAGTAAGCTTTATGCTGAATAGCCTAAGTTTACAAGTTGTTTATTGGAGGTTCTCCCCATCAAATAAGTATTTACGTTGAAGTTGTTAGAATTGATCACACTTAGCTAATTTGTCCAAGGAATTGTAAATTTCCCCGTCATCCTTTAAAAGGAGCCGCATAAGAGCCATAGGCGGGTCCAGGCGGCAACGAGGGAGGCACGTGCCCCCTCCATCATGGGCTCAAGCGTTGCCCCTAGAACCGCCCCTGTGTCCCTTTAAACGTCACTTCTTAACCCATAGAATGCAAATACTGGCGCCCTCACGATGCAATTCGACATCTTTGGCATGTCACGCCTAAAGAATTGGCGACCCTGACCGAAGTGCCCACTCCCATCGGAAATTCCCTATGATAAGCTTAGCAGAATGTGCACCGAAGAGCAGAATGTGCACCGCCGCCAATTCATGTCACAAATCTTGCTACTGGAAGAGTGTTAGCGTAAATTTGATTAAGAGTCCGGTGAAGGATCAAGAGCCACGAAAAGTTGAGCAAGAAGCCCCATAAGAGTTCATGGTCCTGTGAATACTGATACGCACAGATTTTCATACATGACTCTTAAAGAAAATTTGTACGGATTCGAGTTTTTGCAAATCAGGTCGACATTAAAACTACAACAAACCAAAGAAGGCTTAAACGAAGAAAAAACAGAAGGTTATCTTTTCCAATAAAAAATTCGGACAAGCAAAGAAGCCGCGCAGCTGACCCAGCCTATGGACATCGACACGATGCAGCTTATGCTGATGAATCAACATATTTTTACCTGTACCTAACTCATGACTAGAAAATGAGTCTTACTAAGAAAAAGCCGTCAGAAGGTGTCATGCACAGAACGCCCCATAAGAATTCCTTAACTTGCTGACTAGCCTGTCAGTTCAACTGTTTTGGCTGTCCCAACTTTGCGTCTCAGTGAGACTGGGCTTGTATGGTATATCTGGTAAAATCACAAGAACGGGAGACACTTATCTTATTGTATTACCCAGAAGGAAGGCGTGTATTATAAGTGGCCAGAAAGGAGGCCTGTATTGTATTGGTGTTGCAACAGTTGTTTTGTCTTGTTTCAGATCCTGTTGAAGTGAAGAGCATGGCCACTGATTTTGCATGATGCATGACTTTAAAAATGTGGAAGAGAAGTCACGATACGTAACACCTGCATGACTTTAAGGACAACTGAACTCCAGACTGATTCACATTATTCGGCAAGGACGGAAACACTTTGGTGGGTGTCGCCTGAAGTTTATTTGTCCCATAAGTAATTGATAGCGTCCCAGAACCTACGATGCTGCATGATAAAGCTCACGCTTACTTTACCTTTGAAGCTTAACTGCTATCTTTTGCTGCAGGTCAGCATGCTGCCTGTGATTGGAATCGCTTGTGCAATGTCTTGCACTCGTGTGGCGCCGGCTTCGGTCTGACAGTGTGCTCGGTTTGTTTCAGAGGCCACACATTCATGATCTCATCTACATGCATTTTTCTAGCTCCAGCGTTGGTTGGGAGGAAAAAAGTAAACAAATGCAGTGAAAATTCGTTACAATATGCCTTTTGGTAGGATTTGGGAATGGAGAGAAAAGAAGAAAAACCACGGGTAGAAAATTGAACTAAGATACTTTTTCATCAAGCCCAAATATTTACGAACTTCACTAACTCTGTTGAAGTTGAGGTTGAAGCACAATCTGCCTACAAGCTAAAGGAGTCGGGAAAGGAGGTCGATCGCTTTGGGAACATGTTTTGCCCGAGCTTCGTTTGGGGCAATTGCCTTTTGCCCCCCGGATCCGCCACGACTAGCTCCCTGACACTGATTCTGCTCTCACCCTCGGCTGTTTCCAGTACCACCAGGTTACCCAGTTACGCCTCCTGTTCTCCATGGTCTCCACCAGTCTACGTAAAGGCATTTCAGATGAGAACCAGGGCGTTATCAAATGATTGATCGACAGTGGTCGTGACAGGCCAGAAGGAAAGCGTGTGCTGCATTGACCAGAAAGGAGCCGCGTACTGTATTGGCCAGAAGGGAGGTATGTACTGCAAGTGGCCAGGAGGAAGGGATGTATTGTATTGGCAAGAAGAGAAACATGTATTGTTTTGGGCAGAGGGGAGGTGTGTATTGTATTAGCCAGAAGGGAAACGTGTATTGTAGTAGCCAAAATGGAGGTGTGTATTTTTAAGAGACCAGAAGCGTGCTATCTGGTTACATAAACTTGTCTATAAAATATTTGAAAAAACAGGGTCTATGGCTGTATGGAAACAAAGTAGATATCAAATATGAAAATCAAAATATAAAACTCTCGCGTCATCCAATCGACACACACAGGGGGTTTGGGAACATTTATCTCTTGGGGGTAGGAGCAAGTTTTTGCTCACAGACCTGTGTAAAACTTTTTAGTGCTCAAGGCCTATATAACTCTCTAAGTACATCTTGGAGGGGGTGACAATATTTTTTACAGACCTAGTAAATCTTTAAAAATTGTTGGAAAATAGTTTGGCCCACGTGAATGCCGTCAAGCACACATAAAGATCAAAGACCAAAAGCGAAAGTAACGTCAGCTCCTACAATGATCGTTTGTGATGGACGGTGGCATTGTTAAGTCATTTATTTTACCTCCAAAGGTAATTCCATTCATCTGCTTAAGCACTTCGTATAGAAATGACCTCTTTCTGGAGTGGCACTCCAAGAGTCGCTCAGTAATTCAATACTGTTTAATACAGCGCGTTGACATCAGCGCGTAGTACAAAGCCCTATATGCCGTGTCCCCAGCGGCCTTGCCGATGCGGCCTTGTTGCTACCCGCGCACTGCTCCCCAAGTGGTTCGGACCACGTGACCTGGATCGCCTCAGGGTGAACGCGCGGTGAACACCATTGTTGGCGGCGACAGACATGCTGCCCTGCCAGGACTTCACCGCTGAATCCAGGGGAACATATTGAATGTGTAAAGGAAAGCACAGAAGAAAGCTCTAGCTATTCTAGTTTCGACGAAGTATGCCCAGTAAATGTTTGGTGAAAATGATGAAACGAATTTAGATCATATGATGTTAGAATGAAACGTATTAACGTTGTATCATATGCTAAATGTGTTTATCAAAGTAGCTTGAATTTCTTAGAACCCTGATCTTGAGCCACAAATAAATCCGGCTTCCAGCATCAATACAAGATAGTGGCATGAAAGAAGTTGCAAAACTTCAAACAATAAAACAGGTTAGGTTATTCGACGGAGAAATACAGAACGGAAGTCACCGTCCAGACCCATTCTCACTTTTCTTTTGTAGAGACCGAATATCATATGCTGCTCCGAAAACGTATCCGACTGTTACTTAATCAACCCTGGTTGCATTTGATACATGTTCGTCAGTTCCAGTTAATTGTCTATTTTGGGAACTTGCTCCAGTTTTTATTTACCCCAGCATTGTACACATTGAATTCTTAGTTGTTGTGCCGTGATATAAGTGCTGATTCCTAAGAAGTCGAATATTGCATTGATTTCAATCAGAAGCGTCGGGCGAATATCACATTTTCTGTGATGACTACCAGCATTACATAGATGATTACCAGCAGGGATGCTCCCAACAGGAAACCGGGGCAGCCAATCTCCCTACATTTCACAAGGAAGTTTTATCTGAGCCAAATCTGGATAAAACTTCAGTCTTATTAGGGTCATAGGAGGAAAGTAAAAGTGGCCTAGTCCGAGATGCTGGTTTTAGGAGACATAGCTTTCTTTCAGTGAAGGTATGCACTTTCAGGCAGCCTTTCCCCCTCCTCCAACTTTTGTTTGATCAAGGATGCATCTGTTACGTGAGAAAAAATCCTGATCTGAACTTTACACCTTCTTAACTAGCATCCAAAAGCCAAAATCAGCCATAGTTGGTTCATATTAGAGGAATATTATATTTTCAGAATTAGATACAAAAATCATTGGAATTCGGCCGGATATTGAAAAATAGGGGCGAAATTTTGCGACAGCCTGAATATAAGAGGAGTATGGTGCAACATCACATACATGTTATCCCTGAATAACCCGATTTATGACATCCTCTTTGGACAGAAACAGAATCATCGACGCACAGTTTTTTTAGTCTAGGGCCAAACCAAAGCTGGAAACTTATATTTGCTTTTAAGCGATATCAATCCGTTAAAAAATACTTCCATCTTAAGCTGCGATGTTTAGCCAGACTAATATTTCACTTGAAATTTGAGTCTTGAGTTCTAAATTTATCGCCAATTTTACGATAATTGTTGCGGGCAATGTATGGACATACAAAGGCCAAGAGGGCGAACCCTCCACCCTCTTTTCGAGAACGGTATAGGAGCTGACCCCCAGGCTTGCTCAGTGGTATCACCTCCTGGTAAAAACTGGAAACTTTCATTGAAACCAAAACGGGACCAAATGTATGTAGCACCTCGGTATTGTACAACGAATTCTGAACAAACAGCAATAATGTTACTTGTGGTTACAGAAACTGGTAAAGGTTTTGGCTATTAGATTTTACTGTTGGTGTCCAAAATTTCACTGGGGATACCCATATACATAATCAATATTATGAGGGTCATAGGTGGAAAGTACAAGTGCCTTTGGCAGCCCTCAGAACAGCTCATGGGCCTTTTGTATTGGCTATTGGGCCTCTAAATCATTATCGGGGTCTCTTGAATTCAGGGTAGTCCTATTAACTCCGTATTGAATCTCCAAAATATAATCTAACTTAAAAACCCAATATGCCGTTACGATGACATCCTTCGCAGATTCGAGGAGCACCATGACTTATTCATTGCCCTCCTGTTCCGGCTTGGGGATCTCTTGTACGGCATTGAGGTCTCCTTTGCTATTTTAGGGACTCTTGTTTCGATTTCAGTGGCCTACACAGCACATTGAGACCTCTTTACAACAGCCCCACACCTCTCTGTGCTTGCCTAGGGCTTCCGTGGCTTCCAGGAGCTTATAAACAGTACAGAGCTCCTGCCTGCGAAAACCTTAAAAAAACTCCCAAGCCTGCTGTGTTATGCACTCGCTGTGATTATTCCGCCATGGGACCTCATTTGTCTTTCGATGCCTCATTGACTGTTTCTGGGGTGCCTTAAGCGCATTTGAAGCCCTTTCATTGTAGTTGGGCCCCGTAAATCATTTCAAGGGCCTCCTGCACTGGCTTTCGGACACTCTGGTGAGAATACAAAACCGTCTTAAGCGCCTCCTTCAATAGCTTAGGGTCTCCAGTGGTATCTTATAGGGCCTTCTATAGCATACTGGTGAGAGATCTTCCACTTTACTGATTCAGGGGCCTCCACAAAAGTTGTTGGACTGGCCCCCTCTGGCAGAGCTCGTCCATGTTCGCCCCTCTGGTGGAGCCCCTAGTCTGAGCCAGGCCATGTAACAAGGTAATGATTTGGGACCAGTAGGAAGGGCTTCAGTCATTTTTAGACTCCCTAAAAAGCTCGGTTATTTTGATCGGGTATACTTTCTTCATAGAAATAAGTCCATAGTGACATACAGGCGTCAACACATAAATGAATATTGAAAAGCGAGCAGATCGTGGCAGAAATATATTGATAATGATGTGCATCTTATGTTTTGCGGTATTTTCAGACTAGGACCTACACGCTAGCAAACACATATTCAATATTATGATATTCTTAAACATGATACCAAAATGTTGACTTTTGCGCGTAAATAGAATTATTGAGTCTTGACGTAACCAACCCGAGAAGTTAGGTATGCGTGAAACCCTTTACTCGTTGACTAGATGTACCATGACCTTTTAAAAAATATCCTCTTCTAATGGCTCTAAAAATATTCCAAATTAACTTCAAAACCCCAAACATCATTTTATCTCCATTATTCATTTGCTAGAATATAAAGTTACGTACAAGATCAGTAATAAGGTTATCACGTGCTCCTCTATTAGGAATGCTGTCTGCATCTCTCGCCCGCCCACTGTTCCTTCTTCTGGGTCTCCAGGTGCATTGAGGCGACACGTTATGGGAATATTTGGACAGCGTATTACCAGCGGGCAGGTCAGCCAGGCCCCTGCCACTTATTGCGCTTGTATAGCATCGAGCCGTAGTCCGGTGCTCGAGCTTTTCCTGGTGAAGACTCTCATGTTACGTTTGATTTTTCTTGAAAGCCCTATCTGGGAAAACAAGGCAATCATAAGTGATATTGTCTACTAATACTTGTTTGGTGTTTAGTGGCACACTAATCGTTGACGTCAATGCATCAGCCATTGCATTGGCTCATAATCAGAGGCTTATATCCTTGTGGGAGGAATCTTGGAAGTCAGATTGCAGTTTTTTAGAAGACCTGTTGGCTGTCGACTATAAGTTCTACCAACTAGGTTTTCGTGCCCGTCAGTGAACTGAAATGCTTCTGTGCCGAGCTGCGGAGGCGTTAGAGAACAAGTCTTCTCCTAGCCCCAAAAAAATGAAAAATTAAATATTACTTTAAGGTCACTTTGCTGCTGAAAAGAATAATCTAATATTAACACTTTTTCTTTATATTAGCAAAATTAAATGCCAACAAGGGTTTGAGTTCAGGGAGCCTTCTAGTAGAAATTTTGCCCGGATTTGATTTTGGCATGATCACCGAGCCAAATAAACTCCTATCCAATTTAGAAAGAAACACCGGATATAGCCTTAGTGTAAAAATTCCCCTTGGGTCGTACCATGAGTTGAAAACCAACTCCACAGCACTGCTTCAGTGCGTGTGTCAGGAATGAAATGTGTGAATGAAGTGAGTAGTTCATAGCCAACAGGTTAAAGCTCGAGAGTGGGCGAGGGAGCACTGATTGGGTGCTAGTGAAGGATGAAAGGGAGAGGATGAAATAGAGGGAAAAGACGATCTTGTCCTATAGACAAATCAAAAGTGTGAAAAATACTGATGATTGAGGTACCACAATAGTTGGTGGTGGTATCTTAACGGCTTTCGCTATATTGAGATATCAGGTTTGTAAAAAGAAACAGGTAAAATTAATGAAGAAATATAATAAACGCCACTTTGCCAGTTATAGGAGGCGTTTCCCTCGGGAGGTCCACCTGGATAAGAGGCCCTCAGGGAACAAAGATGGGCTTCTCCGATGGCAAGCGGGTATGTGTACGTGTTTTATATAATCTTCTAGTATTTTAAAATTGATCCAGGGCACTGCAACCGGATGGGTAGGGAACTTGCCCACTTGCTTTTCATCCGAAATTTTCCGATTTCAGCTAAATCAGCACTACGTCCAAAAAATATCAATATGAGTATGCGCAAAATGAGTAGAATATATCAAAAATTCAAAATCCTGAGAGCTGAAGTGAGACAATTTCACTGGCAACTACGCCTGCCCACCCTACCACCATACTTCGTGGTCGGTGGTGCAGCTCTTCACTTTAAAACAGGCCTACCTGATAAACACCCTCACGGAAATCGATCCTTTCACGCCGTTTACAAATCAGGGCACCTTGATTCGTCTGGAATTACAGGGCCGTTACCAGTGTCCTCCATTCGAACTATTGGGGACATACTGCTGTCCATTCACTTTCCCTTACTTCATAGGGGATCCAGGGGGAAAAGTGGCAAGTGCCTGTACCTACATGTGTACGATGTTTAAGCTGTTGTGTGTACTGTAGTGGATCAAAAGTATCCCCACATGCATGTTGTGTGATCCAGAGTACTTACAGCCAGTGACGGTGAAACTTCCGAATTTAAGGGTGGGTGGGGCAGCATGGATTTTTAACCCATTTCTTTGTAGTCAACGCTATAGGGCTAGTGTTAAAATCCCCCTTTTCCAGTTCCACCGCCAGTGCTTACAGCTCGTGATACTTGTATTTGAATGTTAGAACTTCGTAGGGGATGCATGGAGTGCAGTTATAAGCCCTTGTCCCGCTGGGCGGGTTCGGGGTGTTTGAACATCCTCTCGGGTTATTTTGAAAGTGCAAAAAAAACAGCGATGCGAAGCGCCACCGTACTCGGCTCACCATATCCATGATCAATTCTGCAACTTTTGCAAAAATGCTAAGTTTGGGCAATCTCAGGTCAGGTCACCAGGCCATGTCAAGTGACCTCACTTCTAAAAATGTTTCATGTGGCACCCATGAAAAAGGATTAACCCATTGATCTGATATTCACATTACATAATGGACCGATCAAGTACTAAAAGTCGGAGTGACGAGATTTTCGATATCGATGACTCAGGGTCGGGTACCGATTATGACCTTTCAATTGAAAATACATTTGAAAAACGGGAATTTGGTGAAAATGACAATTTCTGTAGATACGGCTTATGATACCTTGCTTTTCGTGCAGTCGAAGCATCTTTGGCTGCTCTTAAGGTTCATGTTGCAAGTTTGGATATGTGACCTGTGAGTAATCACATGGGACTTATTAAGCAGATTTTCAGACTTGGGTCAGTGACTTTGCAAGAACTGGTGATAGAGCTCTCATGTTGATACCATTGCGTCTGGATTATTATTGTGAGTCGACTGATATGCTTTCTTAAGTCATATGTTATATCTTAATCTATTATGGTCTTGCTATACGCAATCCGATTTTCCGTAATGGGAGAAAGCGAACGACACCTAAAAATTGACTGTAACTCAACCCAGTCAGACGCTAGTGTCAAAAATATAATCTAGCCTGTCACATTATTTGGCCTGGGCTAGAAAATTACGAATATAGTATCTTCATTATTTATCATGGGCTATCTAACACCTTTCGCTTTCGTTTGTAGTCCCGCATAGAAGCCAAGATCGAGGGGCGCCTTCTAACACCCCCCCCACCTACTGGGGCGAAGGTGGATCGGAGACCCACTAGGGCGTGTGTTAATGAAAAATAGTTTTTTATGAACGTAAGCCCTCAGAGTACAATCTGATTGCTCTAAATATATCTTTGGTTCCTATAAAACAGTGTCCGGCGAAGATACACATGATGTTTTCATCATTTATTAGCTAATGTTCAACAAATACCTTCAAACAGTCTATTAAGGTCATGAAAGCAATCACAAATATTGGTCTCAAGCACTCAATGTTTTGGATATGGCCTGGAATTACGTTTACGTTGCATGCCTAAATAAACAGGATCGATTTCAGCATCACAGCGAGCATGCAGATTCGTTCTAAGTGGTGCGTCAGAACACAAAAGTCGTCACATAGTTACAACACAATCAAAATTTACGGTATTACACCAGCTGAAATAGGGACGGGAAGTCCTGTATCACACGTGCTGAATTTAGGTAGTTTCCCACAAAAATCCAAAGAAAATGTAAAACACTTCATTGCCTTAACACTGCCGAAAGATAGCAGTGTTTTTCAATACTTGGATATTGGCCAGAACATGCGAAACACCTGATAGTGATAAAGCATAAGTTGAAGTTCATTCCCATTTTGTAGGCAGGTGTCCGGTGTCTAGGTTTTATCGACATCCATGCAACCGGACTCTTTGAAGATATAAGGCTGGTTTTCAGCATTCGACGTGCATTGTCTTCTTTTACTGTCTGGATGCTGATTCCAAGCCCAGATCTCTGTAAATGAGAACATAAGCTTCAGTGGTCCGGCCTGTTTTGTACGATGTCACTTGCACCAGATTGTCGCAATAAACCAAGCTGGATTAAAAACTTGACTTCATGCTAACGTTATATGAGTATCTCGGAGAACTGTGTTATGGGGATAAAGTAATATAGGTTGTTTTAGCTAGTATTTCAAAGCTAATTTGATCATGCGCACGTTGTTTATCAGATACCTGAGCCTCCCTCCGATGCAGCTAACTTCGAACTTCGGCAGAGCAGGTATCAATAATGAGCTTTGTTTACCATGCTACCTTATTTATTCCTCCAAGGACTTCCACTTCAAGCCCTTGCCACCGAGTTCTGAACATTCAATTAGAACAACTGGGCTGGAAACGACAAATGATAGCGCAGCACGCATAATTGGAACCCAATTGCATCTGTGAGAACTTGTTAAGTGGCACTGTAAATAGCGTATCAGGTGGTACATAAATCTAGCATACTCATCCCAAAACGTATGGAATAGAGAAGAATGAATTTGAACGCTTTTTATGCAAAAATGCAGCCATATCAGCGAAAATCATGTTCAGAGCATAAAACAAAAACAGGGCCAAACTCTCAGTGGTCCTGAATGACAGGGAGGGTGGATCTGAGCCATCACTTTCTAGAACCCTCATGAAAAAATGATTATACTAGAATTCCTCAAAACATTTCCCATGGTTTCCAATATTCACCCCCTTTCCCAAAGTACTCTGGAACCTCGCTAGGGTCGAACTCTCCTTGGCCCATTTGAAATACTCGGATTTTTTCCAAACAGTTAAAAATGTCCAGCCGAACCTACATAGGCTTGTGGTACTTTCCCAACGACTTTTCCAACCATCCCAGTAACAGGAGCGGCGGCTGCTTACAAGCGGCACCGGTAGCTGCGCGTGGGTCCAGCCAGACTGCAGCGCAGGGTCAGCTGCTCCGGCTCCAGCGGCGCGCCCGCCGACTCCTCCGCGGCCTGCTCCGGCTCTCCGCCCAGCACTGCGGTACAACAGAGGTCAGTCTACCCACCGTCTCCTCCGCCCAGCACTGCGGTACAGCAGAGGTCCGTCTACCCGCCGTCTCCTCCGCCTAGCACTGCGGTACAACAGAGGCCAGTCTACCCACCGTCTCCTCCGCCCGGCACTGCGTTACAACAGAGGTCAGTCTACCCACCGTCTCCTCCGCCTAGCACTCCGGTACAACAGAGGTCAGTCTACCCACCGACTCCTCAACCTGGGTCCCCGCCCAGCACTGCGGTACAACAGAGGTCAGTCTACCCACCGTCTCCTCCGCCCAGCACTGCGGTACAACAGAGGTCAGTCTACCCACCGACTCCTCAACCTGGGTCCCCGCCCAGCACTGCGGTACAACAGAGGTCAGTCTACCCACCGTCTTCTCCGCCCGGCACTGCGGTACAACAGAGGCCAGTCTACCCACCGTCTCCTCCGCCCAGCACTGCGGTACAACAGAGGTCAGTCTATCCACCGTCTCCTCCGCCCAGCACTGCGGTGCAACAGAGGTCAGTCTACCCACCGTCTCCTCCGCCTAGCACTCCGGTACAACAGAGGTCAGTCTACCCACCGACTCCTCAACCTGGGTCCCCGCCCAGCACTGCGGTACAACAGAGGTCAGTCTACCCACCGTCTCCTCCGCCCAGCACTGCGGTACAACAGAGGTCAGTCTACCCACCGACTCCTCAACCTGGGTCCCCGCCCAGCACTGCGGTACAGCAGAGGTCAGTCTACCCACCGTCTCCTCTGCCCAGCACTGCGGTACAACAGAGGTCAGTTTATCCACCGACTCCTCAACCTGGGTCCCCGCCCAGCACTGCGGTACAACAGAGGCCAGTCTACCCACCGTCTCCTCCGCCCGGCACTGCGGTACAACAGAGGTCAGTCTACCCACCGTCTCCTCTGCCCAGCACTGCGGTGCAACAGAGGTCTGTCTACCCACCGTCTCCTCCGCCCGGCACTGCGGTGCAACAGAGGTCAGTCTACCCACCGTCTCCTCCGCCCAGCACTGCGGTACAATAGAGGTCAGTCTACCCACCGTCTCCTCCGCCCAGCACTGCGGTACAACAGAGGTCAGTTTATCCACCGACTCCTCAACCTGGGTCCCCGCCCAGCACTGCGGTACAACAGAGGTCAGTCTACCCACCGTCTCCTCCGCCCCGCACTGCGGTACAACAGAGGTCAGTTTATCCACCGACTCCTCAACCTGGGTCCCCGCCCAGCACTGCGGTACAACAGAGGCCAGTCTACCCACCGTCTCCTCCGCCCGGCACTGCGGTACAACAGAGGTCAGTCTACCCACCGTCTCCTCCGCCCGGCACTGCGGTACAACAGAGGTCAGTCTACCCACGGTCTCCTCCGCCCGGCACTGCGGTACAACAGAGGTCAGTCTACCCACGGTCTCCTCTGCCCAGCACTGCGGTACAACAGAGGCCAGTCTACCCACCGTCTCTTCCGCCCGGCACTGCGGTACAACAGAGGTCAGTCTACCCACCGTCTCCTCCGCCCGGCACTGCGGTACAACAGAGGTCAGTCTACCCACGGTCTCCTCTGCCCAGCACTGCGGTACAACAGAGGCCAGTCTACCCACCGTCTCCTCCGCCCGGCACTGCGGTACAACAGAGGTCAGTCTACCCACCGTCTCCTCCGCCCAGCACTGCGGTACAACAGAGGTCAGTTTATCCACCGACTCCTCAACCTGGGTCCCCGCCCAGCACTGCGGTACAACAGAGGCCAGTCTACCCACCGTCTCCTCCGCCCGGCACTGCGGTACAACAGAGGTCAGTCTACCCACCGTCTCCTCTGCCCAGCACTGCGGTGCAACAGAGGTCTGTCTACCCACCGTCTCCTCCGCCCGGCACTGCGGTGCAACAGAGGTCAGTCTACCCACCGTCTCCTCCGCCCAGCACTGCGGTACAATAGAGGTCAGTCTACCCACCGTCTCCTCCGCCCAGCACTGCGGTACAACAGAGGTCAGTTTATCCACCGACTCCTCAACCTGGGTCCCCGCCCAGCACTGCGGTACAACAGAGGTCAGTCTACCCACCGTCTCCTCCGCCCCGCACTGCGGTACAACAGAGGTCAGTTTATCCACCGACTCCTCAACCTGGGTCCCCGCCCAGCACTGCGGTACAACAGAGGCCAGTCTACCCACCGTCTCCTCCGCCCAGCACTGCGGTACAACAGAGGT
Source organism: Lepas anatifera (assembly GCA_034440635.1). Classification (NCBI taxonomy): domain Eukaryota; kingdom Metazoa; phylum Arthropoda; class Thecostraca; family Lepadidae; genus Lepas; species Lepas anatifera. The sequence goes on along the minus strand of JAOTON010002140.1, from coordinate 1,733,672 downwards.
CAGTCTACCCACGGTCTCCTCTGCCCAGCACTGCGGTACAACAGAGGCCAGTCTACCCACCGTCTCCTCCGCCCGGCACTGCGGTACAACAGAGGTCAGTCTACCCACCGTCTCCTCCGCTCGGCTTCCCCCTCCCCAACACTGCGGTACAACAGAGGTCAGTCTACCCACCGTCTCCTCCGCCCGACTTCCCGCCCAGCACTGCGGTACAACAGAGGTCAGTCTACCAGGAGCGGCTACCACTCTCAGTCTACCACGCAAAAGCAACCCTTGGTGTCGGACCTTGTCTCAAAATTCACTGTTTTGTACGCGAACTGGGGACCATTTGCAGCTCCCAGGGATCCTCCTTCGCACTGAAGATCTTCGCCCTTCCATCTTGAAATATCTACCAACCTGTTCTTTTGCAGGCAATAACCAATGTCGTCTTTCCGGAGGTCGCTATCGAACCTGATTAGGATTTTTACATAAAAAGAAATATGGAAACCTGAGAAAGAACAGTGAAGTCTTATTACGAGTGCTGGAGCGTAAAAGCTTGGATATAATAAAACATCATTTTGTAGATTGGCCTCCAGTGGTTTCTTTAAAAAAAAAACATATACACTGCGCTCATTTCACAATTACTCTTGTCCTCGACGGTTTTTACGCACATTGACTATCTAAGTCAATATAAAGCTAGCAAAGCCAAAGCTAGTATAATGAAGACTGGTGAACCCTTGCGTTGCTCTCTGTTTTGTGTTTTGTTTTCTACTAAAGAAAGAAGTCGCTAAATTTCTCTTATCTGACTTGCAATGAAGAAAAATTAGCATTAAAGAACCAAGCCATAGCATTCAATTTTCATTCTTTATTTACACCTAAAAGTATGTTCTTACCTGCATAATCCGGCACTTCTGCACGCTTTCCAAAGCGAGGACCCAAGTAAAAACGGTCGGCCTTCGGCTGAACCCGGATTTGACCTGTCGATAGGCAGAAATCTGACAAAATCTCGAAGCGAATTTAAGAGTCACACACTTATTATGAGAATCAATTATATGATAACAGCATTTAACATTTCTACCAGTTGATTCCAGTGGCGGATCCAGCCGGTCAGTTTTGCATGGGGGATCCTACTGATGCTTCAGCGGGGGTCAATGGGGTCAAAATCAGAGTAACAATAATTTTTGGGCCTTATCGATGCATCAACTGCCAGGGTCATACGACGTCGCCAACTCTTTCCCTGTTGGAACGGTTTCTCGGGACAAAATCTGAGTGACAAGGGTGGTGAGGTTTGCAACTATTTTGAAATGGCTCACACAGAAGTGACTTAAAACTTCGAGCGCCAATTGCCGAACACTTGGATTGAAGTGTTGTGATCTTTGTTGTGGAGAAACTGAAGAAGAGGTCTGAATGATCAATATAATTTTCAGAATTGCGTGTCTGCTATATTGACATGCTATATGTCATCAGGTCTGCCACATGACACCATATTTTAGATTGGTATATGCCTTTTTGGAATGACCAATTTATGACCTCATTGTGTGTGATATATTTGGCTTAGAAGCATTTGCTGAAATAAAAGATATGCTACATAATAAATAAGGCAAAATAACAAAAAATAAAGTATATGCTGAAATAAAGGGAAGATACAATCTGTCCTTAAAGTTTTAAACTGTCAGCACCGAATAGTGAAAACAATCTGTGATTTTGATGGGGATCTGCTCACGTGCCCTGTGCACTTAAAGATGTCAGATAGCATTGAGGGGAGAACCGAAATTCTTCTTTTATTTAGCAAATTAGTTTTTTCTCTCGGTTGGGTTCTAAGCCACATAACAGTTAGTAAACTACAATATTGAAGCGTTGACGAAACCATTTATTACAATTTTCTTACCAAGATACACAGGAAAATGTTATTTAGGTGTTCAACCTAATACAGTACCAAGAGATCAGATTATGGAAATGTTTAGGAACAGTGCCTTCACATTTTAGAAGTCATCCGATCAATGATGAGGCTAGAGCAAAGGTTTTATTTGACTAGGTAGACAAGGATTAGAGTCACCTGGCCGTAATATTGGGTAAGGAGAAAGGCAGAGACATACTCTTACTATAAACGTGCCTGGCTCTAGGAGAGGAATTTAGTTTTGTCCCCCTGGATCCGTGCCTGGTTATTTCCCCGTGGAAGGGATGTTGCTCGTATATCTTTACTCCGGCAATTCCATCACTGCCAGCCAAGTACGAAACTACGCACTTAAAGTTGATACTGCACTCAAACAATTAGAGCCGGCTTCTTCCCGTGCATCGACACCTGTTAATATTACATCAATCAGGCAAAGTTCGAGCTTGCCTCATAGTTTCGTTAACGCTGGTTTGAAAGGTGCTGACCTCGTGCATTGGCCCTCTTGACTGGCACGTGCGGTGAGAGCGGCTCAGGTAGAGGGTAGCGAGACGGGTAGGCAGTGCTGTGCCCGACCAGCAACAGCAACAGCAGCGCCACAGCGACAGCACCGCACAGCTCCCGTGAGTAGCCTCCCAGCATGGCGGCCTGCGAAAGACATAGCGTCAGAGCCGACTTCAGCTTGTCATCCTAGTAGAGTGGGGGAACCAATTGGCTGTGTTAAATAGACCGAGGTCTAACGGCCAGAATTGTAAGATAGTCACACGTTTTCAATCATCCGTTTTCGATTATTCGTCATCCGCATGGTGCTTCCCCACCGTTAAGACTAAGACCGTTGTTTAATATCTCAACTAAATAGTCGTTTTTCATGTTTAAGGATTTGGGATTGTTTGTTGATGACGTCAAATTTTGTTTTGTATAATTATGTATAAGTGATTTTTGATTTTGCTTTGACCCTCCACACACACTAGACACGCTTCCAACTTGCGTGGCTTACGATCCTTTGGCCATTCAAAGTAGCATGCTGGTTTCAAATCCTCCTTCCACAACAACACCAATGTTGAGGAATCTCTGCGCTGTCTGGTAGACGGAAGTTTGCTGATATCAGGGATGTCATCACGAGACTGGGCTGGTTGAGGGCAGAGCAGCTATACAAGTATCAATGTTTGACTACACTGAAAAATATTGCAATGACAGGAGAGCCTCAGGTGATTGTAAGCGCTTTAAGATCCAGAAATTCAGAGCACGGCAGCAATACGCGGCAGTACCAACAGCTGCAAACGCCCGTGATTAGAACGGAGGCAGGCCTGAAACTATTTTTATATTTGACCGTGACTACTTATAATGGCCTACCATCTACTGTCCGAGATGCACCAACCATCCGTGCTTTCAAAGTCAGGTTGAAATAATACGCTCTCGAACAGAAGGCAGAGACGAGAGTGATTTGTCACTGGGTGGTGTCCCAGGCGAATCCATATTCAACGTGCAGTGTACGATGTAATTTACATGAAGGATGTATGTGGTGGTGCTGTGAATATGATAGGATGTACGAATTTTTTATGTCCTCTTCAACGTGTTAAATGTCTGACTTGAGATGAAGAATAGCTCTCAAATGATGGAATCATCTCATGATGTGAAATACAATACAATACAATACCAAGATTACCAGTAAACGGCCAAGGGGGAAGAAAAGTGAGCGGGCACCTGCTATCGTATTTGAAGCTAGCATAAAAAAGAATATCGTGTGCGGGAGACCTCGAGGATTCTGAAATTTTCGTTGTCTGCATGACATTGACAATGCTGCAACTGTTTTAGTTGTCTTAAAAGCTAATTTTGTAATAAAATCCACTCATAGTTCATAGTTCAAGAAATATTTTCTCTACAGTGAAAATCATTATATTCTTATGTATACTGTTACAAGATTTAACACGACTGGAGGGCCGAGGCCCCCCACCTGTTTTTCCGAGGTGGCCGGAGAACCGCTTGTAGCCGAAAAACGAAACGTGGCCACATTTAACAGAATTTAATAGCGCGTCGATTGGTGAAGATTTTTTGAAAATCGGCCGAAAATTTTTGACTTATAGGCTTTCAAAGTCAGACCTGCATTTTGAGATCGCCGTAAACGCGCGGTCGGACCAGTTAGCTTGCATTGAAGACCGAGTGGTGACGTCATAACGTCATATAAGCGGGACTATATATCAAGGTCACTTCACATGAAATTCAAGGTCAAGGTCAAAGGTCACATGTCAAGGTCATATCTGCACTTTCAATGTGCGTCCGGCCAAATGACGTTACCCCGTCTGACATATATTATGCTATGACGTCATCGGTATGGTACCCCATTACAAAGGTCAAGGTCAAAGGTCAAGGTCAAAGGTCATTGGGAAAGGTCAATCCTCATTTCCCGCCAAACAGTGGCTATAGTGTTAGTCAAAGTGTAAATAATAAGTAGTATACCATATGGTGACCTTAAAGGTCAATGACCTTGAATGACCTTGACCCAAAAGTTGTGGGGAAGCTTCTTTGAGACATCTTCTCTATGAACCTTGTCCGCCTTTAGCTTATTCCCGCCATTTTCCTGCATAATCACAGCATTTACCAATCGATCCCAGCATGGCCAATATTTGACCTTTACGACCTTGTTTGACCTTGAAGATATTAACCTAGGTCAATGAAAATTAGTCATCATGTAGATCACCATAGCCCCCACCCACCTACCAAGTGGCGTTTTCTAACCCTCTTAGTTTCCGAGATCTTAGGGGGCCTACCAGGTCCCCCTCCAGTGCGCGTTAGTGCCAGACCCCCTCCAGTGCGGGTGTTAATATAGTAGCTTCTTAGGAGCAATACAAATGAAAATGCTTCAAACCGAGGAAGTAATGAACACTTCAAAGTGACAATTTCTAGCTGTCCTAATATTTCCACTGTCATTTTTATTTTCTGTTTGGTGCAGTGACTAGGTGTGGACTGAAAATAATCCCTAATGGGTGTGACAGTCCCATCCTTTTTATTTCGATTCCTTATCACCCTTCTTACGATCCAATTCTTAAGGAGTACATCTAAATAAAGAGTTAAAATTTGCAGTCAGATGGAAAGCTCAGGTTGATTATCAAAAGAAAAACTTTTTCCAAGGAAGATACATTTTCACGTGGAAAATCAGTCCTTGGTGACAATTTATAGCCGGGAAGGTGCCTAACCCACAAATCGACAGGGCTTTACTGCGACTGCCACCAGAGCTAGCACGCGCCTCGGCGAGCGTTGCTCTTATTTTGAATGTGTAGACGGTACATGATGACATGTGTCACTTGCTGATACCCAGGATCGCGCGGCAATGGTATCGTAAATACACACACCCCAGATAGACCACAACAATCTCAGAAAATGTTTTTAGTTTTTCGTCGTAAGAAAAAATCCGGAGTCAAAACGGTATTGAAAACGTCACAGCAAAGCATGTGCCATTTGATGCTGCCTTTGTGGTAAAGGTTTTGTGTTATATCAAGGAAAATAGACGGAGTTGGTAAGCGGCACTTCGGTTCCTGATACTAGCCTATTTTAGCTGAAAACACTCACTTGTATTCTTATTGTTTGTGGCACGAATAAAAGGGATTCAATTTGATGCAAGGCATTACCAGAACGTACGCCGGTTTGGAGCCACGCAGCTTGGAGATTACTTACCTCTAATAGAAGAAAATTAAAGGGATCGAATGGTTAGGCTTATTAGCCATTTTTCAGCAAAAATAAGGCCGGTTCCATTATATTAAAAAAATTTTGTCCCAAAAACTGCTACTTTCCTTAGAAAACTTTAGGATCAACGCCCCTTGACATGCTTCATCGCTCAATATTTACCCGATTTACGTCATCTGGTAGCTGATCCGTGCAAGGGTGACCTGAGCGGGGTGGCCATCCCTGTATTTCGTGGGACATTTAACGTTAGCTTTCTTATTGACCCGTCATTGCAGGAAATCCCCGATCGGATGTTGGGGCCGGGATTTCGAGGGACGCTGCTTGATAACTTGTCTGTGAAACCTGCACAGAACACCGAATTTTTAATAACTTGGTCAAAATGCATCAATTGAAAAGAATCCCTTCCCTCTAGTAGGAAAGTTTGGCGGTGGGTTGTCTCCCAAAGGAGTTCAGCTCCTGCGCTCATGTCCCACAGGAAGTTTCAACTTGTGCATGAAGCCGAGGAGGTGTCACCAACGATTTTAGCTCAGCGAACTCTTGAAGATAGTTTCCGAACCCCGCTGCGAGAGTAACAGGAACTGGTCAGATGGTGACCGTGATCCGATACGGGTCATGACCTCTCCAGTGGAAATGCATGGGGAAAACGGGAATTGGCCAAAAATAGCTCTATAGATATCTGTGTGGATAGATCTGTGTGGATACAGCTCAGAATATTTTAATATTCTCAGAATCGTAGTACCCTAGGACCTTTACCCAAGATATTTTTTTTTTTTTTTTTTTTTTTTTTTTTTTTTTTTTTTTTTTTTTTTTTTTTTTTTTTTTTTTTTTTTTTTTTTTTTTTTTTTTTTTTTTTTTTTTTTTTTTTTTTTTTTTCCCCCCCTCTCTTTTTTTTTTTAGTTTTTTTTTTTTTTTTTTTTTTTTCCGTTTTTCCTCTGGGGGGGGGGGGCCCCCCCCCCCCCCTCAAAGGTGGCTCCGAGGCCCATCGGGGTGGGTGTTCATCCAAGCTAAAACATAAAAACCTGGTTTTTGTGCATCGATTGATGCCTATTTTTATATTCCTGCTACTTGAATGGGGTGTGGCTTAAGGTTTTCTGCATAAGTGGCACATCAAGTCAAAATCTGTCCAAATATCGATGCGACACATATGTCCAGTTCACGACTATCGGTTAATATTATGCACCAAGGTACTATGGGCGCAGAGCGTAATCTAATGTGAATTTAGTTAAGATAATATATAACCATTAGATTTGACTGCCAGGCTTACGTACACGAGGCTTAGTCACGTAAGCCTGAAAAATGCATACGGACATGTGTCGGGCGCGCTATATAGCCACAGCAGCTGAAGCGCCCTAAAGCCCCAACACACACACACTGACATGTGTCGGGCGCGCTATATAGCGACAGCAGCTGAAGCGCCCTAAAGCCCCAACACACACACACCTGACATGTGTCGGGCGCGCTATATAGCCACAGCAGCTGAAGCACCCTAAAGCCCCAACACACACACCTGACATGTGTCGGGCGCGCTATATAGCCACAGCAGCTGAAGCGCCCTAAAGCCCCAACACACACACTGACATGTGTCGGGCGCGCTATATAGCCACAGCAGCTGAAGCGCCCTAAAGCCCCAACACACACACACACACTGACATGTGTCGGGCGCGCTATATAGCCACAGCAGCTGAAGCGCCCTAAAGCCCCAACACACACACACTGATATGTGTCGGGCGCACTATATAGCCACAGCAGCTGAAGCGCCCTAAAGCCCCAACACACACACACTGACATGTGTCGGCTCAATGCTTCATCGCTACTAAGGTTTGTTGGCAGGTGTGAATGCGACGAATGTGCTATAGGCCATACGCCAGGCATGCATACATAACATAGCTGGACAGTTACGAAGGCAAGTCTGTTGTTGGCCACGTAGCATGGAGCTGAGAGCTGTATGAACATTAATTATTTATCATCAGAAGGCAACATTTTCCGTCATTTTGCTCCGCAGCCTAATTCCGTGTTGGCATTTTCGCCGAAGCATTAGGTCATGTAGAAAGGTCCAAGAGGTCAATCAAGGTCACTCTAGGTCAATGACACAAACTTATGGTGACACAAAGGACCGATACACAAGCTGCATGTGAAATCCAGATCAGGTTCAAAGGGAATATGGTACTCTCACACGGGGGTTGATCCAGCCGGCTGGGTAGGGGTTAGGGGCTAAACCCATGTCAACGAGCAAAAAACCTTTGGGCAGCGAAGGAGGCGGTGGACTATTTTTCACCTTCAAGTAAGTACCATAAGAATGAACAAATGGCTTCAAAATAATTTACCGACGGCCGCGTCTTCCTCAATTGATCAATTATGAAACACTGGTTTGCTTGACGAGGAGGGGGTCAAAAGAGGTTTTGGACCCTTCTATTTCGCTTTGGGGGTCATGGATGGAATTCTGCCCCCCCTCTCTGGATTCTCCCCTGCCCTTATAGGACTTGAGCAGAGAAACCCGTCGTGTAGAGGATGGCAAAAAAGGTTGCCGGCTCCATGTTTAATTTTTGTGCGTTTGTTTCTAATCGAACGGTGAGTTCTCGGGCAAACGAGGTTGAAAAAATGTATGCTTTGCAAGATTGATATTTCAGTCCAAAACCTGCCATAAAGGTGCCAATTACCGCGTTTCGTTCAATGTGGGTGTCACTTTTGTTTACAAATTGCTCCCATTTTCAGGCAGTAGCAGGCGTAAAAGTAGTGGCAGTATATTCTCAGTATATTCATTACTTAATGCACTTACATGATGCACACAACTAATTTTCACTTAAGATATAATTGGAAGATTTTGTATTTTGGTTCATCTTGCAATATGAGCATTGCTGTGATCTCGTTCTTGAACCAACTGAGACTAGGATGTACCACAGGACGCCGCCCTCCCAGTATTAAAGATCCGGCGCAGCTAATTACGCGGTATTCCTCCGCGCCAAAGCTCACTATCGTGAGGTACGAAAGCTTTGTGTCCGGGTCAGATATCTTGAAAGAAAGTGTCAGATAAATTTTGAATAGTTACTACTCAAATATTTGTTATGGTGGCGTGGCGTGATTTGACCCTTTGCGGGGGTGTTAGCTTTTCCCCATCTCAGGGACATCGTCAGAAATATAAATTTTAGGTTTAAACAATCCAAAATGAAGTGAACAATATGCCTGGATAAGTCAGTTTGATATGAAATAACTTATTTTGGTCAGAAAATTATAAATCCCACACAAATATAAAAAATGATTTAGAAAAGTTTTATTATTTTTCATGTTTGTCCTGGCATCTAATGCAAAATGCCGGTCCAACACTTATAAACTGAGCACTATTCTAAAGCCGAGTCTACGAAGCACGGCTAAGATTCAATATAATAATTGTTGGGGTTTAACGACGCACCAACTGCCAGGGTCATACGGCGTCGCCAACTCTCACCCTGTTGGAAGGGATTTTGGGGATCAGATCCACTTATTCAGAGGCTCCGCCGGGGCTTGAACCCGGGACCGGTGGCTTAGAAGACAAGGGTGCTATCCACTAAGCCACCTCATCCCCCCCGGCTAAGATTGACCTGTACCAAATAATTTATCTTGCAAGGAAACTATTGCTCAAATCAGAATTTAAGCCAAACAAATGAAGGCTCAAAACCCATCACTGCAGGCTGGTAGCAAGAAATATACTTCGAGGTTTAAAACTAGAATGAATCCGTTAAGTATATTCAATAAGACACCATTCGCATATCATGACCAAGACAATCCTGTTCTTCAGCGTTTTGGAGAACCGGTTTTAGTAAAGGACCAGCAATTAGACCGGTAATTGTTTGATGAAGGACATCACGAGTTGGCTCAACAATCCCGGCCGGATATTGGTGATGAAATGTCCCACCGTCAGACGATCAGTGGGCTGGCTCTTTTCATGCAGCCTGGGGTGTGATGTTTTATTCAACCAGTTTACGAAACCTGCATGTTTCTCGGAAAACCTTCGCAGGCAGCGTCCCGCGTTTATCTCATCCATGCTTGTATACGATTTTGGAGCCATTCAAAGGGATATCCCATCTTTTAAAGTCTGCTGTCTCCCGCTTTTTTTGAAGACCATGCTATTTACATTAGTATTGAATTGAAATGCATGAATTATAGTTTACTATATGCCGGGTGAGGGGCCGAACTCATATATCTTTTCAATCAACCAAACTTATCTCAAAACAACGGTTTAATCATACCGTGCTGTCTGCGTCAATTTCGCAAAAGTGTACGCCTTCTTTCAGTTGTTCTAGAATCGCCTTCACTTTTGCTATGATTTTGGTTCTCTCCTAAGAAAATAGACGCATGGGACGAGTATCCTTTATATGATATGTTGAAGGACGAAATACTTTTGTGGTAAGGAAACACATTTTTCACACTGACCACTGTTGAGAGTATACAGGCCTGTAAAAGACACCCCGAGCGTCAGCTGTCCCAGGGGTGGCTTGCATATGGACGGCTAGGCTGCTAGAATGCAATTCAATAGCTGAAGGGAAGCGTGTTGGACCTCATCCAATCAAAGCGTTCCAGCCACATTGAAATGATTTTCATATCTGCTTAATTCGAGGGCATTGGTGGAAATTCTCCAGTTCTGCATTACGGTCGAAAACTCAGGAAACGTGGGCTCAAATAAAAGTGTTTTGTGGGTGGCTTATTGACACGCCATACAAAACTGCTGTTTTAGTTTCAGACCCATTAGGAGTATTTGATAGGAGTAGTCTATTAGATGGATGCCCAGCTCAGTCACTTTTATCACAACAAATACTCATTCAAATCATTGGTATCGTGAGCTCTAGCAGAACTTCGGGATTGGTACCATATTTTTTATTAAGTCGTTTATAGCTTTTTTATATCCCACACTTGAATTCATAAGTTTAAAACTTGATGAGACTTCTTGCAATTGAGTTTCTCAAGGGCTGCATGATAATCCTAGATTACCCTCCAATATCCGGTCCGACAGACCACATGTAATAGGTAGTGCGGGACTGCAGGTTTAAAGAACATGACCTGGCACCGACAGATATCATTATTGAAGCTGTCAATGTAAAACATCCGATCGGAAGAAGGGGCACACGGTCAAAAAGGGTAACACTCGGACCAGAAGGGTGCTGTTTTTGACGGTGCAACCTATCAGAGGGATCTTAAATCTCATCACTGGGGCGCCGAAACCCACATCGAAAACTCACATCGAAACTCACACCGAAACACACATGATTTGTCGTGTGTTCAGTATATTCGACAACAACGTGAGTGGCTCAGCTTTTGATGAACGTAAACGCTGATGACGTGTTTATCTGAGCATGATGGTAGAAGTAGGTTCGTACCTTAATGTAAATAGATAGCACTTCCAAATATTAATTAGACTGTCCAGACCTAACAAGAATGGTCAGCGGGATTTGTAAAGATGTTTCCTTTTCGGCTGGCTGGACCGCTCCTACAGAACACTTCTGGTAGCTACTACTTTCTTAGCCTGCTGAACACCTGTGTCTGAGCAAGAGGGGCCTCATTCACACTTCCAAACTATCCACAGCGTCGGCGCGCTTCCGCAATGTCTTTAAGTGGTAAACTATAACTGATGGACCTCTTTTAAGCTCTCTATCAGGGCATTTTTCGCATGCAAACTGGAAGCCATTGTTAAATGCGTGGCATCTCTTAAAGGTCCCCCATCCCTGGGGGATCATATACATGCAAAAGAAGTCAGTGCTCTTCCAGTTCTGAATACTTGGAGGTCGGTTTCCCGTCTGGCAAGGGCTATCGTATTCTTTGCTGAAGGTCTTTATAGGTCCCTTTCTAGGTTTATTGTGCGATGCAGTGGTTTATTGTATGGGGCAGCACAAAAAGAGCCCGTTAAAGAAAACAAAATTCCCCCTGGGCTTTCAGAATGTGCTTGTTTGAGCACTGATTAAGCCCTTTTCCTTTTCTTGACCCCAGTAAACACTAACCACTGGTTTAGTGGTTATCAAGATCGGTTCTCACGCAGCCGACCCGAGTTCAGGGCCCAGCGGATTCCCTGAACAAGGAACAATCTGGCTCCTGAGAAACCCTTCCAACAGGGAAATAGTTGGTAACGCCATATGGCCCTGGCAGTTGCGGCGTCGATAAGCCGCAAAAATAATCATAAAGCAATTTCACCTCATGCACCTGCATAAGATTCATGTTTCATCCAAGAAAGTAGAATTCGCATGCTTTTGGGACCACCCTGACCACGACATAGAAAGGAAGATTAGGGGCAGCCGCCCACCCACGCCCTGACTTTTTCAGTTGTGACCTCGCCCCTAATTTTTCAACCCCAACCAGTCGATTTGCTTCAGAAGTGGCATAGTTTAACGTTTAACGGCATAAGTTTGACGATTTTGTTGATTTTGTCCCTCTGAATGGTCTCCTTCTCTTCCTCCCCCAGCAAATCGTCGGTTTTGTACCATTTTTTCAGTCTAGGTATTCAAAATCATTTATCGTGCATGTAGTCAACATCGACAACAAAACAGACCCACGAACTTTTGGGTTGCCTCTCTTCCCCCAAATTGAAAATAGTTTCAACAACCCCAACCTTGGTTCAGACATCTATAGGAGCTTTGTCGGATCAAAGCTCTTGCTTGGTGATGATGGTATGCTCTCGAGTGTGGAACCTTACCTACAGATCTCGGTGGGCTGCCTCAAAGCTAGTCCTGTGTCACACCACAGCACGACCACTTCACTCCCAAAAATGATGAGTCGCACAGATTCAACACCTTCAAATCCATACCCAGCTCCGGCGGACCGGCGCTAGTGACCAATCAGGAGGCCGGACGGCCCACGCGGGCCAATCAGAGGCGCGCGCAGGAAGCCGTAGCCGACTCGGCGACCCACACCGCGTTATTAGTGCGGACAATGAGGCCGATACTTAGTGACGTCACAAATTTGCCGCAGGTATCCAAAAATACATCTACAAGACACTATCTTGACATCCCAGGACAGATATGCACTAAATGCGGCCTCGCCTTCGGCGGAGCTTATCGCGTCCAGTCGCGTCATAATGTGCACAACGCACAGTGGTCGCGGGTCACTACCACCCACGCTTTCATACCTGGGCGTCAGAAGTGGGAGGTAGCGGCACGCATCTCTAAACTGGGATCCCCCTCCTTGGAAATGGCACTCCGCCGATGTTTGAACTCTTTCCTATATTTTTAATACAGACTTGAAAAGGTTTTCCCAAGGTCTTGGAGGCAAACTACCTGGATGGGACTGTCTTTTTATTAGGGCTTCTCCCCAACGGCCATACTTTGCCCATTTTCCCAATGAGAGGGGTGCTGGCGAGCATCTAAGGCAGCCATCCATTGAGTTTGGGCTTCACCACCTCCCCCCTCCCCGCCGTCGCCAGGTCGGAATCTGCCCCAGCCCCTGCCCCCCCACTCCCAGAAAAATTGTGATGATGCCCCTGTTTCATACCTGAGCTCGACTGACCTACCATTGGCGTAGAACCATGCTAAAGCTTGTGGCATGGCTAGAGCTTCCTTTATGGTGTGTACGCTAAATGGCGTTTTGCCATTTTCAAAGGTCATGCCAACTTCCAAAGTTGGTATGACGTTCAGAATGAATGCACAATCGCCTTACAAGGATGCAAAACCTGAAGGATGTATAGTGGACATGAAATCTTTATGTTGGGATTGCTCCATGCTTTTGAAGAGTGAGCTGGAATGCAGAGTGAATCCGAGGACGTTTGTGGGAAGTCGTAATCCGATGCGATAGGACCTCGCGCGCCGACAGCGCCTAATTCTGGAGGTATGTACCTAGTTTAGACATAATCCGTAGGGATCATTACGTGCAACACCCGGGTCGGGTCATCGCGTGCAACACCCGGGTCCACCCACAGCATCCGACGCGGTTGCAGGCTTAACTGTGATGCCTCCGAAGGGTAGAAGGTATGAGTACGTACTGGGTACGGATAGTATTTGTGCGCCATTTTTAACTGCCAGTCTTGTCTACAGACTTTCTAGTTTTCCTGGTGAACTTTTTGTTTGTTTACAACAGTTTTTCCAGCGTGCGTTTGAAAAAAGAAATCTGAATACTTGGAATCAATTTTTATGGGAGGAAAAGGGCTTATTTTGGAACCAGTGCTCTCTAGCTGGGCTACGGCCTGGCCTTTGAGGTTGGTCTAAGCAAAGCTATGTCTACTTGCGTTTTTTTTTTGCTCTAAATTCGCCCTACATCGCACACAAGGGAAGGTAAATGAAGAAAACACAAACGAATTGTTAATATTTCACAGATGTTAGGTCTGTTCAGCCCACAATGACGGATGATTCCGAAACGTAAGCGAGAAGTTGGAATGTTCCACTAGCATAAAGTTTACTCCACGTAGTACGTAGGCGGAGCAATGCTACCAGCAGCTTAACAATTGCAAGTTTTGAAGTCGTGTTAAAACTAACCATTATCTTCTGATAGAAGCTTTCGATCTCGTGTAATCTTCAGCTGAGGATGACGACAGGTCAAAAATTGTTATCAACCTGTTTTTCTGTATTCTTACAATATTAATTCAGGACTAAAATAAAAATCATCCCACGGTAAGTGTTGTTTGGGTTGTTCCTGGTTTCACCATCGTATCTAACAAGGTGATAAGTAGTTTAATTAAGGTAATGCCGAAGCTTTCGAATTGACATACGAACCCACCCCAACCGAAGTCAGTAGCATGATACTTGATTCTGGTCTCTACCAATTCAGGCTGAGTTTGCACTTTATGTTTCTAGACTGACGAGTCACGAAGCACGGGCCACGAGTGCCATCAACATTCATTCGACGCCTACAGAGAGGTACTTTTTAACTTGGGCAATTATACAAAAAGCTGGTGACCTCAATGACAATACCCAAACATCGCTTGCAAAAAATGGCCTAAAAGACACAGCATGCCTCAGAGCAAAGAGAGAGAGGGGGAGGGGAAACGATATGGAAAATAGATATAAAAACTGATATCCGGGTGCGTGGCATGGAATATTCTCCATCAGGACCTATAATTTCAGAAATAGATGGCACATTGATTACCGCCGAAACAAGCATCATGGCTTGCCTGGCAGTTTGTAAATCTATCCTCAGGAGCAAGAACAGAACTACGTGAGCTCTAGGCACGATCGTCACCTGATATTTCTGAGATCGTATTTCATTTCCAGACATACTGATGTTCCTAATAACCGGAAACGAGGACGTATAAATAACAAATCAGACAACCTTGAGTGTGAATGATAATAGGACTACATTCCAGAAACCGAATAACAAGTTTCATTTCAGCACTCGTCTCCTGTTCGAGTTAACCGATGATCCCTGTGGGGTCTCCCCTCAACATCTGCCCTGAAGTCACATTCCATTACATACTCATTTCACACCATTACTGCAGTTGCCCTGTCTCCACGGCTGGATAGAGCAGTTCATTTGGTTCCCCGCGATGAGTTACAGCTTCAAAGCTAAAGGAATTTAATTGGGTACTACAGGATGGAAGTGATTAATTGATATCATATCAAACATTATTAAACCAAGTTACCTCACTATGAGCCTCCCTGCTGCAATAATATTAATGTCTACATTGTTATCAATTACGCTCGCAACAAAAAAGCACACTCGTTATCGTTTAAGAGGCTGAAAGATCAAGAAGCCATATGATGTTTTCACTAAATTGTATCGTGGCATTGGTTTATGAGATGTAATTTGATATGTCTCCTCAAATCCTGGAAGAAAAATTGAGCAAATTCACATTTCACACAACCTTTCATCGGAATCTAACTGTACATTCAAATATCCGAGGTCGAGGCTCATACAATGACGAATAATGTGTTTAACGATATATTGCATACATAAAGATGAAGATTCTGATGAAGGGCTGTGCCCCAATATAAAGTGCGTCCGCTTAAAAAAATGTGCCCATGTTTACAGCGATGAGCCTGAACTGAACAATCACAAGTTACCATTGAAGTATAATTGTGTAGCAAAGAGAGTAGCAAATCCGATGAGTGCAAATACCAACGTAAGTACCTACATGGGTGCGGAAAGCGGTGGGGGAGACGGGAGGACTCGTCCCCCTGTTGGCCACCCAGGGAAGACGTCCCCCCAAAAAAATGTAATCCATCGTCATTAATGCTGTCAGGTTCCGAACATGCCCAACACTCACCTCCCCCAGTTAGCACCCAAGATACCTTTACTTAAAGGTACGTTCAAGAGGGATTCCTCCACGCCCTAGTGACGTCACACGGGCGTGGAGGAATTCCTTCACCATTGAACCGTGCTCTAAAATGCTGCTAATGGCACTTCCCGCTTAAAAGTTTGTGAGAATACACGGTAATCGAGTGTATCCCAAATGCAATGAATAAGCATTTTATTTTCGATTCTGGGCCTCTTTTTGCAAAAATTTGGATATTTAATCATTGAATTTTCCCATATTATATGCTACGAGGTGTGACGTCACATCCGGTGGTCTGCGGTTGCTGTTGGAGGGGGCTGGTTAGCACCAGCCCGGACCCGTAGCCCCTGTAAGCATTCCGTCGCGGTGCCCCTGAGTACCTTCACTCCCATTTCCCTCAAGCTCACAAAGCAGATGCTCTGCATACTCTTCATCGCGTCGGATGACTTAGGGAAGAAGGAATGTCTCTGGCTATTTGATGGCCTTGTCGATCATCCGAGAAGAAAACAGCTGAATTATACCGTATACGTATGCCTCAAATAATCGGTGGTCTGAAACTTGTTGGCGCAGACGCAATCTTTGAGGGGTCCCCAAAATTGATCCTACGGTGCACAAAATTAAAGTTTTGGCGAAGAATCGTAGAGTCTCGTCGTAGGATTTACTTGAAATACAGGCCTGAATTGAATTGTGTTTAATTGAATTAAAATACATCAAACGCATTCTGAACTTTGGTCCGCAATATTGCGTGTAAACAGTGACGGATCCAGAACTTCATTTCGGGGGGGGGGCTAGGGGCTCGAATCTTTCTCGACATTGCTGGGATCAGCCTCCGGATTTGCATTTTCTATAGGCACGCTGACATTTCGGGGAGCTTGAGCCCCTAGCAACTTTTGCATCTGTATATGCATCAGTACGTGGATTCTTATATATATATATATATATATATATATATATATATATATATATATAACATATAACTCAATAAAAATCCAAAGATAACTCAATAAAAACGGGATTAAAACATGAGTGCACTTTAGATCCTGCGGATATCCTGTATAATCAATCCGAATTCGCTCAATTTTGCATCTAGGATTAAAGGAGACAGGACAAAAAAACACACTATTAACGTATAATAATGCTTCTCGGGGCAGCACTGCCTAGCTCATTCTGATGGTTCTGCTACATGCAGTTTTTTGTTTGTTTTTAGACCCTATAACATGGAGAAGAACTTGGTGAAGCATGACACATTTGGCTTAGTGTAAAACAGCGTAGGGTTCTGGCAGGCGCAAAGCTTAAAGAGCATTTGTTGTGTTGTCTGTTTGCTTGCCATCACATCTGTACTAGCTGGAGAACCAATGCCAAGTTCTAGAAAGTATAAGGCATAATGGATTCTGATGCAATTTAAGTTTAGTGTTACAGTTTAGTCTTGAATATGATTTAGGACGAGTCGAAGTCCAGACATTTCCTGCCTAACACTGCGATGCCGATTAGCCTTGATTCGATTGGGAAACCTGCGGCGTTTAAATAAGTGAGAGAAACGACAATATAGCGTCGGGTGCTAGAGTTTCGGGGAGCATCAGCCCTGGTTCAGACTGAGGGGATATTTCCGGATCTCCTCACTCTTGATAACCGAACCCATTACCAGTCACGACAGCTGAGCCGGCTGCGTTTGTACTTTATAGGTGCATACCACATACACTGCGTAGGTCAACAATGTAAAATCAATGTTGTGGGCCTAACGGGAATGCTTCTTATGATAATTGTTTGGTTAACGATGCACCAACTGCCAGGGTTATACGGCATCGCCAACTCTCACCCTGTTGGAAGGGATTTTGGGGATCAGTTCGACTTATCACGTCTTTTTCTGAGCGTGATTGACAAATATCAATGCCAAACTAAGATTTTGATTAAGTAATTGAGTTATATTAATAGCAAAAACAGCATGACAGCGGGATAAAGGCTGTCTGTGAGCCATGGGTGAATTCAGGGGAAATTCGACAGAGGCAAGTGCCTCACGTTCATCCTACTTTCTTCCCGAACTGATTTGGTGCCCCACGGAGTCATGAATGACAAACTTCCTTAAAAAGTGCGCAGTGCAGCCTGTATTTAAGAGATACTGTGACAGCATGATCCAGGCGACAGTTTTATTTGCAGCACAGCACTGTAACAAGCGGTGCGTGCTGGGCCGTGCAGCTTTGTACCGGGCGAGACGTGTTTAGCGGTATTTAGCGCAAAAGCTATCTTCAACCTCATCTATAAAGGGTTCACATTCCCTTATAAATACAAGTGAGCTGAGATCCCATGGAAAACTGGAGTCTTGATTTCAGAGGCGATCACTGTAAGCTGACACCGGATCTGAAAATTAAATGGTCCAACTGTATATTTAAATGCGCATGGACTTCTAGTCTGATCCCTCCTTTGAGGTGGGGTCAGGGGTCCCTGGATAGTGAACAAATGGGGCCGTTTTAGCGGACATTGAACAGATTTCATGTATTGTGCAACCCTTTCACAATTTGTAACCATGCTTATCCTTGCGGCATTGTTTGATGATAGCAATATTTGACCGAACAACAATCTGCTATCACATTCATCGATCGCAAACATCAAGCTGTTAGCTTAGCAAACAAGGCAATTGCAGCAAGAGGCGAGCTCAAGTTGACATTTTTTCGCCGTGTTCAAAGACTGTCGTGCTTAAGCCTCCTCATCTCAAGTCACTCTCTGTGTTTCTTCTCAAACTATGCTGATTTATCTTTCCTTATGCAGATGCAACATACAGCTCCCTGTTTTTTTCAAACAATTCAACCGTTCTCGTTGAGGTAGAAATCCGAACAGATTTGTATTTTGTCATACACCTAACAAAATTTATGTTGGGAAATCACGCCAACAGTTGTTCAATGTTCGTTTGATATTACCTTTGATTAGTGCGCCTGAATACGTACTTGGTTCAAAGGCCCTCGGAGCTTTTCTGTATGCGTGCAATCACAGGACGTGTTTAGTATCGAAACGTATCATTATTTTTTGTTATATGTTCCGGGAAATCTAAATTCATAGGCACGATAGACAGGTCTAGATATCAGGATGAATACAGGTTTCCGTATTATTAATTCATTTCTAATGCACTTTTTGTTCAATCAATTCGCCATCACTTTACCATATGAAAAGTATCAGACGTGAAGACTAGGATCCCATGAAAAGATTTTGATAGATATTTCAATAAAAATTTTTGTATAGGTATAAGTAGTAAATATTGTCCTGTAGTAGAAATATTAATAAACATCTGCTGGTACATTAACATTTTCGTCTTTTAGGCCGGGAAACTACCACACTTGCCCTACTTTTCGTTTAACAGCATCGCTTGGTAATTAAACCACCAAGTTGCATCCAGAAACATTTTTTCGTGTTGCAGCCAAAAACAAAGAACACCAGCCACTGTTCAATTTTGTATCGCTTCTTTCGGCCAATATCCAAACATTCTTTTGTTTAACATTTACAAATTGCATTGACTTCATTAACTGTCTAGTTTTTAGTGTAAATTTATACCATTCCCTCGACAGACTTGTTAATGAGGAGCCAATAGGGCTTAATCTCATTTTTGAAACTCACCCCTCAGCCTTTTACCCATATCCCTAGTTTTTGTAGCTAAAAAGACGTCGCTCATTGATCTGTCCTTACGTAGCTGTCAACTCAGCTCAACTGTTTCAAGAGAACCGAAGCGTCTCATGAGAATTCATTGACATATCCCTTTAAGTGCGGAGGAGTTTGAACGCTATTACTAAGGCGCGACTTTCCTGCTATTTATACAGCATTCACCGTTACGTCAGCTGTGCTGGTCGTGCCTGGGTCGGTATGCCTGTCTTTGTTTGCGGTCCTCTGTGGAGCTGCATGGTTCTAGCTGGATTTTACTTTCACATCATTTGATGGCGAATTGGATTTATGTCAATTGCTACGTTTAAAAATCAGAAGCACGCTTACTTGCTGACGGACATGTGCAAGTCAGCGTAGGGTTCGTGGAACATCACCCCAGTGCTGCGGGAGCTTTGGAACGCGGCTAATGAGGGTCCTGTGCAGTCACTTACATAATCGTACACGTGGCGCTCCCACAAGCCACAGACTATTTGGCAACAGATAAAGTAGGAATCGAAGCATTCTTAAGATTCAAACTAGGTCGTCGCCTTTTAACCGTAGCGATTGGCTTCAAACTGTTTTCCCTCAACCGATGCAAAAGGCAACTACCAACTGGAACAACACAGCTCCACAGAGTATTGTATAAAAATGACAAGCATGTCGGCCCAGGCCCGACTGGCGCGGCGGACATAAAGGCGAAATCTGTATGAGTTACATGGAAGTCGCACCTTAATGACAGCGTTCGAACTCCTCTGCATTTAAATAGATATGTCAATGAATCAAGTCAACGCCTGGTGTCTGTTAAAACATGTGCATTCTCAGAACCGTGACCTTATACAATAATTCATAGCTAAGTACCCAGAATGATTCTGCATCATTGGTCAAAGCTAATATCTACAGAAATGGAAATTGTGAAAAGGCATCGATGAAAGTGTGAAAATGTTTGTATATTGTTAACTAGTTCAATCTCAGCTTCCAATAGGGCAAATTTGGAAACAGCCCATCAAAACTTTGGCCCTTTATTGACAAATAAGATAAAAGACTGCTTCTACGAGATACCATGAGGCAACGGCTGGACTCGGGGTAAAAAAAGTGCGCAAACGTGAAAAACATGTCAAGCCTTAAACTCTTCACTTGCAGATCTAGCTCAAAAGCAAACACGCCCGAGTTTTTAGTGGTCCAATCCTTTTCTATTTGTTCGTGGTCTATTTGCTTTTGAGCTTCTAGGAGTCCATTTGTTTACGAGTGTTTAGAGTCCGTTTGTATCTTGGCTTTTCCCAGATGCACTTTCCTAGAAGTATGCTCAGTGCCTAGCCAAATGAAACTATGATTTTACCTACAAGACTGGGGTGAAGATTCTTATCTCTGGATGTGGGATGCCCACTGCCCATTCTCCTAGTATTTGTCTTCATATTAGGCATTTCACCTTGGTTTCGTGTGCTTAAGGGGCTGAAGTGTAGTGTTGATAATACAATGGTTCTCTTGACGCTGTCGTAATTGACATTTCCCGGATTTTTGGCGCCCCCCATGGTTTCAAAAATTCACGATAGTGTAATGGATACATTAAGAGTGTCCCCCTTGGACAAAAAATTCCGTCGCCGATAGGTTTTGGGTTTCCCATAGTGTTTTAGTTTTCGCGTTTTGGCGTGCGAAAGGTGAAATGCATTAAAACATCCGACAATGTTTTCAGTCCCGAATTAGGCTTTGCGTCTTTTCACCATCCAATGCGGATGAAAGCAACACATGCTCACGAACTCTTCTAATATATATTTTCTAGTTGTACTTGGGCATAGTTCTCTATAGTTCTCATTCTCTATAACTCCTACGATTGTTAAATTTTAGTGTTATGTACGTCTCTCTCCTCCTTCCCTCGGTTCACTTCATGCCGGGCCCCGCTCCACTTCACTCAGCAGAAACCGATCTCGCGACACTCCTGACTTAAGCGAACTTGGCCGCCGGCTAGCCTGTGCTGACTCTGCCGCTGTCTCTCCAGCACCCAAGAGCAGCCTCGGATGGTGGAGTAAATAATTTTTTTTTTTTTTGTCCATCCATACGTATATATTTGCACAAACACACAATTTGTAGGGGTCAAGAGAGTAAAGTTCCCGCGGGAGGGAGAAGAGCAGAAAAGAGAAGAGGTAAGAGCAGAGCGAGGCAATAAAACAATAAAACACTCGAGTGTAGACACATAATACAATAAAAGCGTGCAGCCACCAGACATCAGCACTCAACTCAACGAGGCATCATATGAACCTTAGAGGGCGCCACTCCACCACGTCAGCGTCCTATCGCCGTGCTCCCACGCGAGCACCCGGAGCGATTTCGTCCCTCAACTTGGCCGGGCCGCGAGCCGCCACACACACCACGTTCCGCACGCCCGCGCAAGGCAGCACACAGACCCACGACGAGGCCCGGCCCCGACCGGACGAGAGGCAGGGGGCGCCGGCAACCGCCGCCAGGCGGCCAGCCCCACAGCGCAGCCCAGGAGTGGCCCAGCGCCGCCCCACGCCAGCACGCGGCCCCCCGATGGCACGCCAGGGGCGCCCAATCGGGAGAGCCGCCGGGCCACGGTCAGGGTGAGCCCTGAGCTCACCAACCGGGCCACCGCCTGCCGACAGATTTTCGTTAGTGAGGGAGTGAAGGGACTGTGGAAATTATGGGTGATGCGCATTTACTTTACGAGAGAGGGAGATTTGGAGGCGCGCAAAACAGAATGGGAATGAATGAAAGGGCAGTAAAGTAATTAAAGTATCAGTAAAGTAATTAAGTAAAGGGCAGTAATTAAGCCAGTAAAGAGAAAAGTATGGCTAGGAATGTTTGAAAAAATAATGATGATACATCTCCTGGTTCATGGCTTAAAGCTCTATCATTTTCATGAATAAATCTCCGCTGAATTTCTCACAATACAGCTGAACGCGCCTCCACCAATCAGCGGCCGCCTTCCGCTGACTGCCGTTTGCCCGCGGGGCACAGAGGTTAGAGAGGTCACGCTGGGTTCAAGAGTTCAAGCGTCGGTGGAGAGGGGTCGCGTGGCGGATTGTAAAACCTGCATGTGTGGTGTTGAGAATGGCTGTGGTTTTGCCTGATGTTAGACTGAGGGAGGGGAGAGGTGTACGTGGGTGGATATATGGGTTATGTGTTTGTGCAATGTGCGGTATCTATAGCGCTGGTAAAGCATGACTATGAGATCATTAAAGGATTTTGTTGTTAATATTCCTGGCGGGCAAAGCTGCTGACATCGATTTCGAGTCCTTAGTATATTTCGACATTGGGTACATGGTGTAGCTTTTCAAGACTTCTTTTTAAATTGACACATTTATTGGCAATACAACACACACGGTACACGTGACATACACGGCTTGCTAACATTTCATGCGTAAGCAACACTAGAACTTCAAGATATAGAATAATTGTTTGAGGCGGAGGGATGAGTAGTTCTTACCGTGTAACCAAGGAGGATCCAAGGAAAATCACAGGAAAATGCACGAGGCAGCTAAATGAGTAGGTACGTCTATGTTAATAGTATCTTTAGCATGGACCATTCCCCCATCACATTCTTTCAATACCGCCGCCACCCGGCCTCCAAGAAGCGAGCAGCCACTGTACACGGCCGTCTAGTCGTCATTGTCTGGTTTTCCATTCTTAGGCCTAAAAGGCCTTAGGCATTTCTGCCGCCCCGGTAGCTCAGTTGGTAGAGCGTTGGGCTCCGGCCCGCTGCTCAGAGGCATGCAGTGGCAGTGCATGTACAGGCTTGGGATCGGGTCCCCTGAGACGCTCCGGCGCTTAATGGTTTTCCCGACGTACAGGTCGGCTGGCAACTGACTGGTGAGAGGGTGACCTGAGCGGGGCGGCCGTCCCTGTGCTTTGTGGGACGTTAAACTTTGGCTTCTAAATTAACCCTTCATTGTGGGAGTTGCTCGTTCGGGTGGTGGGGTCGGGGTCTCCGTGACAAGTCCCTTGATGACTTTAGTGAGACTCCGACTCCAACAGTGAAACTGGGAACAACTTAGACAAAATTAAAAAAATTGGTTTGTATACTCCAATACTCCGGTACTAATATCACGGTTTACGCAACGTTTGAGGTCCGTTGTTATTAACATTATCATAATTAGTGATAAAGGGTCGCGTACCATTTTTAGATCAAGCCATTTAATGCTCAGCCTTCGAATTATACCTACCTGATTTTCCGGAACTGAGGAAATGAGTGATCTTGCAAGTCACGCCAAGCATTTAAAATGGTGAATATCAACAAAGCAAACGCTTTTGTATATGTTTATTTTTCATGCCAAAGTTTCCCTTCTGCCTGAATATAGAGCATACCGAAATTTTGGCTCGAGGATGGGAATGGACACTCATGAAACATCAGGCAACGTTCAATAACTTCTTTTTAAATGGCGAAAATTTTAGAACGGCTAGGTTTTGAAAATATTCAAACCGTTTCAAATTTCATTGTGAAATCTTTAGAACACGGCACATGTCAGTGGATCAGGTAGCTGAACAGTCTCGGATAGTGATGGGTTGTTGCCTGGACCTTAATGAGTGGTCCCATGTAGGTGTTAACTTTGGGTGTTGCCGGGCACCCGCAATAAAATATCAAATTAGTATCAACATATCCTTTAAATTTTGTTGTTCATCGTTTTCAGAATCCAAAAGGACTGTGTGACGCCTAAAACAAAGATAATATTACGCTATCTCCTTTTATATGGTGGTCATTTACTTTCTCTAATTTGGACACCCCCAATATTTTCGAAATGCCCTGTCCCGTTTTTTTTTCCGTGAAATTCCCGCAAGATGCTTTTAAAGATATTAGTTGAGAAAATACTGTCTTTGTGATATTACGGGCGAAAGAAACTATTAAATCTTTCAAAGGCGATTGGAATTCCCACATGTTTGAATAATAGAAAACAGGGGGGACGATTCTAGATTTTTAGGAATCTACATGGTCAGAAAAACTTGAGGGCTACTTTATTTCGCAGTCCGTGAAACTGAAATTAGCACTCGTTAAAGAAAATGGGGAATCATTTCATAAGATCACTTGAGAAATACTCGCCTCTAGCTTGTCCGGGCTCACAAATCAGATACACTTAATGTGGGCCGGGGCAAGTCGCATTGCGTTGTCTGGTACGTTACATAGTGTTAAATAGCCTAAATAAATAAGTTAAATAGCCTCCACCATTAACACGGCAAAGTACTTCGGTGTAAGTGGAAACAGTTCGATTGTATTGTGCTTCATATCCAGCCCACAAATACAGCTTTGATGAATTTTCGGACACTAGAGTCAAAACCATGTTGAGTTTTGCATCCAAGTGTACACGTGGGAGTGGAAAACGGGATACGGGGAGGCAGCTCCTTCCCCTGCTGGGTCCCCAGCAAGTTGGGACACAATCTAGGTTTTTGCATTCTCTGTATCTTACCAGTGCAGCAGACCCGCGTAACTTTTCGCAGTTTTAGCATTTAACTACCTAAGTAGCTCTTTCCCAGACAGTCAAAAGTTCATGCTCAATCTTCCCCACCTTCACCAATCACGTCACCGCTGGAATGGAGCTCACCCCTCCCCTCCAGTAGAGAATCAGTGACGACGCCCCTGGGTACACCTCCTTATTTTCGTCGCACCTGTCACCCTGGCGTGACGTGGGAGGACGGCTGGCGCAGGCGGTTGACACAGGCCGCCTTGCCCGGGCGTGTTGTCACTTAGATAGGCCCGCCGGCCGTCGGCAAACTGGGACGGCTAATGCGCGGACTAATTAGCGGCGGGCGGTCTCATGTGTGGCTGGCGCGCCACAGATCAGGCGTCATCATCGGCGCTGATAGCCACAGGTCCGGCTGTGACGCGGCGGAAGTCCCCGTGGGAAGGTAACCGCACCACTGCTCACCCCCATTATGCAACGCAAAACTGCGTGTTCCTCCGGCCGCCGGAAAAGGTGAGACAGCCGGCCAATTTTCAGCCTCTGCTGACACCAAGCTTTCCTCTCTAGAACCAATAACTTCAACGAACTTATGCTTTTGTTTCATTCTGCATTTGCTGGTGCCAGAGTTTTAAATTTTCCCATTTTGGCGGAAATCTCATGATTCTTTCATAAAAAGAGTGAGGGGACTCTCTGTTTCCTCCATTGCAACAAGCATGACTCCAGTAACTTGTAAAAGTAATAAAAAAAGCTCAGATCGTTTCGTTAAGCCTCTCTCTCTCTCTCTCTCTCTCTCTCTCTCTCTCTCTCTCTCTCTCTCCGCCCCGCAGCCGACAGGGGCGGTTCCAGGATTTCCTTAAGGAGGGGGTGAATTCAAGACTCGGAGGGCCTGTCGTTTGGGAGGGTGCGACTCAGGAGGGCCCGCGAAGAAACTTTAAATGTGTTGGAACTCAGTTTTTTAATTGGTGCCCCAAGTCCAACCCGGAATCACTTTATAGGTTCCCACCACACCTACACGCTAGCACTGGAATATTGTATGTGGATTCGCTGCGATGCAGCGAGTCTATAAAATCGTAGACATCAATTTTTTCAATAAAATTTGCGATAGAGAATGATTGTCGGGAGTACATGACCCCCCTCGCCGTAGGATCCACTCCTGGTCTGGGACCGTTAATGACCTAGGTTCAATGGCCAAAATGCGATCTGGATCGGAATACCGATGGATTCCATCAAATGCTGTTTCCCCAGCACTACAACACCGTCCGTGCTAAAGTGCTTGGAAAGCAGCACTTGATGCACTCGACGACTCCACGATGTATATGGTCGGCAGTCGGATGGGATCGAAGGACATTAAGTCAATGTCCTTGCAATTGACTCATAGACGGTAGGCTAAATGTGGCACTCCCGAAGCCAGTGCTGCGGTTCATACCGAACCGCCGTTTTCCGTTTTCTGAATCTATGCAACCTGAAGGGGTGTAACTTTGTGAAAAATGCAGGGCTGTTTTCCCTTAACGGTCCTTATGACTTTATTCGGTCCTTAACTTCTGGTTCGAGAAATACAAATTTTTCAAAAAATTTATTTAGTTATCCGGAGTTTTTCCGTATCTCCATTGGCCTAAGAATCTCAGTGTTTCAACAGCAGATGAAGGTGCATAGCCAGAGCTTTCGGCTTCTATATATTTTTCTCCGACTAATATGTGCATATAGCCTTGATCCGCCCCCTCTAAACCAGTTTCGATGGATACTCGATTTCCATACGTTGCCAAGTTTGACCTGCTTTCGATGTACTTTACATTCTTATGTATAGGTAGCAACTATATGGGTAGTTCTTATCTGAAACCCTAAATGACTTCAGGAATAATAATAATTATTGGGGCTTATCGACGCACCAACTGCCAGGGTCATATGGCATCGCTAACTCTTTCCCTGTTGGAAGGGTTTCTCGGAAGCGAGTTTGATCCTTGTTTCAGGGAAGCCGCCGGGCCTTGAACCCGGGTCGGCTGCGTGGAAGCCAGCTGCGCTGTACTACAGGAATAAGTTGCAGCTCTTACCGAGGCCTTTTGCAGATGTCCAGCAGCATGGGTGGAGATCCTGGGGGATTGGGGTCTCCCATAGATTTTGTACAGGGCTGGCATTATCGTGCCAGCGTTAACCCACCAAGAACTTCTCCTCCCTTCCACCCCCTGGATCGAGAAGAGATCTCCAGCCTTGTCCAGCAGTGAACCTTCCTTTTCTTTCTTAAAGACATGATGCTGGTAATGAAAAGACCACATAATGGTGTTGCCATCAGGGAAATATCTTCCGTCGTGGACCATTGTTCGTGGCGCACAACAGGCTATTGGATTGCTGGGACCTTCGGCAACAAGCACTGCGCTTTTTGTTTTGCCACCCGTCTAATTTCCCGTGCTGCTTCCGCCACTTACATACAACATCTTGTATTAATATTGAACGTCCGAATCGCTAAATAAAAATTTTCCCTCTGAGATATCAATGCTATTCATGGCAAAATTTTAATCGCGATTCCCCGATACCGTCATCGTGGGCAGCCAAAATCGATCGCGGAAATATATTCGATTACATGAAATTCTGCGATGGCGATTGCGATTGTGGACTATGTTTAACGTAAAATTTGGCAATTTTTAATTCGCGATCGAACATTTTGACTAAGCGACGAGTGACAGAAAAATTTGATGCATACCACTCAATGCTTCAGGGACTATTCACATATGACGTCAGCGACCAAAGAGGAGAGGGTCTGGCTTTTTTTGCCAATACACGGGAAATTCAAAATATCACCAATCGGTGCTGACTTAAAATGGCCAGATTCACAGTTGTAAGAACATCCAGAATATTGGAGGAAGGGGGATAATGTAGAGTTTAAAGTAATTTTTCCATCCAATGTCATAGGGCTGATGACAAAGAACCTTAAATATTGGGGCCATTGCCCCAATATCTGGCCATATGCCGTGGCCAGAGCTGGAGATCTCTTCTCGATCCAGGGGGTTTTGGGTGAGTTAACGACAAGGGCAATACAAGCCCTAATTTAGTTGTAATAAGCTCCATTCGAAATAACACAATTTTTAATTCGTAAACGCAAATTAATTGTTAACACAATTAACAATTCGTGGCTGAAATAGAACATCCAAATCACTGCTTTAAACGTATAAGACAAGGCTGCAAATTTGTTCCTATTAACCCGACTTTTTTGCCGGGACCATTGCCAGGACCAGTCGAGGCCTGCCGGCGCCGGGACTGGCGCCGGGACCAGGAATCTAGAAAAAAACAAATCCTCTATTCAGCACAACAAGTCCTCTTATCCCGTGGCATTGTACCACTCATATGTCGCACAAAGGTTTGAACACCAACACCGACAGCAGAAAACTGGCTCGCTTGAAGCCATGCCTTATCTCCATTTGACACCCAACTGCCCCAGTAACAATGTCATACTAACTGTGGAGGATGTGCTCCCTTCATGAGCTGCGCACTGGACAGTGGACATCTGACACCTCGCGCGTGTCATAAAGGCACTGACGCACGAACCGGGGTGGAGACCGCACGAGTGCGGCCAGGGTTCATCCGTGTTGAATACGATGTCGTTTCAACACGCAAGAAAGACCAAGTTGGCACGAATGCACAAGTCTCTTCATTTTCAAAACCCAAATGTAGGACTCAAATCCGTGATCGATTTTATGGGCAACGGTAAGATATGGCGAGTCGTATACCCTTAACCGAATCAAAATTGCATTTATTTCACCCTTTTGTTGAACACGTGTTTTTTTGCTTTTATTTCTCACCGTTAATCACGATTGCAAGAGTTCATACGCTCCCGAGTCAATCTACTGCCCGTGCCCACGCACCGCCGACCGCGCCGACGACGGCCAGGCGCGCCGGGCGGCCGATTTTTGCGCGCATGACGTCTTTCTATGGTTAATTATACATTAATAAAGTAAAGAACGCAAAAAAGTATTGACTTTACTAAAACGAGGAGATATGGGTGCGCATTTTTTCCATTAATACCTTTAACGTGAATTACTGGCCACACTTTAAAAAAAATCGGTGGGATAAGTGGTCAAAGCATTTCTAAAAATTTTGAAAATTTCGAATACAAAAACGAGATTCTCCAACCTTAGCTGTAACATGTTCAATCTAATCCCGTGTCATTTGAAGCTAAGAAATGAATTTTAAGGCTGAAAATAACCGTTGTATATTACCATGTTTTGACGAAATCGGCGATTTTCACGATTTTCTTCAAGTTATAACTCCGAAAACGTACATCTGAGGAAATAAATAATCTCAGATCAGGATTCCACGCCCTGACAACGCAGTAGACGAAATTGGAACAAAATCCGAGACTATGCTATGTAGGGGCCTGGTCGGTCTGTGCTGAAACGCCCCACATGAGAGAATTCAACGGCGCGTCGATTGGTGAAAATTTTGAAAATTGGCTCATTTTTGTTTACTCATAGGCTTTCAAAGTCAGACTAACATTTTGAGATAGCCTTGATTGCGCGGTCGGACCAATTCACTTGCATTAGAGACCGAGTGGTGACGTCATAACGCCATATAACCGGGATGATAGGTCAAGGTCACCTCACATGAAGTTCAAGGCCAAGGTCAAAGGTCTCAGATCAAGGTCATATCAGCACTTTCAAGGTCATTGACCCGAGTGCTTCCGGTCAAATGGCGGTACCCGGTCTGACGTATATTATGCTATGACGTCAGAATTAAGGTATCGCAATGTAAACGTTAAGGTCAAAGGTAATCGGGAAAGGTCAATCCTAATTTCCCGCCAAACAGTTGCTAACTAGACATAGTGTGCATAAAAGGTAGTATGCCATATTGTGACCTCATAGGTTAATGACCTTGCATGACTTTGGCCTCAAAATTGTAGGGAATATTCCTTGTGACCATCCCTCTATGACCCTGGTCCGCCTTTAGCCTATTCCCGTCTTCGTCCCGTATAATCACGGCATTTCCCAATAGGTCCCCAACATGGCCAAGATTTGACCTTTATGGCCTCATTTTACCTTGAAGATATTGACCTAGGTCAATGAAAATGGATCATGATGGGGATCACCATATCCCACAACCATCCCCCAACCAGAGTCTTGTTTACGTCTTTTAGTTTGTTAGATCTTTGGCGAGCCTACCAGTCCCCCCTCCAGTGTGCGTTAGCGCCAGACCCCTCTCCAGTGCGGGTGTCAATCATCCAGAAAATACATACCTACTTCGACATTCAAAACTGGCTAGGCAATGCCTAATGTGCCTCTATGGAAGCGCTGCCACTGATATCTGAGCACAGTGCAGATCCTCGCCCTTAACTCATTACTTTTCATGAGACTCCTAAGTCCAGGTAGATCCCTTAGACAGGCTCAAAAGGCCGAAGAATAAAAAAATTGACGGGTCGGCTGAAGGTGCAGCTGCGCTGACAATTTGTCTGCCACACCCCCAATACCAGGAACTCGAAATTGACTATCATCGGTCATTAAAACTGTTGTAATTTGTTTAGTCAAACTCTTCGATCGCGGACTAAAGATCGCAGAATTTATGGTAAAGAGAACAGTCCGTGACCGCGATTGCGATCGCGGAATTTCATCAATCTCAACATAGATTCTGCGATCGATTTTGGGCTGCCCGCGATCACGGTAGGAGGGTGTTTGAACACCCCCTCGAACTCGGCCCCTATGGGGGATAGCGAACAAATGAGAAACCTGGTGGATAGCTCATACAAATTCATGAAGAAACTATATCGGTCACTTTTTGGCTCAGGTCAATGTTGAGCTCATGACAGGTCAAGTACAAAATCGAATACTGAAAAAAAAAGAATATGTGGAGAGGACGGAAATTTAATATCAGACAAGAACGAAAGGCTAATCTCCTAAATATTTTCAAAACAACAACATTGGACAACAGGAACCGGAGATAATCCAACAGAGCCAACAGACCCAGTCCCAGAAATCGCCCCCGTTTCAGCACAGAGCAAAGTGCTCAGGAATAAATAAATACACCCCCACAAACTACAGGGCCCACGAAATATCAACCAACTTAAACAACGCAATTCTCATCGCGAACCCGTGGCAAAATTGTTCAATAAGTCCCTACAACACGGAATTTTTCCCACATCATGGAAACATGCCAGAGTAAAACCGATCTTCAAAAATAAGGATCCCCTTCGATATTCCTGTTATAGGCCCATTAGTCTTCTCCTGTTTATCGAAAGTTTTAAAAGATAGTGTTTCGGAAAATCTACAAACATTTGGCCGACAACAATCTTCTAACACAGGCAGAGTGGCATAGGCCGGGTCAGGCACTCAATGCAACTTTTACCTACGCACAAATGAACGAGTCGCTAGATAAGGGACAAGACTTCACTGCAGTGTATTTAGACATTTCGCGCTATTTCGACAAAATTTGGCATAGAGGACTGTTAAAAAATGTAGACGAGAATTCACTGACAGCCGTTTCGACTGGCTCACTTCTTACTTGACAGACAGAAGACAACATGTTTCCTTAGAAGAATCGACCTCATCAACGCTTCTTCATGCTGGTTGTCCACAAGGATCTGTTCTCGGCCCCTCCTTGCACTTCTATCTTAACCTTGCAAAGCAAACGACGAACGACATTCTTGTTTTGCTGACGACACATCTTTATACGCGGCCCATACGACTGACACATCCCAATTGTTCAACGGACACTTCAGGAAGACCTAGACAAAATACACAGGTACGGCAAAAATGGTTTATACTTTCAATGCACTAAAACAGTCCAGCAAACGTTCTCTAAAAAAACCCATCCGTCCCGAAACTCACATTCGGTGGAGAGCCCGTACCAGTGGCGAAGAAGCACAAGCACCTGGCGTTACCCCCCAACGATTTGAAATTTAAGGAACACATTAACCAAATAATCAAAAAGTAAATGTAACCTTAAGTCCAATTACCCTCTCCAGTATCTTCCTAGACCTATTTTGAATAACATCTTTCACCATGTCCGACCCCATTTCGACTACTGTACATTATTTACGACGGTCACATCACAGCCCACGACAAACCCGACTGAAAACTCAAAACAGGGCCGCCAACTAGTGACAGGGACCTACTACGGACACCTACTGACAAACACCAGAGAGCTGGCTGGGAGTCCCTAGAATGTCGTCGAAAAATAAATAAAATCACGTTCTTCATAACATTCTACACAACTCATTTGACCCCAATTCATTCGCAGATAACCCAGAACCAAGACAAATCACGGATTAGAACCTTAAGATATTCCGAACTTATAACGGTGCCACGCCATAAAACTCAAACTTTCAAGAGGTCATTCCTCCCCCAGCCATCGACAGTGGAACCTCTGCCTCAAAACATACGCGAAACACACAACAAAGAAATTTAAGAGGGAAGTAAAATGTATTCTGGCACCCTCCACCTCCACTATACTACCCCTGGCAATAAAAAAAAACACCTGTTAGCTCGGTTGAGAGTGGGAATGAGCAAATTAAGCGCCCCCAATTCCAAATTCAAGCTAACGAAACCCACACTGCCCTGCGGCCACAGAAAAGAGGACACACACATTACTTCCTTAATTGTCCGTTATTCCATTACGCTAGAACAAAACTCTTAGAGATATATTCGAAGCAACACAAATCACGTTAAGTAGCCTAGACCATTCAACTAAACTCAATATACTACTCATGGCTCCTCTAGACGACAAGAACGCGAAAAGTAGCACATCTGTTTTCAAATTTATATTTCAAAGCAAGCGTTTTGAACAGAAAGACAGTTGAAGCCAGGAATATACCAAGTTCAGACTCTCAGCGCCCGGGTTGGAGTGGAGTGGCTGCGGGCGGCACGTGGTCTATTTAGGCAGCGGCACCGGGTGGTCCTCTTGTGGTGGTGGCCGGCGTCTGGGGCTGACTTGCGAGCGGTGCGTGTTAAAGCACTCGTCTTTGCACCAATCGCGAAAAATTACAAAACTTTTATGTTTCATTATAAAATAATGTCTGTCTGTCTGCTGTCTGTCAAAGAAGTTGGCATTTTGAACAAAGTTTTTGCACGCTAGCATCTGAGAGAGTTGAGTTAGAATCATTTTGTAGGCACCATTCGCTTCCTCTCGTCACGTCAAATCGAATGGTGTATAATATGAACATACTAGATCCAAACATCAAAATGACCTGCCCTCAGGTCAGGTCAAGGTCACTTTTTGACCTAGCATAGTCAATATGCATATCAATCGACTGGTAATAGCAGTCCAAACGCAATGGCATGAAAATAAAAGCTGTATCATCATCTCATGCAATGTTATTTACCTAAGTCTGAAAACTATTTAACCCGCGCCCCACCGGGGGTCCGGCGCCACTTTCGCCCCACCACGGGGGCCATCGACGGCCTCCCCTCTAACTCCGAAAATGTGGGAGTTAGCGCAAATATTCAAAGTGCATTAGAAAGCTCGCGTGAATTCAGCAAGAAATTACCTCACATTTTTAATCCCTCAGGTCAATGGTTTGACCTCCAGAGGTCAAGTTAGGTCACGATGCTTTTTTTACTCGAATATGCAGTGCTTAAGAAAACTAGCCATAACTCGTATGCTATTAGAGCTATTGAGATCTGGTAAAGTACATTTTATAGGAAAATGCCAGACCTTTTCCGCTCTTTGGGAATGGGACGTAATGACCTCCCGTCAGTGTTTTGACCTCCAGAGGTCACCTCGTGACCTATTACGACCTGAGGTCACGAAAGGTCAGAAAGTGACCTTGCCTTATATCAAATGAAAGCCAGTGACGAGACACCCACGATGATGTTTGATTCAGCGGTCTAGCCTAATTAGGTCAAAAGTTATAGTCAACATACCGTTTTCGACCTCTGGTGAGCTTGGATGACCTCGGAAATGTCAAAAGGCAAATATAGCCCCTGGGATCCGTGAAAGGGTGTCCAAGAACGCTTTCCTGAGCAAGCTGAGCATTTGCAATCGTTTTTTGTGACAATACATCATAAAACAGCTTTTCCCCATGCTCTTTCAAAGAGAGAGGTCACCTCGTGACCTGACCTCAGGTCACGAGATCGAAAAATCCCGGGTATACATCTTGTAGACCCTGGAGGGGTCATAAAGTGTAGGAAGTTTCGAATCGATCGAATAAGAAATGTTATAGAGCTCTAAAGTTGAAGTGAGGTAGCCTTGGTTAACCTCACCTGGTGACCTGACCTTGGGTGACCTGGGGTAAAAAACTTCAGGGATGGTGGGAAAATGATGAGGTGAGAGATAGAGCCCTCAACTGCGGTGCTGCGTCTCATCGTTTTTCTACTATTCCGAAAAAAACCCAGGGGGCCATCGATGCCCCCGGTGGGGCGAGGGTTCAGTAGCTCCAGATGACCTCTCAGAGATCACAGGTCAAAAATTGCAATATCAACCTGGAAAGGGGCCGAGGATACTTTGATTTGTAGAATCTGTAGGTATTATCAGCTTTATCCACACAAATTCAGTCCAATTTCTGTTTTTCCTATGTGTTTCCAATGGAGAGGTCATGGCCCGTACTTAACCTTAGGTCATGGATATAAAAAAATCCCAGAAAACTTTTTGTAGAAATCGGTGGGGTTATTAAGTGTTATAAGTTTCAACCCGATAGATTCACCCATCTTATGCCACCTTAAACATGTTTTGAGGTGAGGCACTTGACCTGCACTGGTGACCTGACCTAAGATGACCCGAACTTGAAATTTTGGGGAAAGTTGCGGAATCAATCAAGGATAAGTTGTGCCAAGTACGGCGGCGTTTTGCGCCGCCATTTTTTCGTGGCGCCGGAAAATCTGAAGGAGGTTGTTCAAACACCCCCCACCGGAGCGAGGGTTAAAATTCCGCGATGAACAGCACTGCACCTATTTTTCGATCGCAAGAACAGCACTAGGGAATCTTTCCAAATGAATTGTTTCTATAGGCGAAGCTCTAGGATTCTGTGGCGCTCCCGTCGTATTTGATTTTAATGCTGGCGTTAAACCAGGTTTAGATGTCGCTGAAAAGTTTAAGGAATGATTTCAGAACTTTATGAATAGTTTCCTTATTTTAGGAGACCTTTTCAAACTTCTAGGGCTATTCGCGCACCCCAAAAATATACATCCCTGGCAACACGTATCCAATACTGAATGGTTACGACATGACGACTCTGATGAGTTAGCGCTTCAGCTTCATTCTCTCCGGAAATGCGCAGTTATGTAGAGCTTCTGACCCGAGGGTGATTCATAGACAATGCTGGCTTTTTCCGGATCAATCTCGATTTCTGTTCGTTGAAGTGGCATCCCTAATGTAGTAATGGAATTCCACATACTTGAACTACCTAAATATATATTTTTACAATTTTATCTATATGTTATTTGAATATTTATATACAGAAAAATACTCATATTCACGTAAAAAGACTGGAAAGATTTTAAGAAATATTTCCACTGTCACCTCTCTACCTTTTGGAGCGAACGCCATTGTGAGCCGTACCGGCAGGGGAGTGGTCTGTGTTTTCCCTTTCATTTCTACGGTAAGCTAGTAGTTATAACCCCGTTTTTTCTGTGTATTTGTGTTCACTGTACTTTGAGAAATGTTTTGGTATATATTCAAAGGTCTTGGTGCGCTTATAATTCGCAGGAATGCGTTGTATAATTTGTGCACCCGCCACGCGGTTAGACGAAGGGAAAGATGGCATTTCGGCCCCACGTTTTCATAACATTACTCGGCGCGAATAATACACATTTAAACCTAATTTGATCCGACTATTTCGCAATTACTGGTTAGGAGCACTCTGCAGATTTGGGTGATGGGTAGATTTGAACTGTAATAAGTTTCTTTTGTATTTCAGGACTTATAACTGCCAACACAATTATGGCGCAGCAAGCAGATATGCCAACATTCAAGTGTGTTCTCCTGGGAGATGGAGGTACTGGTAAAACAACTTTTGTAAAGCGCCATTTGACTGGAGAATTTGAGAAGAAGTATGTTGCAACATTAGGTGTTGAAGTTCATCCTCTAGTTTTCCACACCAACAGAGGTCCTATCAGATTCAATGTCTGGGACACAGCAGGCCAAGAAAAGTTTGGAGGACTTCGGGATGGCTACTATATTCAGGTAAGATGTTTTGAGTTATTTATGAGCTTCTAGCCTTTCTGGACTGTTGTGGCACCTTATTAAACAGCCAGACTCTTTTTGACAAACTGAAAAAGTTAACCCAAAGCATGTGAAGAGTCTGTTTAGGTTTCTGATTCTTTGATCAACTGGTTCAACTGTTTTAAACCACAAATGATCTTGTCACTTCTGCCTCTTATGGTGGAGTTCAATCTTTCTAGCTAGAAAGTTACCTCAGCCCTTCTTCCACCTTATGAAGGAGCAGAAACTCCCTTAATGTCCTGCGAGCTGGTATTTTCTGTATGGAAGAAACAGTTTTCCATGTGATGTTGTATAAATGAAGCAGTTTTGTGTGTGTAAAGCAGTAAATCTACTTCAGTGCTCTTTAAGCTCTTCTTTGATAACATATGAAATTGGTATGGTGGCGCCAGCCCTCTTCCGGTTTGAAGGAATTTTTGATGATCAAATAAAACTTTTGTGAAGGGACTGAATAGAATTTATCCCAGGTCAGCTGCATAGAAAGCTGACATTGTCAGACTACTTTAACCTCTTGCTGTACATTATTGGATGACTATTACGTCTTGAATTGAATCCAGGTTGCACTGGCATTGAACTCATTACAAGGTCTGTGAATTATTTGGAAAGCTCACTCTTCTAGTCACGGAAACACAGTGCCCAAAAGGGGTGGGTAGAGACACAGTCAAGCAGAATTTTCCACTCACTTTTATATTTTTGCTGAATTTTCCCTCACTTCCAACAATACTTACTACTATTTAATTTTACCAGCAATGCTTACTACAAAGGCCAGTTCCATTATCTCCTTACCAACGTCCACTGGAAAAGAGAGCAGCAGAATGAAAAGAGATGCCAAATTAACTCGGCTGTCATGCGCTTCGGCTTTTCGCAAGAAAATCGGCGATTTCTATTTTTCTAGTCAATTATAACTGGCATCCTTATACCCACCGATTTCAGTGGAACAACTGAATCGAAATTCTGGCGCGGGCAAGACGTTCAGTGCCCCGCCCACCGGAGAAAGATCCAATGGGTGAACACCGCCACTAAATTCCACCACTCACAAAACTGGTGAGTGGAAAATAGACACCCCAGCCTTGTGTTGCCAAAAAGAGCGACCGCTTGAAAGATACATTTCTGGAAAGCAGTTTATCTGTGCACATGACTCAGGCTTACGCCCTGAAAAGTTGTTTTGTATTTTTGGTACCGAGAATAGTGAAACACCATTTTGGTCATCTTGTTGTTAAAAGCAATTATCTTGAAATTTGTATGCTAAGCAGCATATTTTGTTGACATTGTATGGTAGAAAATTGACCATTCATTTCGAAGAAAATAATTTTATCCATATCAGCCCTTCATTGCTGCGTCCAGCCCGGACACCCAAATCCACTCACGACACCCTACGACACCCTAGGCATAAATACGCTGCTATTTAAGTTCAACTGAAAGTGTTCGGTACTGAATACATTGAAACTCTACATTTTCATGAAATGATTTTTGGGCAACAAGAATGCATCCAGTTACCCTTCAAACATCGGCACTTTTTGTATGGCTGGTCTACGGCGTGGACTTACCAAATCGCCGTCTTTACATCTAGAGAATAAAAGCGGCATCTTTAGGCTTTTGAAAGCCCGGTTTCATATTCGTTATGACAAAACATTGTTAGTCTTCCTCTTGGTGTGCTTTTAGTTGTATAATTTTCTAGTCTATAAGGATTTAGAAAATTAATTTAGAGCAATTTTGAAATGCAAATTATGTTGCTCTGCGACCGGCAAGCGGAAAGCGATCAGAAATGAAATAGTAGTTGCTCGACGTTGTCGCAACCCGCCGCGCCTGGCTGATTGTAGACGAAAGGAAGAAACAACACACACAGAAAAAAGGAGGCGGCTGTAGCTTCGATTAGATATTGATAGAAAGCACCATATTCATAGAAGGTGAGTATATATGTGAAAAGAAGCAGGGAATTGACAGGTAAAGAAAAGAAACTTTTAGCAAGAGTCTGGAAGAGTTTATTGCAGTGATAGAAAGTTTGTAGTTTCGTTTGGGTTAGTTAGGTGTAAACCTCTACTGGGCTCTACTGGGCCCCAGCATAGGTGTATGCGAGGTGCAGTGATTGAGGTCAGGAGTGGCCTCAAAATTCCGATAACTATACGTATAGGTATAGGAGGGGCGTTGTCCCGGACAGAAAAACTATACAGTGTATGCTTAGATAATTAATTTGGCACTAGGTATTGCATGAAAAATCCCTTTCATTTTTTACCACCTGCCGATCTCGAGGCCCCTCGCAGAGTTGGTCTAAGGGGGCCCCGATATTTCGTCTCAGGGGCCCTTTAGAGCTGGTTGTGGAGAGAGGAGAGGAGGGGCACAAGAGTTGGTCAAGGAAGCCCCCAAGAGTTGATCTTCTCCCACAAATGTTAGTCTTGGTGGCTTAGAGTTCTTCCAAAGGTTGGTCTCAGAAGCCCCCAAAAAGCTTTTTATTTGTGGAAATTCACCAATTCCTAAAAAAATTGAAGACTGCATCAGAGGGTTTCAGTTGGTACAGATTTACCTCTTAACCAAAATTTTTCACATGGTAATGGTCAAACAATGCTGTTTGGGGACGATTTTAAAATATTTAATTTGAAAAATTAAAGGAAATATCCATCCCTCAGTTCAAAGAAGGGCTAGAGTTTACCACCGAGTACCCAAATTGGAAATTTTTACTCCGCCATACATTTTGGGGGAATTTTCCACTCACTCACCATACATTCCGAGCTGAATTTTCCACTACACCCTACACAAAACCTATTTGGGTCACTGCAGAAACATGTAAAGCCTTTTTTTAATAATTGATCCTAGAGGCATATACTCCAATGCATATCCTTTTTCCACATTCAGGTGTGTGCAGTGCTGAGTCATTTTGTAATTTGTAGTATGTGCAAAAGTATCCTGCCTGATTGATTATGTCCACACAGCCAATATTTCTGTCAATGGCAGTCTTAGATGGATTATTTACTGTTGTTATGTAATGTTTGTTGTTAGAACAGTTTTCCTATGAGAGTCCACATCAGTTTAGTTTTTCATTGGGTCATGGATGGGCTCCCACCCCCATCTCCAGCTCAATGGTTGTGTTAGATATAGAGCTGGGGGAAGTAGATAATGGTGATGTGATAGGTCAACAGCCCTGAATGACCTGCACCACAAAATTACTGAAATACTTAATGAGATCTTAACTCCATAGTCTTGTTGATTGTCACAGTGCTCCTTTTTAGTGATGCACCTCAGATACATTAGAAGTTCCAGTACATACTGTTTATGTTCCCAATGCAGGATCATGTTTATCAAACTTTTATGATAAGTAAGACAATTAAATCTCTTGTCTGGTATCATTTTGTCTGTCAGTCTGCCATTTTTTAGAAGAATGTTTGGGGGTGATTCTGCGCCATATAGCAAGCAAAGGAATGATACCATAATATTTAGTCACTTTGCTTTGGATTTTTTAAAATGAATATTGCTTATTCAGCTTAATGACTTGATTATGAAGAAATAAAGACTATGATAGCTTTGTGACCTAACCTGAATGTTTATCCTAAGTAAAAGCTCTTAAAATTTATATGATTTATACTGTGGTCCACTATGTGTGGCCAAGTTTTTTTCCGGTTGTGCGCACGGTTAGTTCTGCATCAGTTACAGAGGATGTTGCAGACGTCTGGCTGCTGATGTGATTGTTCGAAAAAGTGCTGTAAGTTGGGTATGGGAGGTTAAAAAAGGCTGGATTGGCTATATTGATGCCATACTTGGTGTAATGATAAGTTTTGTGGCTGCTGCTTTATTTTTCCGTATTACGATCCCTGTGCCGTCCGTAAATCGCGTAACACAGGAGGGGATGGAGGGGTTAGCCACAGCGTTATCCAACGTTACACATGGGTGTCAAAAAGGCGTTACATGCGTTCCAAATCACAAATATATACATTACGTTATTTATGGGCAGCCCCTTGCTGCTGAAGTGCGTCCTTTGGTTGGGCTACTCACGTATCTGGGGCAATATAATCATGGTATTGCCATGAGCGTCCAGCATTGTCCTGTCCAGGCTTAAAGGGAACGTAGCTCATTGGAGGATTTCCAGACTGTAGTGATTATTGGGGCAATATTTATTTAAATAAAAGTTGGGGCCATATCTCTGCTGAAAAATGACTAGTAGTCCTAACAATTAGTTTTTCTTAATTTTCTTCTGTTAGAGGTAAACAAGTTCTCCAAATTGCGTGACATCAAATCGGCGTACAGCCTGGTAATGCGTTGTGTCAGATTAAACCCATTTGATTTGCTCCACGAATGAATATGAATGCAAATGATGCGTGTGTAGCTAAAGTAATTATTTGGAACCAAAGTGACAGTTATCGATTTCGGCTATTTTTCTTGATATTTAAAACATGTCACGTTTTAAACTATTCATTGAAGAAAGTTATAAGCATTTATAGTCGCTATTACCGAAGGCACGTTTGGCACGTAGGCTTTAAAGGGAAGGTGGCACCTTCATAACGTGATTTTAACTGAGATAGCCAAGTTGTAAAGCAAGTCGGAAAACCCGGTATTCGATATATCATTTGTCTTGAAACTCGAGATTTCCGTAGAAAATAAGCTAAAACCTAGCTGCAGTGTATCCCTCCCGTACCCCTAGCACCAGGCCACAGTTGTCATGGCTGTTGGTGTGACGACATATGGTGACGTCACGATGAGCAGTCAACCAATCGAAGCCCTTGAAGCGTTTCAAGTATGGAAGTGGTTGCCAGATGATGACATCATCCACAGGCTGATATTTATTTCTTTTTCTAGAGGAGTATTTTAAAAATCAAAATATTGAGCTTATTGTACATTTTTCAGAGAAATCATGAGTGGTTTCATTATTTTCGGCTTAAAGTACGCCTAATTACACTAAATTCCAGGATTCGACCAAAGTGCCACATTCCATTTAAAGGGAATGTGGCACCATGTGGCACCTTGGTCGAATCCTGAAATTTAGTGTAATTAGGCGTACTTTTAGCCGAAAATAATGAAACCACTCATTATTTCTCTGAAAAATGTGCAATGAGCCCAATATTTTTATTTTTAGAATACTCCTCTATGGAAAGAAATAAATATCTGCCTGTGGATGATGTCATGATCTGGCAACCACTACCATACTCGAAACGCTTCAAGGGCTTCGATTAGCTAATGCTCATCGTGACGTCAGCATATGTCGTCACACCAACAGCCTTGACAACTGTGGCCTGCTGGTAAGGGTACATGAGAGGTACATTGCAGGTAGGTCTGAGCTTTTTCTCTACGGAAATCTTGAGTTCCAAGACAAATGATATATCGAGTGCCGGGTTTTCCGACTTGCTTTACAACTTGGCTATCTCAGTTAAAATCACGTTATGAAGGTGCCACATTCCCTTTAAAGAGGTCCAAGCAAGAAATATTTGTCGGCGAAGCCGGTGTGAGCATTACGTCACGTTCCCTATTTAACCCATACCACGTGACAACCGGGAAGGGAGGGGCCGGTAGACGGTGAGTTGTTACCTATTTTCTCCGCGAACGTTAAGTTCTGAGGCAAGTGCTGTTTTGTTCAAGTGGTTTCTCAGCATGCTCTATCGCGAGGCTATCGCACTTCAAATCTCATAATGTTGGTGTCAAATTCCCTTTGACGTTCTGGGCCTCGTTTGACCTTGAAGATTTCACCGAGGTTGATGAAAGCTGGCCAGAATATAGGTACCATAGAATATCCGGAAGATCCCAAACTAGCTTTTTCGTAACCTTGTTTTTGTTCTTGTTTTTAGATCCTAAGGGACGCGCTGTAGAATGATTTCTCCGGTGTTCTTAGTCGTCAAGTCCCTGTCCATTTGCCAGTGCTCAAGAAAAAACGTGGTATTGCTCAGTTCTCGGAAAGAAAACAAGTTTTGTGAAGACTGGAGAGCCATTTGATGTTGGAATAGACTGAGGATGAAAGTATGGAATGGTGTGTAAGGGTGGACGGAACTCTTTTGTTGATTTAATATCCTAAAAACCATATGGTGTTGGTTTGAAATTTTGAGTCTGAATGTCCCCCCCCCATTTACTCAGGCAGACATTGCCTTGGATGGCTTGCAACATTGAGTTAGGTTCTAACAACCCATGTTTGGCTTTAATGACTGGGCAAGACCTTCAGTTGGCGCTATGCCGACCACCTGCACCCCGAGCAGTATTGGATAGTATCCCACTTTAAGATCTAATTCAAAAGTACGTGATGGTTGTGTTGTGTCCCATAGAGATCTCGCTAGAAATCCTGGGCCTTGTGTAACGTGGCGTGGAACATGCTTTGGCGAAAAGTCAAATACGCCATTTGCAAGCCGTGCTGTAAGTAATGCATTAGCGTGCAAAGAGGGTGGATTGAAAACAGGAACTGATGTACGGAAATGGTTGCCTAAGACGCATTGCTGAATGATATTTGGTGGCCGCTAACATCATCGGCACGCAGTGTTACTAATTGTGGTAATAATAACTGAGGAAGCAGTTTACGCTGGAATCATGAATCAGGAGTAGACAGCCTTGGACTGGCTGCGGACGAGTGGTGCCCTTTACGATGCTGTAACCTTGGCGTGGCGCACACCTTGGCGGAGGAGCGGTGAAGGTTGTAACATACCGAAAACAGTGGCATACTGCTGCCTGCGGGTTTGAAGAGTTGGAAAGTAACAATACCGAAAGAGATAACGTTGGCTAAATTGCTGAATCCATTGATACAGCCTGAGAAGCTGAACTGCCCTAAAATACCAAACCCAAGGTGCTGAATCCACAAGGGGGAAGTAAGCGCGTTCCGTCTTGAATGCTGTTACCTTTGAAGGGTTTAAGTGAGGAAGTGTCTGTGAGTGTGACAGGGTCAACTGATGACAAATCATGTAACATGGAGGGGTCTGGCGCTAAAGCAAGATATAGGGTAACATTGGCGCCAACCTAGGCAGTGGGAACCTTAGAGGCCGGACAATTCCCGTG
Organism: Lepas anatifera; assembly: GCA_034440635.1. Lineage (NCBI taxonomy): Eukaryota > Metazoa > Arthropoda > Thecostraca > Lepadidae > Lepas > Lepas anatifera. Next base: position 1,690,840 of record JAOTON010002140.1, on the reverse strand, counting down.
TAGGGTCTCGCTAGGATTGTAAGGCTGTATATTTTAAAGTATAATTGACCCTGGTCAGAATTCAACCCATTTAAGTACTGGCCACAAGTGGGTGTATAATTATGGACTTGGGTATAAGATATTGTTTATATGGGAATTGCGGAATCTGTAACGTTTGATAACGCTGGTTGACCCCATCCCTTCTTGCGTTACGTAATTTATGGACGCCCTGGTCATGTGCTCCTGATCCCTATTTTAAGGCCATCTCGGAAAATCAGGTAACCTCAGGCGGCGCATTCTCCTCTTCGTAAAGCAGTGGTTCTCAAACGTTGGTTCATGGCCGCTTATGGAGCCACGGAGCCATTCTCTTTCAACATGCCTTACTGTAACATGAATACGTTTTGAATGAAGAGATTGCTGTGGTGGCAGTATTACGGTTTGAAGACGCTACTCAAGCGAAGGATTTTCGGCGGTAAATTGCTCGATTCCTTGATGTTTTATGTATTAACCCGCGCCCCACCGGGGGTCTGACGCCACCTTCACCCCACCGGGGGTCCGACGCCACCTTCCCCCGGGGTCCGACGCCACCTTCGCTCCACCGGGGGCCATCGATGGCCCCCTCTAACTCCGAAAATATTGCGGTTAGCGCAAAGTGCAATCATTAGAAAGCTCGCGTAAATTCAGTAAGAAATTACTTCGCATGTTTAAGCGTTCAGGTAAATGTTTTGACCTCCAGAGGTCAAGTTAGGTCACGACAGGCTATTTTCACTCAAATATGCAATGCTTAAGAAACCTGGGCATAACTCTTATGCCATTAAAGCTATTGAGATATGGTAAACTACATTGGATAGGAAAATGCCAGACCTTTTTCCGCTATGTGGAACATAATGACCTCCCGCCAGTGGTTTGACCTCCAGAGGTCACCTCGTGACCTCATATGACCTGAGGTCACGAAAGGTCAGAAAGTGACCTTGCTGTATATCAAATGAAAGCTAGTGAGGAGACATACACGATGGTGTTTGATTCAGCGCTCTAGCTTAATTAGGTCAAAAGTTATTGCCAAAATACTATTTTTGACCCCTGGTGACCTTGGATGAGCTCGGAGAAGTCAAATGGCAAATATGATCCCCTGGGATCCGTGAAAGGGTGTCCAAGAACGCTTTTCTGAGCAATCCGAGCATTTTCAATCATTTTTGTGGCTTTTAGATCATAAGACAGATTTTTGCCGATGCTTTTTCAATGGGAGAGGTCACCTCGTGACCTGACCTCAGGTCACGAAATCGAAAAATCCCGGTTATACACCTTGTAGACCCTGGTGGGGTCATGAAGTGTAGGAAGTTTCAAATCTATCGACTGGGAAACGTGGTTCTTATAGAGCTCAAAAGTTGAAGTGAGGTGACCTTGGTTGACCTCGCCTGGTGACCTGACCTTGGGTGACCCGGGGTATAAAATTTCAGGGATGGTGGGAAAATTCTCTCTCTCTCTCTCTCTCTTTTGTCTCTCGTCGTCTCCACTCACTCTCTCACTCTCTCACTCTCTCAGACTTAGAACGATATGCGATTATTTTAAGAAAAGCTATTGTTATTCCCCACAACGTATCTATTTAAAAGCCTGCTTTTCGACGCTGTGGATAATGAACAACAAGGCTGATGACCCTTGGGAACCCAGACAAAAAAATATTGGTGCAAATTGTTGGTAACATTCATCAAAATTTCGAAATTGTTTAAGTAAATAAAACAATTACGTGTGCGCCCACCATCTTTGTTTCGACTGCGAACTGCAATGTTGCAGAGCAAGTTTGGAAAAGGGTGACTCACTATTGAAAACGGGCCATCATCCCATGAGAGCTGAGAACTAGTGCCCTACAGCATTGACGCCTCTTGCCTTGTAGGCAAAAATTTAACACGATCTTGGAGGTAACCATCCTAACCTGTGGTGGTGTGTTGTGGACCAAAAGTGCGTCTTCGAGAAGAAAAAACATTTTAGATCTCTTTGCGGTTTCCCCGTTTTTTTTTCTTTTCGTACGGGTGGAGTTTAATGGCCGTAAGGGAAAGTACTTATCAGACAGCTTTTTGCGTAGTTCCCAAGTATGAGATAAACGACCAGAGCATTCCAATGAGCCCTATTGTGAATTCTCTACGATGGCTTTGCATTTGAATCCAGGGTGGGGGGAGTCGAAACGTTTGGGGGCGCGGGTGGGAGTCAAAACAACTGATCGAAATTAAATCTGGCATGGTGGTATCTCTGGCAAAGCACGCCGTGGTATTTGCAGGTCACCCAAATCTCGTAATCGTGGATAACTCTGTTCTGATAGTTGCATTGTATCCATGCGGCAACATGCGTAGCGCATTGATGGCCGAATTAGTGTCATCTAACAAACGGCTGAGGAGCCGCTGACGTACCGCAGTTCAGCCAACCCCGCCGCAACCATCTCACGCGCTGGTCTGTGCTCTCGCAGGGTCAGTGCGCCATCCTCATGTTTGACGTGACCTCGCGCGCCACCTACAAGAACGTGCCCAACTGGCATCGCGACTTGGTGCGGGTCTGCGAGAACATCCCCATCGTGCTCACTGGCAACAAGGTCGACATCAAGGACAGGAAGGTCAAGGCCAAGTCCATCGTCTTCCACCGGAAAAAGAACCTCCAGGTACGTTGACCTGCGTGGTCCTAATTTCGCCGCCGCGTCTGGTTTCCTTTTGTGAGTGGGTGCGATGCAATTGATCAGTGGCTACCTTCAGTTGTGTATAAACCGGCGGGCATGAGCAGCATGACCCAGGCCGCCACCCGGATGCAAAGCTCTGTCTCCCCCATAGAGTGAAACAGAGCACGGGTGTGAAGGGGTGAGGTGGCAGGACATTTGTTGCTCTCTGAGCGCCATGACGAGTTCGACAGAAGCATTTATTTCAGGATGAAATGACGTTAGTGGTCTGGGGTGCCGTAGATGTCCAGTGCCTTCGGTGCCTTTAGTTTACTAGGGCCGCAGCGGCCAATCAGTGTGTAGGAATGAATGTATGCGCATATCATTCATCGGTTGAATGGCATGTACATAAATGTATTCTTAGACACTTATTTGTTTCTAATTTCTAACCATCTCACTCCATGAATTTAGCCCTCTTCTTCGTCTAGGCTTCTTCGTTATGTGCCATTGTTATTATGTGCCATTGTCATTTTAAAAATGGATATAGCTATAGTCCTGATCTATGTAGATAGAAAGATGGTATTGGTGCCAAAATGTAAACGATTGCACTGCTAGAGATGAATCGTTTTGTCGCAATATTATTTATATTATTATTATTTATTATAATATTATTTAACAATATTTGCGGGTCGTTGAGCTCTCAGTGATTTCCACCTCTCTAAGTCAAATATTAAAAGGGGGTATTTTTCCTGCATTGATATTTTTCGTAAGGTCACCCAGAGGTCACGAACAAAAAGGATATGACGGGGCGGTCGATTCTTGTAAGTTTTTGCATTGACAACCTGACCATTGTTTGTGCAGCTTACAAAGAGTACCTACCAAAATTATTAAGCTTAGAACCAGCGCTGCCTGTTTAGTAATGGCGATGTTGGTCCAAATATCTGACCTGGACGACCTATATCTGTAAAATCGGAGATCACAGGGGGCTGCAATTCGGTACGTGACGATCGTTCTAGGGGTATCTACCCCACAAGATGTTGCCCCGATCGGTGATTACGAAAATCATTGTGTGCAATTTGTCATGTAATGACCCTGCTTCAAAAGCGCTTAAAGGGCTCTACTAAAATGCATGCTGTATTTTATGTCGTTTGAGCAACCCGTGGACCGACCTTAACCCTGATAGAAATGGTTCTGTTGAGCTGCTCACGGCTACGGGAAGCATATATGTCCCGATATCCTTTACTTCTTCACAATTGTATATTGGTTCAGATTATTTCCCCGTTACGCATGAAATAAATTCAAATGTGTGATTGTGCATAGATATATCGTTGGCAATGGAATACCTAGCATTTAAGGAAATCATCGCACTGTATTGTATGTTCATGTCTGGCTAGCAGAAAATGTACCAGGATTTTTTTCTACTCTCTCTCTCTCTCTCTCTCTCTCATCTCTACTCTTTTAGGGGCTCTCTAGGCTCTCTCTCTCTCTCTCTAAAAAACTCTCTCTCATCTCTCTCTCGTAATCAAATCTCTCTCTCTCTCTCTGTCTCTGTCTAACTGTCATTCAAGTGTAACTCTGTCTCTGTCTACTGTCTCTGTCTCTGTCACCTCTGTCTAAAGCTCTAGTACTCTGTCCATTAACAACATGTCTCTTAGCGTCTCTGTCCCCACATCGTGGCGAGAGAGTATTATCATCCCCCTTCCAAAACCTGGCAAAAAAAAACAGACTCAAAAAGGTCTCTGTCTCAATTTCCGTTATAGCTGTGCTAGCAAGCTTGTCGAGCGCATGGTAAACGTTAGACTTCACGAGATCCTGAAAAAACTCTGTCTATGCAATCAGGCTTCCGGCGCGGGCGAGCCACCACTCTGACAATTTGGTGAAACTAGTCAATGTCATCCAAAATGTCTTTAAAAAAAGCAAGTAACAATAGCTGCATTCTTAGACATTAAATCGGCGTTCGATCGCGTACAAAAAAGACGCCCTTTTGTTTAAATTAAGCAAGCTATGATCTCTCAGCCACCTTGCAAAATTCATTGAAAACTTTCTCAAGGACCGAAAATTTAAAGTCCGTTGTGGCACCACATTCTCCACCTGGCAACCCAGGACCAAGGCACACCCCAGGGTAGCGTTCTGTCCCCCACCCTCTTTTTAGTAATGATCAATGATCTCTTCGTCCTCTAGCTGTCAAAAGCGAGTCAACATTCTCCGCATGCTCGGCGGCACAGAGTATGGCGGGGATCGAAAGACCCTGCTTATGCTCTACAAGTCCCTGATTCGGTCCATTCTCGAATATAATTCGTTCGTTTTTGACTCGACGCACAAGACCAATAAATTAAAGCTAGAGCGAGTCCAAAACGCCAGTATCCGGGCAGCCACAGGCGCGCTCGGAGAATCCCCCATCACCAGCCTGCTAACTGTGGCTCTCCCACTCTCACACAAACGCGACGCTCAGCTCTCTTTCTCTACTACATCAAGGTTCAATCCACAAAATCTCTCTCTCTCTCTCTCTGTTTCGCTCATCTCTCTCTCTCTCTCTCATCTCTCTCTCTAAGCTCATAAACCCTGAAAGCCTAACTCTCTCTCTCTCTGTCTCAATCGCTCACTCTCTCTCTCTCTCTCTCTCTCTCTAAAAGCTCTCTCATGGAATTTCTTTCTCTCTCTCTGTAAAAGACTTCTCTGAGAAGAAGTCTCCCAAAATTCCTTAGAGTTCCGATCTTGTAACGCGGAAAAGACCTTTATATTTACAGACGGCTCCAAAATAGCGCAAAAGTAGCCTCGCATCTGTGCTAACAAAAATCTGCCTCTAAAAAGACTTCCGGACAACTGCTCAATCTTTACTGCCGAGGCTGTCGCCCTGTCTAGATACTCTAGTCTCTCTGTCTCTCTGATCTCAATTCAGTCATCTGTTCAGACTCTAAATCTGTCTTGCAACTATCAATAACGTAGTCAACCTTCCAGCCATCACGTAATAGCAGACATCCAGAAGGGTATCGACGATATCCCAGATGTCTCCTTTCTTTTGATCCCGGGCCACTGCAAAATTCAGAAATGAGAAGGCCGATGAGCAGGCAAAAAGTCCCTAGAACTTAGAAGATCGCACCCTTAACGTGGTCGGAGACGATAAGCAGCTCTCCTCCAGGACACCATCCGGACTAAATTCAAAATAACTGGACTACAAACCACAGCGCCCACCTATTCTATATCAAGCCTAACATCGGCTACTGGCCCAGTTCAAACCAAAAGAGTCGCCGGCGCGAGGTTATTCTAACAGACTCAGAAATGGACACACAAAATTAAATGCCTATTGGAACGCGGGTACCTGTGGTACCTCGACGCAATGGAGAATCCCTCTCACTCTCTCATCGATTCTCTCTCTCACTACTCATCATCGGAAATCTAATTACTGCCGAATCCAAAACATCCCTGTACTAAAAACTCTGCTCGAAACGACCATCCTGAGCTACTCTGAAAAGTCTTTACATTTCTAAAGGACTCTGGCTAGAGAAGTTTCTATAAATCACCCTCTCCCAGTATATATGATGAGGGTGCTGGTCACCCCAAAGTCTTTCTCTCTCTCTCTCATCATCATCTCATCTCTCTGCAAATCTACTCTTTTTTTCTCTCTCTATCTGGTTCTTTGTAGGCTAAGGACAGGTTATGTTAGGCTAACCTCTGATCAGGTCAGTTAGCTAGGTAATTCTTCACCTCAGTCATCCTCTGTCTCACTGGTCTCTAACCACACCTATCTCTCTTTCTAACTCTCTCTGTCTCCTCTCTCTCTCTCTCTCTGCGGCTGCTGTCTAACTGTCTCTGTCTCTGTCTCTGTAAATTCTCTGTCCCTGTCTCATGTCTCTCTCTCTCTCTCTCTCTCTCTCTCTCATCAATAGCTACACTCAAAATTCTCAATTCTAAATTCCAAATTCTAAATTCAAATCTCTAACTCTCTCGTCTTCAAATACCAAAAAAACTCTCGCACTCTGCGGGTCTAAGCTTTAAAAGACCTCTCCTGGCTGGCTCTCTCTCTCCCTGTCCATTTAACTAAACATCTTGCAACCCATTACTGAAATAACTCCTTTCTTTAACAGACTAACGTAGCTTGCTCTCACACAAAATCTCAAATTCAATCTCTCTCACTCTCTCTTTGGCAAAGGTGCTCTGCTCTGACGCCTAATAAAACCCTCGCTCTCTCTCTCTCTCTCTCTCTCTTGGTTGACACTTTCCTAGAATATGTTCTTTTTGTCCTTGAAACTACTCATCCAATGCATTGCTCTGCAGAAGACGCCTGCCACATGATATAGAAACCGAGTAACATGTCATTATTACTTATTTACAATGGGTTAGTTCATGCAAGTATCTGGTGGGTATTACATTTTTCAATCGGTAGCATTGCAAATGGCATGGGCATATTGAATAGGAAGATGGAACTTATTGTCAACATGCCAGTACTATATGTATTTTGAAAGCAACTTGCAGGGCAAAATGAGATTCGGGGTGTCTGATTGTGGCCTCCTCCGGCTCGATTTTTCGTAGTGTGTTATTGTGGGATGTTAACTATCAGTGTATTTTTATTCACAAGAGAAAAGTTGAAATTCTGAATACATAATTATCATGGTCTGTGCACTTTGCAATGGCAACCGATAGTATGCACATGCAGCTAAGCGCCCACTTTTGGTTTTGCGACAATTACAAAGAAAAGTGGCCGCTAACCGTGAATAGAACACTTGTGAACGATTTCCCCAGTCAGCACCAGCCATCCCGCCTGTTTGATTGTGACCGCCGCTGTCTCTCGTGCCTCAGTACTACGACATCTCGGTTAAGTCCAACTACAACTTCGAGAATCCGTGCCTGTGACTGGCCCGGAAGCTGATCGGCGACCCGAACCTGGAGTTTGTGGCCATGCCGGCGCTGGAGCCGCCAGAAGTACAGATGGACCCCACCTGGCAGAAGCAGATCGAGAGCGAGCTCAAGGTGGCCACCGAGACCGCGCTACCGGAGGATGACGAGGATCTGTGAGCTGGCGGCCCGGTCCCGCTGACCGCAGCTAACACTGTGTCCTGTCCGGCCGTCGTTGTTGTTGCGCGCGCTCCCTGCGCCTTCTCACTGTCGGCTTAGGTGTCATCTGGCTGTAGCCCGCGCGTATGAAGCGGGCTAATGTCTAACGTTAATGTCACGTAACTGACTCCGGACATTGTGATGCTCTGGTGGAGAAGTGTGGGAGCATCCTCGCATTTCAAATATCCCGGACGCAGACCGTGACTGTGTCTGCTCGAAGGAAACGCTGTGCTTTCGCGACAAAACGTGACCATAAAGGGCTATCATGGTCCCGCGCTGGTCTGCAGCAGTCGCCAACGACGACTTCGGACCCAGTGTGCCGATTCCGGCGTGAACTGTTCTGTTCTGTATGTGGTGTGCCGGTAGTAACGGGCGCCAATACAACCATGTCAAATTGCATAATCTTGTTCGTGTTTTGCAAGGGCGGAGGCGTGTGTGGAACAAAATCATTCGTGGGTCGTCATCCGAAGGAAGTCGTCACTTTCAATACATCTGCATCATAAATAAGGAGTACGTTTATGTGTTGCGGGATGTTTTCGAAGTCTCCAGCTGGAACCATTTTCGATCAGCAGAGGTCATTGATGAGATGCGGTGGTATATTGGTTATCTAGTCTGCGTGCAAAGCAGCTGGCCTGGTTTCGGGTCCTGCAGGTTTGATCACCTGGAATCCTTTCAACAGGGGTAATGCTATATAACCGTAGTAGTTAGTTCGTCGACAAGCCCTCTTTATTCAAGGAACATTTGTCCTGGGTCCGCCAATGTGGGGGAAGGGGGCAGTTGTAATGTCCTCAGGCAGGTACCCAGGGCCTGGTTTTAAAACACAATTCTTACCTTTGGTCAATGGGTGGATCCGGGGTTGGAGGTCCGTCAGAAATCCTGGATCCACCAACCCTAGGGGATCCAGGGGGCTCGTGCCCCCCCCATCAATCTTCGGCGCCCCCTGAAAGGTCGCTTCCCATCCCCCTCCCCAGGATGCGAAAATCGGCGCCCACCGATAGGATTTGGCGCCCATTGGATTTTTCCCGGTTTTCACGGTCAAAAGTGCCCCCCCGACGGTGCCCTCATCAGCAATCCTGGATCCACCTATGCCATCAACGGTTTGGTTAGGATGAACGTCATACTAACGTGCGAGTATGTCCGAGGGTGCGTACTGTAAGGTGGGGGTGGTGGTGCTGGCATCCGTAGCGGTGTACGGAAGCAAAGTTTCATGGGGCGCCGAAGGATATATGGGGGTCTGTGAGTAGTATGACGGCGCTGTATGCGTAATCTAAGCACTTCAGTCCACTTCTGGCCCCTGCGTTGGCCCACAGTACGGCTAAAATCATACAAACAAGGGAAAAACCAAGCTGCCGTAATCTGTGCGGTTTTTTTGTACGCAGAATGCCAATTGGCAGCTGCAGCTATTCTCAGTTGCCTCGTTGGAATTGGATTGCAATCGTTGTATTTGGATTGGCAAAAATGTCTAGTATCTTGATAATATATTCTGGTATAGAAGATAAACCGGAAGTTTTTAAGCCTGTTCTTTTTTCACCTGCCCTGGTCATGATCCTAGGTACTGTAAAGGTGTCGAGTGTCGCGGCCCCGCGGGGGGGGCCCGCCGGGGGGGGGGGCCGGCGGGGGGGGCCCCCCGCCCGAGGGGGGGCCCCTGACGGGGCCCGAAAAAGTTATAGGGTGGGGAAAATTCTCCTCAAGGGGGCGGCGTTTTTCTTCCTTTTGGGGGGGGGGGGGGATCTCAGAGGGGGCCGCCATCCTTTTTAGGGGGGGCGGGGGGGGGCGGGGGGGGGGGCCCCCCTTTCCCCCTGGATCCGCCTATGCTGTCAAGGCCCTCTGTCTGCGAACCACTCGACCGTTTTCAAGAACATGGTGATCATGTTTCTGATACCGTGTTTGATGAAACATGCTCGTTTTAAGAGCCAAAATGTGCAAATTATAGATTTGTCCACTTTTCACGAAGCTTCTGCCGACTGCAGAAAGTTCATGATTTCCGTTTACTTCCGTCAGAAAATATTGTTGAATAATTTGGTACGCCGGTTGGATGGTCTGGTATTTCTGGTATAATTTTTCTGATACGCTGGATGAAACCATACCTCTGTACGGCGAGCTTGAAGCGGCGCTGCGGCAGCAGCGACGACTTTCATTCGGACACAACAGTTTCGGGCAATATGGTAGTGGTGCTGGTTTACAGTGCGGTTATCCTGTCCATACAAGGTGTCAGCCGGATTTTTTGTTGCGTGTTGTTGAATGATTGGTTTGCTGCACTGTTTTGAATTATTTGTCCTTTTTTCAGCCTAGTGAAGTCCTTAGTCGTTCTATTATTGTGTATAGGCATCTACATTCAAGAAATTTTTGGCATCGATTACTTATTGGCTAGGCATGAAATATGACTGAAATTATCCACTCAACAAGCTGCTGGCTTACCTACACCCAGGGTGCTTTAAATACTTAAATGCCTACACCCCAGTTGAGTCTGCTGCATAGGGTGGCAGGTTTCAATGTGAGATCCCATTGGGCCAGCCAGATTGAGATTTCTTCAATTTGGCTAGGACTGCTTATTGAGTCCATCATATCTGTGATTTTATGCATTTTTCACAGTTAGAAAATTCTCTGTAGGTGCACCATGGTCTGTGCTAAAGTGCTGGGAAAAAGTACTTGATAAACTTGATGTCCCTGCAATGTATCCTGATCGGTGGCGGGGGAGACACCAGCCATCAATCCGCCCAAATCCACCGCTCACCCACACGCCACCATAGTAGTCTTTAAGGCCCCAAGCCATCCATTTGTAGCCCCAACACAATCCGTGCCGGCCCCGGCCCGCGGGTGGTCTGATCTGGATCATATTTTGACAGTGGAAACTAAGTTGCTGAGGTATGTTGGGTATTAGCATTATTAGATAGCCATTTCTCACAGTTATTCATTTCAGTCAGGTAGACTACAGGAGAAAATTTGGAACCTGACCAGAAACCTGATCTAAGGGGAGACAGTATTGGAATGGCTTTGCTCTGAGAGGACTTACAATCAACCATTTTATAATTTTTTCCATACAAAAGTTCACCAATCAGTCAAAGGCCTCTCATCCCATATCCCCTTTAGTTTGAAACACATGGAATGTTTATATGATATTTCTGCTACCAGGCTTGGTCTTTTCTTACTTAAGGTGCAGGGATAAACAATATGCAGAGTAAGAGATTCTGTGGAAAAAAGGCTTGTAATTTTACATAATATGGGGGGGTTGTTTTTTTTTTTTTTTTCCTAAAAAAAATATCTTCAATTTTTTTTTTATTTTGTTTGTGGTGTTTGTAGTCCCCTTTAGGGGTTTTTTTAATTTTTTTTTTTTTGTTGTTTTTGAAGGGGGGGGTTTGGGGGGGTTTGTTGTTTTTTGGGGGGATTTTTTTTTTTTTTTGGTGGGTTTTAAAATTTTTTTTTTTTCTTCCCCAATTTCTTTTTAAAATTTTAAAAAACTCTACCCTCTGTTTTTTTTTTTTTTTTTATTAAGGGGGGGGCCCCCCCTTAGGGAAACTTTTGCTGTTATAAAAAAAAAAATTTTTTGAAAAAAGGGTTTTTTCTTTTTTGGGGGGGAGCATTCTACCTCTACATTTAAAGGCCTTGATAGTATCATAAAAAGAAAGAATTTTCAATATTGGAAATCAATGTATCTTTCAAATAGAGACAGTATTTGAGGTCAGACCTTTGTGGGGGCATTGAGCTGTTGCAGCTATTCTAGTGCTAAAGTACCAAGTTGATTGTATGATTTCCTTCTAAGAACATCTACTTTCAGTCAGGTTTTATATTTTCTCACTGGAATGCACCCTGGTGATTTGTACTTTAGCACTAGATTTGTTTTTGTCTGTTGGAGCTTGGGCTGCATAAAGAATTGGAGGTTGAACCTATGTTACATATTTAAGTGAATACAGTATATCTTCAATGGTTTGGATTGTTAGTGAGGTTGTGAGACTTCTTAATTTGACGCTCAAATGATTCAATTGATTTGAATGAGCTATGTTCTTTTCTTTTTACAGATGCTATCTAGTTAAGACATGGAAGTGGATTTGAGGACTACATGCCCTTCAGATGGACCCAGTGGGAACAGCTCAAACAATGTAACCTCAAATATGTGTGCAGATGTGTCACAGTGCAGTGCTAGCATGCAACCTCAGGAACCATCTCTGGTGAGCCCCAATGAGGTCAGTGCAGTCATTGAGGACAGTGCAGTGGTGCCAACTGAAGATGTTTTACCAGATATGTGCACATCACATGAGAAGATGCTTAGTACAGAACAGTCTAGTGCTGCCATATTAACTCTATCCAGCCAGGAACCTGAGTCATTGGACATGGTGAATGCGGAACTTTCCAGTGTCACAGAAAGCACCAGTTCAGAGTCCTCACCAACAGTGTGTAGCTCTTCGTCACAGGAGGAGCCCTCAGAGGCTTGCACTAATCATGTGACAAGTGCACCAGTTACCAGCAGTTTGGTCTCCACCGTGGCTCAGTCATCATCTCAAAATTTGATTCATGCAGTCACCAATGGGACCTGTGAAACTGTACCAAAGGCTTCGGCTGCCAATGGAGTCAGTGCCAACACCACTGCCTGCGATCTTCATGAGGTGGACCTTCTAGATGACGTGGACAGCGCCTCCTCCCGAGCCCACCTTTCGCTCTCACCGGCCCAATCTCCCTCCGGGGATCCTGTCGGCGCCTGCAGCCCTCTCTCAGAGCTTAGTGACGAGTTTCCCTCAGGGGGCTCGGCCAGTCTCACGGACGCCATGGCCTCCAGCGCCTCCACCGTCCTGCCTCCGGTCTCCAGCCGAGGCTCTGTGACAGCCCTTTTCAATGGTGATGTCGCGGAGAGTAAGCCCCAGAGCGGGGGGCGGCTGGACGTCGAGATGGAGGCTCAGATGTTCAACCTGACAGATAGGGTCGGCGTGCTGACTGAAGAGAAAAAACTTCTGGAGGAACGGCTCAAAAGGTGAGTGCAGGGGCTTTGCCACAGGTTTCAAGTTGTGGAGAGGGGTGGGTAAGTTCATGGGGGACCTCCTTCAGTGGTGGATCCAAGGTATGAGGGCCAGCTCCTATTTCACAGATAATTCCGCTGGCGTGTTTTTCTGGCCTGTGAACCTGTGGAACCGTTTTCGTAGAAGCCCCCTACAACGGCTCTATGACCCTGAGGAGGTGGCCTAAGCACTTCCTATATGGTCTTCAGGCCTGCTTTGCTGTCTTCTGTGTCTCCTAAAGAAGGTCTCAAACTTGATTGTCTATTTAGCAAATTCTGAGAATAAGAAAGCAAGTGGGTGGACTTGTTTTACTTACTAATATTTTCTTTGGGCAGTCTCTTAAACACTTACGCACGGAGTCAGGCATGAATGGAAGATCCTTGGTCACGATTTGAATAGTCTTTGGGTGACAGTTTCGGTGTCAGTCTCACTTTAGAGACATAGGTACGTGATGGGCATGTACAGAGGTAGATGCGGCCCTGACTGGAGCATGGCCTCTCAGCTGGTGTCTCTGGAACTCCCTTGCCCGTCTCATTACATCTTATCGCCGTAAAAGTTTTTCATAGGTATCTGATGAGCCTGTCACTTCAGTCATCCCGTGAGAAAACTCAGCTACAACTTGCGGACCAAAAACAGCGATAGGTATTGCAAATATTTATTTGTAGGACATAAGTGTTCTTGAAAGCCATTTCGAACTGGTATTGCGATTTTGTGGTCATGAAGTTAGGTAAATAAACGGATAAACGGTAAATAGCCGATTACCTAAGTAAATTGGTACTTGATATACCCGGCCTCTGAGCCTTGGGGTTTATTTTGAGACTGGAAACTAATTTTTGTCCAAAGGAACAAAAGGGCATGCACAGAAAATAAAGCTCACCTTACACTCTCCACAAATGATATTATCTACATCTCGAAGAGGTAGTGTACACAGTATTGCGTGACTTGTACACAGTATTGTGTGACTTGTACACGGTATTGTGTGACTTGGCCTGCCCCTGAGACCGGAACGAGACCACGTGGTCGGCGACGGTTTGGGACTGTACCGAACCTCGCGCCGGGCGGGTGGACTAGTCCACACCCAGCTCCGCTGCCGGGGGTACCTATGGCAAGCGCGCGCTAGGTTCTAACTGTTTGAGCCCAGTATCTAATGAACTAGATAAACTAGATAGTCCAATATCTCATAAACCGTATGTAGATATCTTCAATTTAATATCAGATAAGGTTTGTGAAAAATGAGAAATCGTCGAAACATGTAAGAATTTGTCATAGACACAGGCTAACATAAGTAAGGAAGGTTTTGTGTCCGTAGCAGGAAAGGTGCGGTAATCTGTTTGATAGCCGATGCAAGAGAACTGCCCTCTTCTGGCTACCGATATAGGTGTACGAAAAAAAACAGCAACGAAATAGTATCTATAAAAATAAAAGGTCATCCCTCTTTTTATATCTTTTATGGCGCCCTAAAGAGAAACCAGTCTCCAACAAACCCGTGAACTTCCGAAATAGTATCAACCACATTTTCGAAAATTTGTCCGTCTTGTGCAAGTATTTGCCACCTGTGCTTGTGTCGCCTACATCAGATCTTCGGTCTCCGTTCTGACAAACAATAAAACCTCATTCTGTTTTTAAAGCGTGTGCAATTGATTTTTGCCTAACTCACCTATCATGCGGAGCTTCTATGGGGCTGATCCTGTGCCTTGAGCTAACTTTAGTAGAGGTGAGGCTGCGAGGTTTTCTTTACTGTAAACAGCCAAGTCTTATCCTAAAGAGTAAGAAAGGGCTAAACTATGGCCCTGCACTAAATGATGTGAAGGTATGAGTGCCAGATTTTCTGGCCTAAATGAGCCATACTGGCTTCAGAAAAGATCCAAATAATTTTGTAAACGCTTGTGGTGACTTCCAAACAGCCTGGACCTTCTCGGCTTTTGCGGAGCCAATTTGGCTCGTCGGGTGTGGCTCGTCTTTTAAGCCCAGAAGTCTAGCAGCCCTCCTCCCCTCATTTCGCTCAGGGCACGGGGATTTTCCCCGTGTCTGATAGTGCACGGTGCTCGGCTAGCGACCGATGGGCCTTAACATGCGAACGGAGACTGGAAGCCGCGCGAATGAATGAGCTCAATTATATTTTTGGCTCTCTCTCTCTCTCTCTCTCTCTTGTTATGGCGTAAGTTGACAATCACTGCCTTTTACCATTATTTGTACTGCAAACCGAGCTTAATCTCTCCCTTTTTTCCCAACTGCTAGCTATTTATAAAGTTATTGAAACGTTCTTTGACCTGGCTGGTTCTGCTTCCAGTTTTAAGTTCTGACCGGGGAAGTCTGCGGGACAGTCGCGGCGTCTCACGTGGAATGTCTGCAGCCTGGGTGCCAGTAGGCAGTAGACTGTATCTTTCAGATAACGGCAACACCGCCCATGAATCGCTGCCATTCTACCTAATCGCCAGACCATTAAACTGATAGTATGTCCTTGTATCACCCGTGCGATTGGGGGTCTGTTGAACCGGAATTCCAGCTGCCCCCGGTATAATACCATACAGTCTTACTGGCATATCTCCCCATAGATACAGCCTTAGGGAGCCTCATCACTCCTGCTGTGCATTGAATACTCCTGTGCTCGGTGCGCTAGCTAGCCACAATTGAATTCCTGGTCACACCCGTCTCGTGTTCCGTTAGCTTTTCCCAAGGCCGTGGCGGCCAGAGCACCGCAGCTGAGCGGAATGTTGATAAGAACGCGGCGGCAAGTGCTGACGACAGCTTATTAGTTGTCTGGGGAAACTGGGACAGCAGTGGGCGCCGTTGTTCAAAATCTATTGCTTTTGTAACGATAGCGGGAACGTTGCACACACATTTTTCATTTCTTTTATATTTTTACTCTAAAGCCGCATAAGTTCCTAACTGTGTTTTAATGTTATTATCAGCATTGGTTTTGAAAATATTGGTGTATAGAACTAATTTGGGTAAAATTAGTGAGACATGTCTTGGCAAAATGACCCGATTTTTTTAATAAATTGTGTCCAAGTTGTTCCCAGTCTGACTGTTGGAGTCGGAGTCTCACTTAAGTCATCAAAGGATTTGTCACGGCGACCCCGACCCCACCACCCGAACGAGCAACTCCCACAATGAAGGGTTGATTTAGAAGCCAAAGTTTAACGCCCCACAAAGCACAGGGACGGCCGCCCCGCTCAGGTCACCCTCTCATCAGTCAGTTGCCAGCCGACCTGCACGTCGGTTAAAATATTGAGCGCCGGAGCGTCTCAGGGGAACCGATCCCAAGCCTGGACATGCACTGCCACTGCATGCTTCTGAGCAGCGGGCCGGAGCCCAACGCTCTACCAACTGAGCTACCGGGGTGGCAATTTTGACGTTCTTAACCCTCGCCCCACCGGGGCCATCGATGCCCCCCTAAGGTTTTTCCAGGATAGCAGAAAAACGACGAGGCGCAGCACCGCGGTTGAGGGCTCTACCTCTCACCCCATCATTTTCCCACCATCCCTGAAATTTTTTACCCCGGGTCACCCAAGGTCAGGTCACCAGGCGAGGTCAACCAAGAGCGCTGTATGACCACGATGTCGGTGCTCCCTAATCCCCAAACATGATGAGGTCAACCAAGGTCACCTCACTTCAACTTTTGAGCTCTATAAGAGCTACATTTCGAAGTTGATCGATTTGAAACTTCCCACACTTAATGACCCCTCTAGGGTCTACAAGGTGTATATCCGGGATTTTTCGATTTCGTGACCCGAGGTCAGGTCACGAGGTGACCTCTCCCATTAAAAAAAGCATGGGGAAAAGCTGTCTTAGGATCTAAAAGTCACAAAAACCATTGAAAATGCTCGTCTTGCTCAGAAAAGCGTTCTTGGACACCCTTTCACGGATCTCAGAGGCCACATTTGCCTTTGACCTCTCCGATCCAAGGTCACCAGGGGTCAAAAACAGTATTTTTACAATAACGTTTTATCTAATTAAGCTAGAGCGCTGAATCAAATATCATCGTGTGTGTCTCGTGACTGGCTTTCATTTGATATACGGCAAGGTCACTTTCTGACCTTTCGTGACCTCAGGTCATATTAGGTCACGAGGTGACCTCTGGAGGTCAAACCACTGGTGGGAGGTCATTACGGTCCTCCACACAGCGGAAAAAGGTCTGGTATTTTCGTATCAAATTTACTTTACCAGATCTCAATAGCTCTAATGTCATAAGAGTTATGCCCAGTTTGTTTAAACATTGCATATTTGAGTGAAAATAGCCGATCTTGACCTAACTTGGCCTCTGGAGGTCAAACCATTGACCTGAGCGCTTAAACATGTGAAGTAATTTCGTACTGAAATCACGCGAGCTTTCTAATGCACTTTGCAGATTTGCGCTAACTCCCATATTTTTGGGAGTTACAAGGGGGCCATCGATGCCCTCCCCCGTTGGGGCAAAGGTGGCGCCGGACCCCCGGTGGGTCGCGGGTTAATGCCTTAGTGTGATTTAGCCGTGCTCGTAGTTGATTTGCCTTATGCTGTGATGATTCTGCATCGGAGTAAATGACAATGACCAGCATGAACAAGGCGAATGGTTGCGACATTGGGGAAAGGTTAAACTGCCCTCGCTAAATGTTGAACCTGCCAACTGCGTGTTATCGCTGTAAATTACACTTAGGTAACGACTGGGGCCTCTAGAACCCTATTGAGGTTTCTCTCAATTCTTAACGTGATTTAGTCATTGACTACTCAGTGATTAAGTCATTTAAAGGAAACTCCTCTCTTTCCTGAAATCCTATTTCGATGAACAGTTAAAGGGATTATGCATTGTGCACTCCCTCAGTCATAGACACCATTGAACCCGATGCTTCTCTGAGAGCAGACAGCGTCAGAGCTCTCCGCTCCTGTCCACAGCATCTGCTACAACCCCTCCCCCGTCCTCAGGGAGCAGGCGGAGACGGCACGTCTCTGTGGGGAGAACGGCCGGGAGCGGTCGCACATCGAGACGTTGGAGCGGCAGCTGACGCAGCAGCGGCTGGAGCTGGACCAGCAGCGGGATGCAGCTGTCGCCCAGCTGCGGCAGCTGCAGGAGACGTCGCGCGCGCAGGAGCTGGAGCTCAACTCCCGGCTGTCGCGCACTCGCGCGCAGTTCGAGGCGGCGCAAAGAGACAAGGACAAGATGGTGCTGCGGTACGCGCAGAGTGAGAAGGCGGTGATTGACGCGAAGAAGGAGGCGGCCACGGCCGACAAGCGGGTGAAGGAGGCGGTGAAGGAGAAGGACATTCTGCTGAGTAAGGTCAACCACCTGGTGCAGGAGCGGAACCGCATGAGCCAGCAGATGGAGGCCAAGGTCAGCTGCGTCATTTGGCTTTTCTCCGACTTTTGTGGACAGTTTGGCGGCGTCTTGTAATGCCATTTATTTTAAGGCCATTTTTCTTAATATGTTGTTATGTCATGAGAATACTGTGCTCGTGATAACCATTTTGTGAATCTGTGTCTGTTTGGAATCCCCCCTTGGGCGGTGCGAGTTTTCTAGAGACGTACCGGTAAAGTTGTCTTACTCCCACACGAGTACAGGCATTTGGACAGCCCATCTCCCTTGTCGTCAGACTCAGGAGGCTAAGACGATGACTCGCGACTCCGGCAAGATGCGTGAAGAGATCGAGTCTCGGGATGTGCGCATCAAGTGGCTGCAGAACAAGATGAAGCAGGAGGCTGACTCATACAAGGTATGCCGGATGTTTTTTTACTCCCAGATGATTCCCATTTGAATGCGACTTGTCCTGCCAGCCGGGAACTGTGTTGGCGGAGAGCGTTCCAATTTGCAACAATACGGGTATGATGCAGCAGGAGATGCTTTATCAGAACGACCCTTAAAGTCAGAAACAGTGTGGGAAATTTTGTCCTGTGGTTAACAAATGTCACAGGTCAAAATCACGCTGACTTGGCTTGCTAGTAATTATTTAAGATAGTCTCTGTTTTAGGTGCCAACCCGTCACTGGTGATGCACCAGCCTCGCGTGTGGCCAGCGGTGGCCTAGTATGACCTTGTGTCGACCGTTCCCAGGAAGGTCAGCTGCGGATGGAGACCCTACTGAGGGAGCTGCGGGAGGCCCAGGAGACGATCCGGCAGTACAAGCTCACGGAGGACACCCGCTCCACGGCACTAGGTCAGTAGACACCTGCTCACGGCACTAGGTCAGTAGACACCCGCTCCACGGCACTAGGTCAGTAGACACCCACTCCACGGCACTAGGTCAGTAGACACCTGCACTTCAGCACTAGGTCAGTAGGACACCCGCTCCACGGCACTAGGTCAGTAGACACCCACTCACGGCACTAGGTCAGTAGACACCTGCTCATCGGCACTAGGTCAGTAGACACCCGCTCCACGGCACTAGGTCAGTAGGACACCCGCTCCACAGCACTAGGTCAGTAGGACACCTGCTCACGGCACTAGGTCAGTAGACACCCACTCACGGCACTAGGTCAGTAGACACCTGCTCTTCAGCACTAGATCATAGGACACCCACTCCACGGCACTAGGTCAGTAGACACCCGCTCCACAGCACTAGGTCAGTAAACACCCACTCACGGCACTAGGTCAGTAGACACCCACTCACGGCACTAGGTCAGTAGTCACCCATTCACGGCACTAGGTCAGTAGAGCACCCGCTCTTCAGTACTAGATCAGTAGGAGACCCGCTCCACGGCACTAGGTCAGTAGACACCCGCTCCACGGCACTAGGTCATAAGACACCCGCTCCACAGCACTAGGTCAGTAGACACCCACTCACGGCACTAGGTCAGTAGGACACCCGCTCCACGGCACTAGGTCAGTAGACACCCGCTCCATAGCACTAGGTCAGTAGACACCCGCTCCATGGTACTAGGTCAGTAGACACCCGCTCCACAGTGCTAGGTCAGTAGACACCCACTCACGGCACTAGGTCAGTAGGACACCCGCTCCACAGCACTAGGTCAGTAGACACCCACTCACGGCACTAGGTCAGTAGGACACCCGCTCCACAGCACTAGGTCAGTAGACACCCGCTCCATAGTGCTAGGTCTAGTAGACACCCGCTCCATAGTGCATAGGTCAGTAGACACCCGCTTCACAGCACTAGGTCAGTAGACACCCACTCACGGCACCAGGTTAGTAGGCACCCGCACCACAGGCTAGGTCAGCAGACACCCGCTCCAAGTGCCTAGGTCAGTAGGCACCTGCTCTGCAGATCAAGGACATCCGCCCACGGCACTAGGTCAGTAGACACCCGCTCCACAGCACTAGGTCAGTAGACACCCACTCTACGACACTAGGTCAGTAGACACCTTTTGCTCCACGGCACTAGGTCAGTAGACATCTGCTCCAAGTGCTAGGTCAGTAGACATTTCCCGCTCCACAGTGGCAGGGCAGTAGACACCCGCTCCACAGTACTAGGTCAGTAACACTTGCTCTACAGTACTAATTAAGTAGTAACCTGCTCTACAGCACTACTTCACTAGTTACCAGCTCCACAGTGCTAGGTCAACAGTTACTCTTTCCGTGGCACTAGGTCACTAGTTACCCGCTCTGCAGCATTACATAGGTCAGTAATTGCCTGCTCCACAGCGAAAGGTCAGTAGTTACCTGTTCTGCAGTACTCGGTCAGAACCGATTTATTTCAGCGGTGTTCATCGCAAAATGACACAAGTATCCAGGCGCTGTGGTTCGTCTGTTGAAGTCGTTTGGAGTAGAGGGTAGAGATACTCCGCTGATTCGAGCCGTGTGAGAAGCTGACTTCCTGTTTGGCCCTGTCCGGTTCGTGACCGGGAAAAAACCTGCTCCTGGTACGCGGCTGCAAAAGCAGATTAGAGCTGCCATTGTCGTAAGCTTGCTGCTATTGTCCAAAAGGAGTCAGAACCAGGTCAGATGTCGGACAAAAAATAGGCCGCCCATCACGTAACCTGTGATATACTATTATACATATAGATGTTTCTCTAACACAGAGCGCTAGCACCCATGGTCCCTAAAACACCGGCCCATCACGTAGTTTACTATGTGTGCAATATTCTCTTGATTTGACCTTAACACTGGATTATGTCCGGTGTCTGTTTTGTCATGACATGAGAGGACTCCTGCTGGCTGGTAGTATTTTTGTGCAGGGTCCGTTCAATTTCCAAGTACGCTCTCTGTAGTAGTGAGGGCGGCAGAAGTTGATAAGCACGGGAAAGTTGTCGCTAGAGGAGCCGAGCCCGTGCACTCAGCGTCGGCCCGATCATTGTGTTGTAGACGATGAATGCAGTGGAAGTCGCATAACTGCGGCAAAATGTAGCAAACTATTTTTGTCGGCCTTTCTGTGTGTATCTGCGAATGGACTCGTTGCTGGATGTTTTTAGTTTGAGACCAGAGAGTAGCCGCCTCCCCCCTCCCCAAACTTGGTCACGTCTGTTTAAACGCAAATGTAGAGCTGACATGTTTGAATATTCGGAATCCTAGGTTTATCTCTTCACGCTAATCCATCATATCCATTCATCTACCTCGTGTTTGCTTTCCACTTCCACCCATAACCAGACCCTGTGTTTTGTCGCCCTCGCCATACATTCAGCCGTGCAGTTCCGGTAAGGACCGCTGTTGCGTCACGTCACGTCACGTTCCGTCACGTCCCGCCCCATGGCTGCAGCCCCAGCGTTACTGTCAGTCCGCACCGGCCCACCTTCACCGCGTCAGTGTGTTTCTAACGCCGCTGTACATATATTCAAAGGGCGTAACGCGGAGGCCTACATTATACAGTGTTTTAGTTACATTTCCGCCGCCTGGATTTGAACCCCTCTGGATGACCTTCGATCGCAGTGCCGATTTCTGTCCGGTGCGACGCTGGTGACATGACGTGTCAAATATGACAGCCGGTGTCCTTTGGTTGCCGGTCAGGCCGTCACATGACGCACGCGCGTGAATTCTGACTGTCTCTGTTGAACGGTAGCCTCAGTGGTCGCGCCGCTGGGGACACGAGTTCAAACCTGTCAGTTTCTTTGTTTAAGCTTGGTGTGAGTGGCGCGCAGCTTTTTCGTTGTTTTAAGGACGTTGCTCTTCACGTGTGTCGATCTCACATGTGGTGAATCATCCCGCGAGTGGACGATAGACTTGCACTTGCTTGTGTGCGCTATTGCGACGGAGTGACCAGATACTGTGAGTGCGTCTCGGCCTGACGTGACCCTTGTTTTCCGAGACACCCATCTGATGATGGTTGTGATTCTCGCCGGTGAGGGTTCAGGAGCGTGGCTATAAACATCTGCCCTTCGGTGAGTCTCAGATGCTGCGACGGTGGCGTGTGTGTTTGTCACATCCAAGACAGCTGTTTTAAGAGCAAGGCTGCGGCCAAGGACGCCAGTTACAGACGAGCTGACCAGACCGGCAGAACTTACCCGCGCTGATGAACTCTTGATTTGTTTTGAAGAAGATAGATGTGTCAAACTTTGGTAGCCAGTAATTTTAGGCTCTGGCGCGTTGTAATTCTGGTCTTAATGGTGGTGTAACAACCGGCATAATGAATACACAGGAACCCCGAGCACTCGGCAGAGCGGAAACTTTCCCAAGGGGCGTCGCAACCAGAACATTGAACCAGAACATATGAACATTGACCATAATGCATATGCTCAACTATTGACGAAAATGCATGGCGGTAACTGAAAACGCATGCGTCGGCACGGATAGTCACTGACGCCGTGCTTCCATCATCCATCTGCTGGAACTTCCACTAGCACCGAGCCAGTGGAGATGAAGACTGCGTCATCACCGTGTGTCGCGTGGAGACCATCCGACCCGCCGAGTTCCCAACCGACTCCCAACGGGACGACTGCATCCCTACCTAACGACCCTTCAGGACGGGAACACCTCCGCAGCGGAGACGGGCAGCAGGAGCTGTGCAGCGGGGACCTGGGAGAAGCTCGTCGGCGACCGTTTGAAGTTCCGCGGGGCGCCGGTGGTTGTCATGGTAACACTCTTGCCGTAGGAGACATGCTGAGTTGTTCGCTGCAGGAGGGAGAACTGTCACATGGCGCGCGAGGTTAGTGCTGGGTACTCACCGCTGATGTATGTTACGAGATACTCGTCTGCTGTTGGAGCGGCGCCGCTGGTTTTCTTGCATCGTTTTATTGTGAACTCAGGGTTGTATTGGGCACTTGTGTCTTGATTTCAGGACCTGCATCTAGACTTGTTTTTTAGTTTCCTCTCCACTATGTGACGACAGAAACATGAGGTGTTGTGGTACCTACAAACGTACAAGTTTCGATAGCTCGTAAAGTGCAGAGGCATTGAGTTATATTTGATACACTTCGATGTCTTTCGAGATGCTCTACGCCTGGAGGCGCAGCACAGTTCGTTCAGCCTTGTCCTCTGTCTGTCATGCCTGCCTGACTTAGAGCGGATCAGAGCTGTATAGTGTACCGTCGGACCGTAATCCAACCTCTCCCTGTCGTGTACGACCGGACCGAGAGCTCTCAATGTGACCTCGGGAGCTCTCAACGTGACCTCGGGAGCTCTCAACGTGACCTCGGGAGCTCTCAACGTGACCTCTCCCCGCTGTTCACTATCAGGCCGGGAGCTGACCTCTCCGTGACCTATGCCATCAGGCCGGGAGGTGGCCTGTGCCATCTGAGATCTGACATCTCCGTGACCTCTCGCTGGCCTGTGCCACCAGACCGGGAGCTGCGGGAGGAGAAGGCGCGCCGGCTGGTGGAGGAGAAGCTGAAGCAGGACAGCACTCACAAGGAGCGGGCGCTGAGCTCGCAGCTGCAGCAGCAGCAGGAGCGCTGCAGTCAGCTGGCGCAGGAGCTGGCCCAGGCGCAGGAGCGGGTGAGTCTCAGAAACAGGAGTTAAGTGCACTACAGTCAACGAGTGGGGGAGGGGTGGGGTGGCAGGAGCTGGTGCTGGTGATGGGGGTCGAAGAAAAGGAGAATGCGAGTCACGGGACTGGGATAAAATGAGTCACGGGCGGTGGCAAAGGAAATGCAGAGGCGGTTAGTAACTGGAGCATTCAGTGTAGTGAGGTCCTACACAGCTGTTAGTGCGCGCTTGCAGACACACCACCGGACTGCTGCTCACCGCCATTAGTCTGGCCGTAGTTTCAGCGTTTACCGCCAGGGGGGCCGTGGCTCCCAACACTGTCTCTTCCCATTCATCCACGCATGGCCATCGAATGCCCTTAACCCAGTCCCACAAGTTGCTCTTTCGATGCCGTGTAGGTGCGGTTTTGCCTCCCCCTTCCTCAGGTGCTAAGTCCCACATCCCAAAGGTGATGTATCAGGAGAGCCTTTGTAGCTCCCTCGATAGTCGCGACAGCCGTCTCTGGAGTCGGTGCTGACTCCCTCTCTCCTGTCAGCAGAGACGTCGCCGGAGGCGGTGGAGGAGAAGCTGACTCCTTTTTCCCCAAAGGCGCTGTCAGCTGATCCATCGCGGGGGAGTAGGGGAGGCACTGACTCCGCCCCGTCTCCCTGCAGGCGCTGTCAGCCGAGGCGTCACTGGAGACGGCGGAGGCGGCGCGGGCGCGGCTGCAGGAGGAGTCGGAGGCGCTGAAGAGTCAGGTGGAGGCGCTGCTGCATGACTCGGCGGAGCTGGACGAACAGCGTGCTGAACTGCAGCGGTGAGTGATATGGTGCAGATGGGAGACGGACGATAAACTGTTCTAAAGAGGTTATTATTACACGTTTGGTCCAAGACATAAATTTAGGAGCTCCACTTTAATTGTGTCTTAGCGTTTTGTTAATGGGAGCGGTGATATTTTTACTCAGCACGTCATCTCCAGCCATGATAACCATAGCGTTGTAGGCCCGTCTATCGCACCAACAACTGTGAGAATCATCACATCACTGAGTTGTATGTCTTGGTAAAACAGTCTCCCGTATTAGCCCGCCTGGTCCCGGCAGGGAGCGCGATAGGTCGGCGGCCGGCGAGGCGGAGGCGGCGGCGCTGCAGGCGTCGCAGGCTGAGCTGCAGGCGGACCTGGACGCCTGCCACTCCAAGGAAGCCGACCTGCTGGACTTCACGCAGAAGCTGACGGAGAAGAATGTGGAGCTGCAGAGTCTGCTGTCGGGCCTGCAGGCCAGGGTGGGTGTCAACCGACCGGGGAGAGTCGTCTGTTTTTGGGAGCGGCGAAACGGGTTTGGTGTTGTAATGAAGCCAAACGCGATCACATATGTTGAGTGGTCCATTCGTGACTGAGTTTGGTATGGAGCGTTGCAGAAAGCTAAATATTGCGCAGGGATTCAGGGCATTTGGAGTCGTTTTTCCAGTCTGATCAAGGATTGTTATCCAAAATTTATAACAAAATATTATGAGTCCACTTTTCTGTTTATTTGTCTTAATTGTTAGAGGGAGCGAATAAGGGTTGACAGCCGGAGCAGTGATAATAAAAGGAAAATACAGTTTTAGTTCAGACGATGGTCCCACACTCTCGCACGAAGCGCATCTAGCAATCCTTGCAATCTCTCTGCTCCTCACAGACTAGTCTGGGTGATTTTGCACAGTATAAAAATGTTATGGGATCGTACTGAAAGCCTAGAATCCGATATAGAGAAGTTTTATAGATTTACCGCGGCCATCTGGTGGATTGCAATGTGTAGCTCCGCACGCGTCACACTTCCCATCGGCCTCTCGTTATCCATGAGCTCTGCGTCGACCACGACTCTGTGTTGTTGTTTATGGCTTTTTATTAGGCGTTCTGTGCATGGCACCTTTGCCCGCCTCTAAAGGAGTGCGTGGGAGAATTTTAGAATTTTGTGTGAGGGCAAGCTACGTTAGTCTGTTAAAGCAAAGGGAGTTATTTCAAGTAATGGGTTGCAAGATGTTTTAGCTTGCGAATGGACGGTCGTGGCAATGGCATAGCCATGCCAAGGGAGGTCTTTTAATAAGTTTAGACCCGCGGAGTGCGAAGGTTATCTCTGTGGTTGAAGACCTTAAATTTAGAATTTGGAATTTAGAATTTAGAATTTTGTGTGTCAGCTACCGATGTTCGCTTGTCTACGTTACTCGAAATCCTCCGTTAAATCAATAATTTTCATATTTTAGAAAGTGCGCTAAACACCTGGCCAGGGTGCCGCGAATTTACCCTGCAACCCGGAGGTGAGGTTGCAGCTCCCCTCTTCGGCTGGGCAGCCGCCGCGCAGAGGAAAAGAAGTGTGAGAGGACAGTTAGATTGTTAGTAAGAGTATGAGTGTGGTTAGCATAGAGCCGACTCTGTGTGGTGCGGTGCAGGCGCAGGCAGCCGACTTCGAGTCCCGGGAGCACAGCTCGCGACAGTCGGAACTGGAGACGAGACTACAGGACACCGCCGCCCGGCTGGCCCGGGAACAGGAGGCCCGCAACACCGACAACCAGGTCAGGGGACGGGACAGCACAGCTCAGGTGGGGGGGGCTGGAGACGAGACTACAGGACACCGCCGCCCGACTGGCCCGGGAACAGGAGGCCCGCAACACCGACAACCAGGTCAGGGAGCGGGACAGCACAGCTCAGGTGAGGGGGGGCTGGAGACGAGACTACAGGACACCGCCGCCCGACTGGCCCGGGAACAGGAGGCCCGCAACACCGACAACCAGGTCAGGGAGCGGGACAGCACAGCTCAGGTGGAGGGGGAGACTGGAGACGAGACTACAGGACACCGCCGCCCGACTGGCCCGGGAACAGGAGGCCCGCAACACCGACAACCAGGTCAGAGGGCGGGACAGCACAGCTCAGGTGGAGGGGGCTGGAGACGAGACTACAGGACACCGCCGCCCGACTGGCCCGGGAACAGGAGGCCCGCAACACCGACAACCAGGTCAGAGGGCGGGACAGCACAGCTCAGGTGGAGGGGGACTGGAGACGAGACTACAGGACACCGCCGCCCGACTGGCCCGGGAACAGGAGGCCCGCAACACCGACAACCAGGTCAGAGGAGCGGGACAGCACAGCTCAGGTGGAGGGGGGACTGGAGACGAGACTACAGGACACCGCCGCCCGACTGGCCCGGGAACAGGAGGCCCGCAACACCGACAACCAGGTCAGGGGGCGGGACAGCACAGCTCAGGTGGAGGGGGACTGGAGACGAGACTACAGGACACCGCCGCCCGACTGGCCCGGGAACAGGAGGCCCGCAACACCGACAACCAGGTCAGAGGAGCGGGACAGCACAGCTCAGGTGGAGGGGGGAGACTGGAGACGAGACTACAGGACACCGCCGCCCGACTGGCCCGGGAACAGGAGGCCCGCAACACCGACAACCAGGTCAGGGGGCGGGACAGCACAGCTCAGGTGGAGGGGGAACTGGAGACGAGACTACAGGACACCGCCGCCCGACTGGCCCGGGAACAGGAGGCCCGCAACACCGACAACCAGGTCAGGGGGCGGGACAGCACAGCTCAGGTGAGGGGAGGGGGCTGGAGACGAGACTACAGGACACCGCCGCCCGGCTGGCCCGGGAACAGGAGGCCCGCAACACCGACAACCAGGTCAGAGGGACGGGACAGCACAGCTCAGGTGAGGGGGAGACTGGAGACGAGACTACAGGACACCGCCGCCCGACTGGCCCGGGAACAGGAGGCCCGCAACACCGACAACCAGGTCAGGGGAGCGGGACAGCACAGCTCAGGTGAGGGGGAGGACTGGAGACGAGACTACAGGACACCGCCGCCCGGCTGGCCCGGGAACA
Organism: Lepas anatifera; assembly: GCA_034440635.1. Lineage (NCBI taxonomy): Eukaryota > Metazoa > Arthropoda > Thecostraca > Lepadidae > Lepas > Lepas anatifera. The sequence goes on along the minus strand of JAOTON010002140.1, from coordinate 1,663,559 downwards.
GGAGGCCCGCAACACCGACAACCAGGTCAGGGGGCGGGACAGCACAGCTCAGGTGAGGGGGAGACTGGAGACGAGACTACAGGACACCGCCGCCCGGCTGGCCCGGGAACAGGAGGCCCGCAACACCGACAACCAGGTCAGAGGGCGGGACAGCACAGCTCAGGTGGAGGGGGGGGGCTGGAGACGAGACTACAGGACACCGCCGCCCGGCTGGCCCGGGAACAGGAGGCCCGCAACACCGACAACCAGGTCAGGGAGCGGGACAGCACAGCTCAGGTGAGGGGGGACTGGAGACGAGACTACAGGACACCGCCGCCCGGCTGGCCCGGGAACAGGAGGCCCGCAACACCGACAACCAGGTCAGGGGACGGGACAGCACAGCTCAGGTGAGGGGGAGACTGGAGACGAGACTACAGGACACCGCCGCCCGGCTGGCCCGGGAACAGGAGGCCCGCAACACCGACAACCAGGTCAGGGAGCGGGACAGCACAGCTCAGGTGGGAGGGGGGGCTGGAGACGAGACTACAGGACACCGCCGCCCGGCTGGCCCGGGAACAGGAGGCCCGCAACACCGACAACCAGGTCAGGGAGCGGGACAGCACAGCTCAGGTGGAGGGGAGACTGGAGACGAGACTACAGGACACCGCCGCCCGACTGGCCCGGGAACAGGAGGCCCGCAACACCGACAACCAGGTCAGGGAGCGGGACAGCACAGCTCAGGTGAGGGGGGGCTGGAGACGAGACTACAGGACACCGCCGCCCGGCTGGCCCGGGAACAGGAGGCCCGCAACACCGACAACCAGGTCAGGGGCGGGACAGAGCCTACCATTACAGCAGAGGGGGGGCAGGATTTACGCGAAAACGGTAATGATTTCCTTAAAAAGCATTGGTCTGGCGAAAGAGTATGTGTCAGATTGGCGCCCGTACCCACCAACCAGGTGAGAACATAGGCATCTCAACCTGCCAGTGCCAGGCTCATTTGAAATTTGCGCGTGCTTTTATAGAGCTGCCGTTCGCGAACCGTTTGCTAATTTTAGCTCTCCCCATCAGTGTTTGTAGATATCCGCCCTGTTTGTATGCACGTTTTGTACATTTCCCACATCAGGTGATTGTGCTATAACCTGGGTCTTTGTGACCGTTACAGGCTTTTAATTAGAAATTTCCCCGTGCGACACTGGTGCTGTGGCGGTGGCTGGTTACAACAGTGTCCTCTCCCTTTGGGACAGCTTCCGGCGCTGTGTTTGTAGTTGCTGACTTACCTCTACAACAGCCTCTCCCCCTTTGCGACAGTTTCCGGTGCTGTGTAGTTGATGGGTTACCTGTACAACAGCGTCTCCCCCGGTGCGTCAGTTGCTGGCGCTGTGTTTGTAGTCGATGGGTTACCTGTACAACAGCGTCTTCCCCTGCCACAGTTGCTGGCGCGGCGGCTGGCGGAGAGGACGCGACAGGTGGAGGACCTCACCAAGCGGGCCGAAGACGCCGAGAACGAGACCGCCATCGTCCGCAAGAAACACCACAGCAGCGTCAGGGTGAGGTGCGCAGGGATGAAACCGTGCCCTGAGTGTGGTATTTGGTTTTGTGGCGTGGCATTGTTTGACATTGGTTCTGTGGGGGTGTCTGCTGGGGGTGGTGATTGTGGTGTAGTTTGCTTTGATATGTAGACCATCCACTGTCGTTAGCTGATGTATAGCACCAGTAAGTGCGATTACTTCATCTTCAGTTATGCCTCCTACACCTCCTCTGACCTGTGACCCTGTGTGTCGAGTTAAGGAGCTGCAGAGGAACTGGCGACGGTACGCCTCCTCTGACCTGTGACCTCTGTGCGTCGTGTTCAGGAGCTGCAGAGGGAGCTGGCGACGGTACGCCTCCTCTGACCTGTGACCTCTGTGCGTCGTGTTCAGGAGCTGCAGAGGGAGCTGGCGGCGGCGCGGCGCCGGTACGCCTCCTCCGACCCCAGCCCGGCGCCCACGCCGGCCGACGCCCTCAGTCACGCCTCGTCCAGCGGCAGCCTGCCGGCCTGTGGCGCCGCCGAGTCCGAGCCTCAGCCGCCTCAGACGCAGCCGCTGACTCAGCAGACTCAGCAACAGCAGCAGCAGCAGCCGCTGCCCCAGGTGCGGGCTCAGATGCGGCACGATAAATCTTCACTCGGACTTGGCACCATTTAGATGGTGAATGTTTCAGCTTAGTTCGTGTTGAGGTCGTAGTTTTTACTGTGATTTTAAACGCAGTATACCAGCCACGATCCTTTTATGATTATTTGCTTTGGCATTAAAAACGGTTGAAACAAATATATTTTATCGGCCGCTAAAGCACGCCTTGTTTGATTTTGGAGCCGGGAGAGCCCTGTCACCGTTCACAAGTCCATCCCTCTTCAACATTAGATGTGTTGTGTGACTCTGTCTCTGTCAACTTTCTCACCCCTCGTCAAAGCTGGAGACGCCGTGTGACGCCACGTCGTTGTTGCCAGGTGCAGGTGATGGGGGAGATACCGGACCGGCCAGCCTTGATAGAGCGCATCGTCCGGCTACAGAGACAGGTGAGGTGCACAGGTGGCGCTGCTGTCGCCGGAGAGGGCACCGCCATTCAACGCTGTGGGAGAGCTAGCACGTAAACTGAGCAGCGTTGAAGAGACGGAGAAAGGATATAACTCAATCTTGGTTGCTGGAAGGCCAAGACGTAGATAACAGCGAGCACATTGAGTAAGGTTAACTTTGTTGATGTTGTTATAATCATTTCCGAGTATTTATCTTTTTATTTGTGGCAGAATATTTGGTGATGTTCGCTATACGTTTGTTAATTGTTCAGGACACGGTGTTCGGTTTCCAACCTTAGTTTCCGCCACATAAATATCTCAAGCCTGTGGCCACTCATCGCCATCGGCAGCACTGTAGAGTTTTGGCGCGCTTTTTTACCAGGTGGCGCGCCGGAACGAGAAGATCGACTTTCTGCAGGACCACAACTCTGTGCTGGTGGACGAGCTGCGGCGTAAGTCGCGCCTGCTGCAACACTACGTGCTGCGGGAGGAGACGGGCACCATGACGTCACAGCACATGGACCAGGCCAAGGTGAACGCTGGGGTGTGATGTCCGCCAACGCTGAGGATGTTGGATCGGTGACCGGCAAAAACGTCTCGGTTGTTCTTGCACGAACTCTACGACGGGTGCAACAGCTGTGTTCTTCATTTTAGTGGGGTTTGATATTCAACCGTTTGGAATATATTTTTACCCTGTGGGAAAGGGGCTCGTGTCTCTCCAGCTCTCTGTTCCATACTGTTCTGCTCGCTCATTGATGGCGTGGGGGCAATTGATTGAAGCAAGCATATGCATCTTAAGGCCGTGCTTGACCAGGAGGGTCAAAGAAGCAAGGTAACATCAAAGGCGATCCATGCCTCAGCATGTAAACTGCGTTATGCGCTAGGGTTTTAGGTTGTGTGGCGCGGTCGGACTCATTTGTTCACGTTAGACAGTTTTCTAACGCCGGTTTGATATCTCCCTTGCAAGCTACTCACGGGACGTGCTAAGAAGGTGGTGGTAGGTGCCTCTCACCAACATTCTTCTGCATGCATTGTGCTTGTTTGCTGCTGTTCGCAGGAGAGGGGACGTTTCTTATACAATTCTTGCATTTTTACGGCAGCTTTGATGCGCGTTGTCTCTTTTTAGTTTTTGTAGCTCTTTTACGGTTAAGGATATCGTAAGTATTTTGTTGTGCTCCATTCCTTTTCCTTCCATTATACGTCCGCTTCATCCTCAAAGGACTTTGGTAATTATGGAAACACTTGGCTTAGTTTAGAGTGGCGACCCTTCAGCCTCTTACGCATGGAATTGTAACGCAAAACTACCGTCAGTGTTTTAAATGTCGCCAAACGGAGATTTATAATACATGATTTGCAGCTGTTTGAGAGGTCGCTTTTTCAGCTTCGGTACGGTTTTCGCTTTTTGTGTCCTGTGTATATTCTCTTCTTTTGGTATTACGTGTTTTCCTTTTGTGTCCGTCTGAGCTTGCCTGTGAGACTGCCGTATGCGTGGGCGCGATATAGCCAAGCGGCTGAAAGCGCCCTAAAACGCCAATGCACACACTCTTCCATAAGCGTAGATCATACCCCAGGGACGGACCTCCACAGAGTGAGCTGATGCGGAAGGGAGGCATCATGGCCTCCATCTACGGCTCACAGTCGCGGGACACGGCCATGACGCTGGAGCTGTCGCTGGACATCAACAAGAAGCTGCAGTCGGTGCTGGAGGACACCCTGCTGAAGAACATCACGCTGAAGGTGGGGCTTCTGCCGCTGGAACGGCTGGGGGGCGGGTCCGCGTAGGTTTGTAGTTCTGCAGGTTCTGTATCTGCAGGAAAAGTGCTCGGTATCGGTCCACTGCAGGATGACCACTGATACCGTTATGAGAAGCGTCGGTTTGCTACAGCTGAAAGGAAAGATACAGTAGTTTATGTGTAAGATACATGCTGCAGAGGATAAGGGCATTTAACTACATGTTTTTACCTAGCTCCCAGACTTTTGGGCTGATGACTCAGGTCGTAGTAGCCTGGCCTGACCCGTTTTTACTTGAGTCCTCGTGTTTAATCGCCGTAGCTTGTTTGTTTTCTCATATTTTTGAAACAAATGCATTGAAAATGTATTTGTCTTTTCAAAATTGTCCACTTCTAACGTTGACATAGTTTGTCTCAAATTCTAACTTTAAGTGTGAACGGTAGATTGGAATCGCAGCGGACACCATGAGTTGCCTCTGACTAAAAATGAGTCAGAGTTGAGTCAGTCAAATTATGGATCTTAATTGAGTCAGAGTCGATTCATCAGCTCAACGCGACGAGTCAGACTCATTATTTAAGCCGTTTGTCAGAGTTGAGTGAACTCAGAAAATATTGAGCCCTCAAACAAACCTGCAGCGGCTGCTTGCCTCTTCGCACGCGTCTTCTCCAGCTACCTTATTCACGCCGCTCTCTCCCTCTGCCAGGACAACATGAACGTGTTGGGTTCAGAGATAGCCACCCTGACGGAGGAGAACCGTAAGCTGAAGCGCCACTGACCCAGCCCGGGTCAGGGTCCGACCTAGCCGGGGGCGCCCTCTGGGCTGGCGCGCCGTGGCCGGCTCCGACGGCGCCGACGGGCGGTGATACGCGTGGTGTTGTGTGCGTGGTGACTTATTTATCTGGTACAAATGGGCGGATGTGTGTATGACGTGTGATGAGACGTGCTGTGTATTGTCCTTACTCGCCGTGCTGTGTGATATACTTGTCGGTGTTTTTTGTTGTTGTTGTGATCTTCCAATGATAACGTGGGCCGTGTGGAGCGAAAGGGGCATTTATATGCGTAGGCTCATGACTGAAAATTTGTGATTGGAAAGTATGAATTTACTCATATCTCACAAGAATAAGCAATATATTTTCTTATTAAATTTATTTCAGAAGGGGTTTTCTAGTTGTGGATGAAAATTTGGGTCGTTTAGTTTACTTTCTTCGTTAGGCGCATGAGTGCGTTCGGGGCTGCTTAGATGTATAGCTGAGACCATGGAACTAGGTGAGCAGATCATTTTGTCATGAAAGTTGACAGGACAATAATAACAAGCGCGGTCTCGTGCATCGGCCTATGCCGGGTCTTTGACACACTTTCTAAAGTATTTACCATCTTGATCTAATTATTTTTCATGCCCCTCCCGTGCCGTGGCTTGTTCAAGGAAAATGGAAGTCTTGCGTCATTAGTAAAATCAAATCTGATCGTGCCTTACCAGGAAGTTAAGGCGGTCCTCGATAAAAGCTGTCCTTAAGGGGTGGGAAGAGGGTCAAAAGTTTAAGGTGTCTCAATTTAGTTACTACCTTCACACAATAAGAAAAACCTAAATGTTCTCTTAAAGCATTCGGAAATCACTCGTTTGGGGATGCTCAGCCAACTTGAAATGTTTTCCTCTTGATGTGTTGGGGATAATTTTCAGGGAGGGATTTTGTTTCGCCCCAGTCAATGCGAACGAACTCTGTCACCAATGCCAAACCCACGCAGCTCGCTTCTTGCTGGGTATCACCTATAAGAATAGAGAAGCATGGAGTAGAATAGTGAGTCCCTAAAGACGACAGGCTGTTCTGCGTTTGGACATATGTGTGCGACGTATTGAGCGGTATGTGGGATTCGACTTCTGTGTCTGTCGCTTCTGTCTTGTACTTACCGTGTATCCAGTACCCCGCTCTAATCGCCACCTGTGCAAATGGAGGCCCTGGCTTTCACATTCAATAATATCGATGGAGCTTATTGGTGCGGCTGGCGGGCATGTCCCTATTACTGTGTGGAGGGGTTGTCGCGGCGGATGTAACGCTTCGCCGTGGATTTTCATCGTTTATTCCTACCTCAACCAAAAACTATGTATTGTCCTTCCGCCGGGCCTCCATCGACCTTCGTTCCTGGTAACAATGAACAATGATATGTGTGAACTGGGGCACAGTTTAGATATACGTAAGCCGTGCTTCGCTGTACTACAATACGTATTGCGACCTTATCTTGCTTTCATCATCATTGTAGCATATTTGACCGCACAGAATATGGCCCGGCAATAGCTAAAACTATCGGAAAAGTGCTACTGATTATTTGCGAAGTTTGAGACCATATAAGCCTGCTAGTGCTGACTCGCATTTTCCCCCATTACCGTGAAAACTAGAACTGGTAGATGTGTAAGGAACGCTGTGTCGGCCGGCTCTCCCTCGGCAGCAGGCAGAGGACTCAGCTGTAGTGAAGCGGAAGGACGGTGGCCGGCCGCCGTCGGTGTAGCTTCAGTATCGGGGCCGCGTGCGGCCGGCCGGTCCGAGGCAGTTGGTGCTCGTGTGGGTCGGTGCAATACTAGAGAGGTCACAAGAACGCTGCATACCGCACTGCCGGAGGCGCGCCTCGGTGCAAATGCTGTCAAAACTGCGACGGGTCCGGCGGCTCTGTGAGACTGTCCCTGTGTATGACGCCGCGTGAGATAGGGAGGAGCTGCTACTCCGGCAAGCCGCGATCGTGTGTGTACTGTTATGATACCCTGTGCTGCTACTCTGTCAAATGCATCAGTTGAACGGTGCGGTGTGCTGTAGCCGCTGCAGGACTGGGCCGAGGTGGGCGGATCCTCAGGTGAGTGCCGGGCGTCTCCAGTCGGCCGCGTTGGCGTCACTGCCACTGATCGACCGCCGTTTAGACAGCTTACAGACTTGCAGCTGTAACTACGAAGTGGTCCTTAGCAGCTCCAGTTCGGCTTTGGTGAGCTGTCTCTTCAGGGGACCTACCTGGGACATGTTTAAGTATATCGCGCCATTTGTTCCTCATTGGTTCCACACAACTCCGTCGGTACAATTTCAAAAGCTTTGCAAATCCACTTCCAGTTAAACTGTCCAAAGGCGGGTGATGAGTGCTGAGGGCAAAGTTAGCACTAGTGTGTATGGTGTGAGACTTGTTTGTAGTGGTATTCAGGGATGATTATGTCGTAGTTAAAGTCCCTTGGTCATATGAGATCCATCAGTTTAAATTTCAATTGACAAGAACTTTGGAGTTGTTCCAGACCGTTCTTGAAAACCGCAAGAGGTTTTGTACCAAATGTTTTTATTCTTTTTTTAGACAGAGAAAGCGCTCCATATGTGCAAAGATGGGCACCATAGTACGATTTGAGTTGAGGCAGCCATAATTCCGATGCGAAGGTTACCTACAGCCTGTAGACAGCAACCATTTCCAAACCTGGCCAAGGAAAATCTGCTGCAAAGGCTAGACGAATGCTTTAGTGGGGTCCGGTTGTAATAATGGTGGGGAAAAATTAGAGCCGAGTGCAGATACTCCTCGCCAGGGTTTGCTGGTGATGTGAGGTCTCTGGTGATGCTATTTGGACCGTGCGATAATCATGGCATCCCGGCCCCGTAGTATTGGCCCATCTCATCTGCGTCATAGTGTTCCATTCATTGAAACTGGACCTTTAATATTTCATGAGGAAATATTTCATGAGAGATATTTCACAGTCTACGCCACGTTTGATTGCCACATTCTACAATTTTACTGCACGGCGCCATGATTTTACTACCCGGCTCATATGACTCATGCCAAGTTCGATAGTTTTGTTTGGTAATACAGCTGTAAGGCTCATGCATCTCAAGGTATTCGCTTATATAATCGTTGGTTGAGACAAACTGGAATCGCCACCTAGGCCAAAGTTGCGTACAAAAACGTGAGGTGTAGGGTGAGTGGCTTCCTGAACATTTCAGTTCCCGGGGTTCATTTATGCATAAACCTATCCATGAAATGAAATCAATTTATATTCGACTTTCTGTGTGTTTATTCCATTTTGTTTTTTTATGAACTTGTTTGAACTCATGCATATCTGCATGTTTTCCCCGTTTTCAGAGGATTCTTCTCTGTTTCCGTGTTTCGGTTATAGAAATACGCCTATAATTGTTCTCCATCCCTCCTCGAACTATACCCTTAACTGAAATTGCCTGAAAATTCCAAATTGACAGGCCTTGGTTTTGTTTAATTTGTTGTCCTTGAAAATTGCTGGTATATGTAAATCATGGGAATGCCGCTGATTTCCCCGCAAACATGACCCTCAGCCCTTACAGCTTGTTGGAACCAATGTGTCCTGCGTAATGTCACTTTCCGTTTTCAAGCCGTTTTCCTGACTGCTATTGGTTTGGTTATAGAAATACCTTGCAAAATTGGTTGGTTTCTTCATGGCCACCCAGCTATACCCGTAACTCAAATTCTTGGGAGTTTTTAGTTGAAAATATCTCGTTATATGATTCATAAATCTTTTGAGTATATTACGAAACCAATTATTGACCTTTGCGTCGATCGTATGAGTCATTCTGGAGCACTAAGTAGAATTGCAGAATGTGGGAATTAAATGGGGCGTTAACGGTGGAATATCCCCGCTAGTCATCAAAGGCCAGTGTCCGGGGACAAAACACTGACGTAGGGGAAAACATGGGCTACGGCTCTGGCTGCCTTTTATGTTTATCGCATGTCCCGACCAGTATAATGAGGGACATCAAATCACCTGAAAATAATGGCGCCAAATATCTGTATTCGGCGCTGTTTTCTACACGATTATAACCAAGGTCCCACTAAAATGTTCGGCAGATACACCCGTGCAGCGGATGTTTCTTGCTCAGTGTCGTGAAGGATCCGACATTATCCCCTGCATCAGAGTTGTTGCTGTCTATACTTTAATTGCAACATGCGGCACACATTGACGCATACCGAGTTGGCCCCGAGAAGAGTAATGCCAAATTCGATGCAATCGTCCCCGAAACCCCTCCAACACCATAGGCACTAGTCCCTGGTACCTCATCACTTGTTTTTCGCCTTTGGAAAGGTGACTTAATAGATTTCGCGGGGTTTCCAAAATTGTACCGACAGAGTTGTGGAAACAAGTGATCTAGTGGTGCGGATATACTTAGACATGTTCCATGCAGACCCCGGAAGGACAGTGCCCAAACTCAAGCTGGAGCTGCTAAGGACCATTCCGTATTCACAGGGAGTGTGCGACCTGTCTGGACGGCCGATGGTAGACCCACCGCGGGAGTGGGGTTAAGACGTCCTCCGACTGGAGAAGCCCCGGCGCCCATCCGAGGGACCACCGACCCGGCGGCGCATCCGCACGAAACGCATCTGTTCTGCCGCGTCGTTTATTCCCCGCAGGCTTTACACAACGAAGGGGAAACTCGATCTCTGCACAGTTACTGCTGACGCGCGTCATCTAGCAGTTCAAGCACCGTTCTGGCCTGTTTTTTTTCTCTCTCTCTCTCTCTCTCTCTCTCTCCTCTCTCTCTCTCTCTCTCTCTCTCTCTCTCTCTCTCTCTCTCTCTCTCTCTCTCTCTCTCTCTCTCTCTCTCTCTCTCTCTCTCTCTCTCTCTCTCTCTCTCTCTCTCTCTCTCTCTCTCTCTCTCTCTCTCTCTCTCTCTCTCTCTCTCTCTCTCTCTCTCTCTCTCTCTCTCTCTCCTCGACAGGTCAGAGCGGTGCAGAACGTAGCTGAGACGGCGGCACGGACAGTTAGACACAATGCACACATACCATGTCCCACACATTCTATCAAACATAGTCCAGGCTTATCCAGCGGCTTCCAAAGAAAACATAACTGCACTTCATCACCTGTCCAACGTTAATATCCACCTTCTTTATAAAAGAAAAAACGGTAAGCTCTCTCTTGGCGGGCCCCAGCAGACCAACACGTGAAGGGCCCGGCAGCGAACGCATCTCGCCTCGCTCGTAAAACACACGCTTCAAAAGGGCCGGCAATGGCTGTCTAAGACGTACGGCATGACTCGCTCCCACGCGTGATCGCTGTAAAATAAATAATACTGAGTAGTGCACACTCAAGCTAACATGTACCAACCGACACACACGTGCATTCATGTTCACTTATACATGAACGCATCTACTCGCTGGTCGACTTGGTAAGAACACACATCGCCTCCGACATCAATAGGGCAGCGATTCAAAACAAGTAGTACGTACTGGCGACTGCCTCCCCATTCCAGTTACTAAGACGACGGTTTCCCGCCGCAACACGCGAATATGGCACTTAAGACACGGGACAGCCTCTGGCGAGTTAGTAACCAAGGTAGTTGAGTATTTGTTAGTAGGGCCGGCGGGGCGACAAAGCTAAAACTGCATTTGTACGCGTCGCCCGCCGGCCCTTAAAGGCACTTCGCGCATTGCCCTTGCGCAAAAGGCACGTACGAGCACGAGGTCACGAGTTTAAGAGTCAAAAACACCGGTACCCAGACTCGGCCGGAGCTGGCTGTGCAGGATTTTGGCACTGTTCAACATAATGATTTACCTGGCACTGGCAAGGCCCCGTTCTAATAGGTCCACAATGAATCCAAAACATATGTACATCGCCGCCTCTAAGATGACCACCGGCCTTCTGGTTCTGACAGCATAGCAACAGTTCGGCGCCCGACGGCGCGACGTTGGGAAACTCCCGCCAGACCGCAGTGAACGTCACTACGACTGCATCACTGAGTAAAATGCTGGTCCAGCAGTCTTCCGCACAACCACGACTGCTGCACTTAGCACACGTGTCTCAAAAGTTTCTGTGCTTGAGGCCTGCGCATGCTCTCCTCCTGACTAGTATACACGGGTGGCGCTGTCCACAGGTCAGTGCTGCCACCTATACGGTCCGAAGGCGCCACCTACATGGCGGTGCTTTTGCACAGCTCGAACTGACTGTCCACTGAGTTGTCCCGGCTAGATTCTGCCGAGCTGCTCACTGAGGGAAGGCCCAGGTCCAGGTACTCCTGACAAAACAAGTCACCATTCATCACATCAGTGCGACCCTCACAACGGCTGCGAAAGACCATGCTTTGTGTCCGACGAAGTACGAATAAAGTTATCAAATAGGTCCAATCCGGGGCAAGAGACGTACGTTTCGTGCCATTACATCATATCAGATTTGTATACATTTGAATAGAGTCCCCAATCTGTCCGCGTGACAAATGCTTGACGACTTTTCCCATACTTTCTACGCGGTTATTCTGAGCAGCATATTGTAATGACTAGTTGATCGTGATCATGGCCGTAGGAAAGGTAAATTGTTGGGCGGCGGGGGGGGAATAGTGCCACGGAACAAAACTTGGACCGTGCTTTCTTAGAAGTGTTAATGGCGCTTTGTTTTGTGGAGAAGCCTTGACTATAGTCCACTTGCTGTTATACCCACTGTTGATCAATCTGCCAAATTCAGGGCCTCTAACCACCTTGAAGCCACGTGTGTGGCTGAATAATCAGGTCACTACGATATAGAGAATGTGTTGGGAGTAAGCGGCAAATATAGTTTACACATATGTATTGGTTAGACAATTTAAATGAAATGAATGTATGTGGCACTTTTACGAAGAAAAAGCCATAATGAAATTATTTCATTAAGAAAACATAAATTTCACAATTTATCAATTTTCATGCACCTGTACCTGCATAATAAAAAATTACTATCTATGTTCCTAGATGTGGTAGTTGGTTATTGTTCCCGTTACCACGGACAATTTTCTAAACGAACGCTTCCATTCATGGGAAATTTGAGCGTGATTCCGTCGCTATTCACGATCTTTGTCTAGCCCCGCGAGATTTATAACTAGCACTCAAATGGCTGGCTTGTTTGACAATTTAGATTACATCCAGTCGAGGCTATTTGCATATTAAATGTACAATTATATCTCCCTAATCATTCTCAATAGTACGTGCTGGCAATATATAGCATTGGTAGGCGGTGATCATTAACATTCCTCCCCTTAACATCTCCCGAGCAAGATGATTGGGCATTGTACTGGGCGTATCCTTAGGCTTTGTACAATTACTTATGGATGTCAAGTGATTTCTTTGCCTTCATGGGCATAAGCGAGTATGGACTTTGAGACCAGCGTCATTATTCAATACGCTTTGCTAGAATGAATGACTCCGCGATCGATGACTTCCGACATAATAACGAAACAGCCGGAAGAAATTTGAGCGCCCCCGACCGTCTCCACGAGTCTCCGAATGACTAAACGCAATTGAGACATCCAACGGTGGATAAACCAGCTGAGGCATTCCTGCAGGAGCCTCCCCTCAGGAGACGCTCGGTACCGGCGATTTATATTTAACGTGCTATGGGCCCAGTCGAGCCCGGTTGGTACTGTTCTTTTCGAGTTTCCTATATGCGGGGATAATGGTGAATAACACATTTCTTTACAAAGGCAGACGAAACCGTTATCGCACGAAATTTTTCGTCAAAACAGACTTCATGATGAATAAATTTCAGTTGCAGCTATGCACCTGCGATGAAATGTTGAGGCGGGGAAGGGAGGCAGCTCTATGGTCCTGCCCAACGAGGATACTGTGGGCGGGGTATGACCCCCCTGACCCTCCCGGTTTCTACGCCTATGACCGCGATGCAAAATCGTGTCAAGAGTGGAAACTAAGACGAGCAAACTCTTAATCCGCGATCCCGGACCAAATCGCCACTTCGGTGGGTGGGCCAGGAGCTCACCTGGGGCGCTAGCGAGGTGAGGATGCTGTTCATCTGTTCGACCAGCTCGGTGAAAGTGGGCCTCAGGGTCGGGTAGTACTCCCAGCACTCCCGCATCACGCCGTATCTGTCGCACACAGAGGGGCGTCACCACAGCCGGGGCACTACTGCCACGCTGCGCAGCCCTGACGGTCTCTCACACACTTCTACTCGAACGCTGGTTTTTTATATTTTTGTCCGACTTTAAAAATCCATTATAATCCAACACTTGAGCTACCAATGACCTTACATGTTCTAGCCAATACAATAGAAAATCAAACCAAGGTAGAGAAAATCAACTTATTATCCTTGCTAAAGCTCCCTTTTGCCATGTTCAGCACTCGGGGCAACACCACTGCAGCCAGAAGAATATGTTAAACGGAGTATGGCACCTTCATGGGACACGGTCTGAGCTATCAGTCACGTAGAGCGTACCAAAAACCCCCGGTGTCATATTTCGTTTCTTCTCAGAGCCCACTCACTATATACACAAAATCGTGCTTCATGAAATCACTTTAGCGCGCTACTCCCACGCCTCCACCTCCCTTTTCCCTACGAGCCTTACGGTCGCCTCCAGCTGTTCCATGATGAGTGGAGGCGGCGCGGGGTCGGTGGGGACGGATTCCGCTCCCCAAACATCGTAATTCTTTGCAGATGGCGAGCTATAGGACGAATGCACTCCAAACAAGGGTTTCTACAGTATGCTCTGTCTGCCGGCTACCCCATTACCAGGTGCCGCACTCCCTCCAGAAGCGCCGCCACTCACATGTTGGCTGGGCAGCCGGTGGGCCGCTCCATCCGGTAGCCTTCTCTCAGCAGGCTGAACAGCTTCTCCACGTTGGGGATGCTGGGGTAGGGCATGCCGCCCATCGTCATTATCTCCCACAGCAGGATGCCGAACGACCAGCTGCGGAGGCGGGGTTACAGGTCAGCAGAGGGTTACAGGTCAGCAGAGGCAGGGTTACAGGTCAGCAGAGGCAGGGTTACAGGTCAGCAGAGGCAGGGTTACAGGTCAGCGGGGGTTACAGGTCAGCGGGGGTTACAGGTCAGCAGAGGGTTACAGGTCAGCAGAGGCAGATTTACAGGTCAGCGGGGGTTACAGGTCAGCGGGGGTTACAGGTCAGCAGAGGGTTACAGGTCAGCAGAGGGTTACAGGTCAGCGGGGGTTACAGGTCAGCAGAGGGTTACAGGTCAGCAGAGGGTTACAGGTCAGCGGGGGTTACAGGTCAGCAGAGGGTTACAGGTCAGCAGAGGGTTACAGGTCAGCGGAGGCAGGGTTACAGGTCAGCAGAGGCAGGGTTACAGGTCAGCAGAGGGTTACAGGTCAGCGGGGGTTACAGGTCAGCAGAGGGTTACAGGTCAGCGGAGGCAGGGTTACAGGTCAGCAGAGGCAGGGTTACAGGTCAGCAGAGGGTTACAGGTCAGCGGGGGTTACAGGTCAGCAGAGGGTTACAGGTCAGCGGGGGTTACAGGTCAGCGAGGGTTACAGGTCAGCAGAGGGGTTACAGGTCAGCGGGGGTTACAGGTCAGCGAGGGTTACAGGTCAGCAGAGGGTTAAAGGTCAGCGGGGGTTACATGTTAGCGGGGGTTACAGGTCAGCAGAGGATTACAGGTCAGCAGAGGGTTACAGGTCAGCAGAGGGTTACAGGTCAGCGGGGGTTACAGGTCAGCAGAGGATTACAGGTCAGCGGGGGTTACAGGTCAGCAGAGGGTTACAGGTCAGCAGAAGGTTACAGGTCAGTAGAGGGTTACAGGTGAGCAGAGGCAGGGTTACAGGTCAGCAGAGGCAGGGTTACAGGTCAGCAGAGGGTTACAGGTCAGCAGAGGCAGGGTTACAGGTCAGCAGAGGGTTACAGGTCAGCAGAGGCAGGGTTACAGGTCAGCAGAAGCAGGGTTACAGGTCAGCGAGGGTTACAGGTCAGCAGAGGGTTACAGGTCACCAGAAGATTACAGGTCAGCGGGGGTTACAGGTCAGCAGAGGGTTACAGGTCAGCGGGGGTTACAGGTCAGCAGAGGGTTACAGGTCAGCAGAAGGTTACAGGTCAGTAGAGGGTTACAGGTCAGCAGAGGCAGGGTTACAGGTCAGCAGAGGGTTACAGGTCAGCGGGGGTTACAGGTCAGCAGAGGGTTTCAGGTCAGCAGAGGCAGGGTTACAGGTCAGCAGAGGATTTCAGGTCAGCAGAGGCAGGGTTACAGGTCAGCAGAGGGTTACAGGTCAGCAGAGGGTTCCAGGTCAGCGAGGGTTACAGGTCAGCAGAGGGTTACAGGTCAGCAGAGGCAGGGTTACAGGTCAGCAGAGGCAGGGTTACAGGTCAGCAGAGGCAGGGTTACAGGTCAGCAGAGGGTTACAGGTCAGCAGAGGCAGGGTTACAGGTCAGCAGAGGGTTACAGGTCAGCGGGGGTTACAGGTCAGCAGAGGGTTTCAAGTCAGCAGAGGCAGGGTTACAGGTCAGCAGAGGATTTCAGGTCAGCAGAGCAGGGTTACAGGTCAGCAGAGGGTTACAGGTCAGCAGAGGGTTCCAGGTCAGCGAGGGTTACAGGTCAGCAGAGGGTTCCAGGTCAGCAGAGGGTTCCAGGTCAGCGGGGGTTACAGGTCAGCAGAGGGTTACAGGTCAGCGGGGGTTACAGGTCAGCAGAGGCAGGGTTACAGGTCATCAGCGGAGAGAAGGGATGCATCGGTACAACGAACCGACAGCACCGATGTACGGGGGAGGACAGTTGAGGTAGGGCTACAGGTCAGCAGAGGCAGGGTTACAGGTCAGCAGAGGATTACAGGTCAGCAGAGGATTTCAGGTTATCGGCGGAGAGAAGGGATGCATCGACACAACGAACCGACAGCACCGATGTACGGGGGGAGAACAGTTGAGGTAGGGCTATGAAATACACAGGTGCAAAGCTTATGCTATTTTTCGATAAACTAAAAACAAAAGAAATAATTCAGCAATCACCTAACAGAAGGTTCAAATCCACTATAGGTTATGTCCAATTTGCAATAATTTTCAGCCAAAAACGGCGAGTGTTTGCGAATATCCTATATTCTTTCTGGTGAAGATACAGCTCGTCCTTTGCTTATCTTGTCGGACCATTTTGCTGGCCACCAGGGAACGCTACCAGCCGATAAGAAAAGCTACATGCGGCCAGGTTTCCCCATTGAATTGAAGATCTTCGAGCCTTCGTCACCCTCTTGCCCTTTGAAGTTTAACATTTACCCACCGCTTTGAACAGAATCAGCACGTCGCGGCCAATCAATCTCATCTCTATCTGCCATTTTGCCATCTCCTGCTACCTCAAATTTCCGCCCCACCGCAGATAAGAGGCCAAACCCCTTGGCCAATGCAATGCCATCAGCGGAGGAAGGTGGGGGTGGCAGAACATGTTTCCCAAAGGTCAGACTTTGGAATCGCCTTTGAATTGATGTGAAAATGTCCTGCGTGGGTATTGTGGAAAAGTACAGTCCAAGACTGATAAAACGGAATCAATGTTTAACTTATAGGTACAGAAGAAACATTAATCCGCGCTCTGTCTCCGGCCTGATGTCAGTGACCCAAACCTCACCACGATCTCCCTCTTCCCCCCCTACACTCACACGTCCGACTGGGTGGTGTAGAGCCGCTCAAACAGCGCCTCCGGCGCCATCCACTTGACCGGCAGGCGGCCGTCGGTGACCTTGCGGTAGTACTCGTTGTTCTGGATGTCGCGTGCCAGGCCGAAGTCGGCGATCTTCAACGTCCGGTTCTCGCCCACCAGAATGTTGCGCGCCGCCAGGTCGCGGTGGATGCACTGTAGAGAGGGCGAGGAGGAGGTTAGTCACTGCAGACAGTGGACAACACTCACCCGTGCGCCGCCTTCCATAGCTGACGGCTATAGCGAATACAGCCAGAGATAATGGCCATCAACTGGCAGCTACAGTATGCAGCTGGGCTGTATTCCAGCTGAGTCATTACTGCTCCCGCCCGGCCGCTCCATGTGTGGGACCGATGCGGAACACATTGTTCTTCTCTCGCCGCCAATCTCACAAAATACACAACTCACAGCCCTGCTGGGACAAAAGTATTTGCTTCTGATCACAACATGGATAAATCACTGGTTTTTCCTCCAGGTTTATTCGAGGAATCTGCCACGCATTTCTTAGGAGTTAATGTTCACGCCTTTCCATTTCATGGAAGAAACGTCACCCAGACCCATCTGACGTCATGTGAGTATGGGCCGCACCTCTAAACGCACAAATAGCTCGCCAGTTTCAGGTTTTGGATGAGCACAGTCCGCCTCCCCTCCCTCCACCCCATGACGCAAGAAGAAATGGATTGGGATCAAAAGAGGGGTCAACCTCACACAGCTTACCATCGGTTGAAATAGCCCATCTGCCCAATCCAATTTACGGTAAAGCTGCGAGAACATTCTTCGCGCTTTGCAAAATGGAACATTCATGAGTATTGAGCACTTCATGAGCGGTAGGGCACGTTTGCCAGCTCTTCATGTCCCGGTAGCTCTTTTTGCCCCGAGATTAGTGCTGGCAAAACTCAATATCAGCGCACGCCCCAGAACAGAAACGGAAAATAGAAGCCACATAAAAAAACTCGTGAGAGGGAATATTCTAGTTTACTAGTCAGCTGTTTCCTTCCCTCCCGGGGCAAAAGTTTGGGACTCGGCCTCATGTCCATATTTCCCATGCCCTGTACTTCGCCCTACACTCAAAAACCTGGTACTACCAACACATTATTACAAAGCAGCGGGCCGCGTTCGATGGCGTTTGAGTTCAGTGGTTCCAAAACATGTTGGGCCTCAGCACTGGGGCGGAATCTGTCGGAGCGAGGTCGGAATTCCAGCCTCCGCAGCGGCCTTTGATGCGCCCGTGCTGGCGGCGGGCCATCCGTGAGACACTACGGCATGCTTCACATCCGATACTTTTACATACCTATATTGTTCGGCACTCACTGCACGGCTGAACGTGTTCCTCAACACTAAACGCTAGCAAATGCTTTTCACGACCCTTGGGGGGGGTGAACGGCC
Source organism: Lepas anatifera (assembly GCA_034440635.1). NCBI lineage: Eukaryota > Metazoa > Arthropoda > Thecostraca > Lepadidae > Lepas > Lepas anatifera. Next base: position 1,645,551 of record JAOTON010002140.1, on the reverse strand, counting down.
TGGTCCTGCAGTGATCATATCAACATAAAAAAATGGCGGCAAACTTAGAGGTGCCAGCTAATTAAACTGAGGAGACTAAATTGGTGGAGGGATCTATTGACTGCTTCTATTACCACTAACGCACCAAGAAGTTCGCCTTAGGGGCCCTTAATAAGTCCTCTGAAGATCGTAAAAATATACACATGTGTAATAATTGCTACTAAAAACAGCCAAAAAGGTTACAACTGATAAAAAGTTGTTTGACGACAGGAAAAATAAATTGTGCAACTGACCCCCAATGCCTAATTCTTGTGATCCGGGAAGATGATAAAATTACGAATTATGTGTGAGATTGGCTCAGCCTCAATTTTGCTCTCTTATCCTCTATGACTCGTCGTTTTGGCTGGGCGCACCCAAAATGGCGTGGCCCCTGCTCCACTGGTCGGCCGAGTGACGCACTCCTGGCGCCGCAGTCCAAATCCGCCCTATAATAACCACCTGAGCCTTTGATAAGACGGAAGCCGCTTTATTTACTGTGCCATATTCTCGGCTTTGAAGTACGGCGTGAGAGCCAACGCACAGCTGCTGCGCGGATACGCGGCACACATCCCGTTCTCCGAGGTAGCCGGGGCCCACCTTCTTGGAGGCGAGGTACTCCATGCCCCGCGCCACCTGGTAGCCGAAGGAGGCCAGGTCGCGCACCGTAGGCGTCTCGTGGTCGAAGGCGCGCTCGTAGCCGGACGTAGGCCGCCGCTCGCGCAAGTAGGTGCGGAGGTTGCCTTGGGGATGGAGGAACACTGTTAGATTGGTGCCAAATTTTTTTCTTAGTACACGAGTGTACCAACGGTATGCGGAGCCAAAACAACGGCTTGTCCCCCCCTTCCAAGCAAGCATTTGCAGTCGACGCATCTCGGTCAAATTAAATGTAAAGTGGCAATGTTTTCGCACTTGGATAGTTAGTCGGAGACGTCTGACAGCCACCTTATAGTAGGGGTGCAAAAAACTCAAATAAGCTAAATGTTATGCAAAGTCCAGGAGTACGGTAATAGACGTGATAAATCAGTATCGGGGCGTTCCAGGAATACAAAGGACTGACAGTTTCAGCAGCTATCAAGAAATTAATACTCAATACATCAAGGCAATCAGAATTACACAACACAATACGTGGTAGGTCAGAGGCTCTTGATAAAAAATGAGGTTTTTATATTTGTCTTCAGCTTTGGTAATACGATTGCAATGATTTTGTTCTAAATAGTTTGATATTAAACTTCCTGATCAATTCCATCATGTATGTCTAATTTGTATGTTATTAGAAATGTTTGGTGTAAATTGTATTCTTAAAGGATCTCCTTCATAAATACGGGTTGGGAATTGGTGGATACTAGCTATTTTCTATAAGCATTCCCAATGCTCTTCCCGAAATGCTCACCATGCGGGGCATACTCGACGACCACCAGCAGGGGGCCTTCCTGCGTGGAGGCACCGATCAGGTTGATGATGTTGACGTGCCGGCCGATCATCTTCATCACCTCCATCTCCGAGATCAGGTCCAGCAGCTCCGCGTCGGTGTGGCCCTCTGAGCCACAGGCAAGAACCATTACTCTTCGCTTCAGGGCGACGCGGAGTGATAGTTCATAACGTGATATGCATTTGGGAAGAGATCGTTTGCTGACGTCCGATCCCCCAATCATTCATCGAACATTAAAAGGAATTTACTGGTAAGACGCCAGTTGTTTATCAAGACAATGAAAACCGGAAAATGCAATTATAGAAACAAAACCAACCCGAAAAAACGCTCACACGCAACATCAAAGAACGTTAATCAGACCCAGTTCCGGAGTTCCAGCCCCGGTCTGGATTGGTGCCCACCTTTCAGCATTTTGACGGCGACGGTCATGGCGGAGCAGGGCTTCCCGGTCTCCAGGCCGGCGCGCACCACCCGTCCGAAGGCGCCCTCGCCCAGCTGCTTGCCCAGCTGCAGGCGATGGCGTGCGATCTCCCAGACAGGGTCCACTGGCAGCTCGTACTCGCCCATCACGGAGGAGGTCTCCTTACTGGGTCTGCCGCAGGTATGGCGTCGGGTTACTAACTCATCACGGAGACGGAGCTGGGCTCCTTGATAGGGCTGCCTATATACAGGAGGTCCGGGGTTCTCTATCATAGCCGGGATCGTCTCCCTGTTTGGCGATGAGGGAGGGAAGGAGTCGCTCATCCGCGAGAAGCCCACCCCCCCCCTCACTGGGGCTGCAGAGACTAGGGAGAAGGGGTGCGTTATTCAAACGTCGCAAGTCGCGTCCTTACTCAGACTGTCCGGATTAAGGGGTTTTGGGCGAATCATGTCGGTAACCTGATGTAGGCTGGCACCTGAGGTGCAGTTTCCCCGTACAGAACGCGAAAATAGGAACGATGTTTGGGCAAAAAAGCGACAGTTCAGTTTTCTAATCAACAGCACGTGTACTGATTAGGATCATGCGCCGTGGACAGAAACACATGTGGCGACGGCACAATGCGGTGTTGCTATGACTAGTCTTAAACTGCAAACAATGCCGAGTCAAAGGATGCCAGAGCCGCTGGCCTGGCCGCGCGTCTCTGGGAGTGCGGCTAATGGCTGGCACAGTGACTGACGGCTCTCCAAACAGACAGTCGGCAGCGAGACAAACCGACAACAAACACACGGGCGCCGCAGCCGGCCGGCCCTCTAACCCACGGCAACGCAACCCGACGACACCTCTATCTACCGCGGCCCCAAACCCACAACACAACCCGACGTCACATCAGTCCAGGCCCAAACCCACAACACAACCCGACCACACCTCAATCTACCGCGGCCCCAAACCCACAACACAACCCGACGTCACATCAGTCCACCGCGGCCCCAAACCCACAACACAACCCGACCACACCTCAATCTACCGCGGCCCCAAACCCACAACACAACCCGACCACACCTCAATCTACCGCGGCCCCAAGCCCACAACACAACCCGACGTCACATCAGTCCACCGCGGCCCCAAACCCACAACACAACCCAACCACACCTCAATCTACCGCGGCCCCAAACCCACAACACAACCCGACCACACCTCAATCTACCGCGGCCCCAAGCCCAAACACAACCCGACGTCAATCAGTCCACCGCGGCCCCAAACCCACAACACAACCCAACCACATCAATCTACCGCGGCCCCAAACCCACAACACAACCCGACCACACCTCAATCTACCGCGACCCCAAGCCCACAACACAACCCGACGTCACATCAGTCCACCGCGGCCCCAAACCCACAACACAACCCAACCACACCTCAATCTACCGCGGCCCCAAACCCACAACACAACCCAACCACACCTCAATCTACCGCGGCCCCAAGCCCACAACACAACTCAGTGACACCTAAATCTACCGCGGCCCCAAACCTACAACACAACCCAACCACACCTCAATCTACCGCGGCCCCAAACCCACAACACAACTCAGTGACACCTAAATCTACCGCGGCCCCAAACCTATAACACAACCCAACCACACCTCAATCTACCGCGGCCCCAAACCACAACCCAACCACACCTCAACCTACCGCGGCCCAAACCCACAACACAACCCAACCACACCTCAATCTACCGCGGCCCCAAACCCACAACGCAGCCCGACGACACCTCAATCTACCGCGGTCTCGAACCCACGGCAACACAACCCGTGCCCTCTGGTCAAACAATGCGAAATTACGGGTCACCACTATCGACAAAGCCAACCATATATTTCCACTAAAATAAATGTTCACTAAGACAGATTTCCCAAACATATTGTTATAAGGCAACAATACAGAGCTATTCTTTACACCCTGTAATCCACACCCGAGTGTGCGACCTGTACGCAGTACTCACTTGCAGCGCTCGATGCGAATGGTGGGCGCCACTATGGTGCCGTTGGCCACCATGTTCTGGTGGTCGACGATGATCTTCTTGGTCATGGCGTGGTAGTGGTTGGCCTTCTCCAGGGCGCGGTCCTTCTCCCGGTTCACCACCCGCAGGCGGTTACGCAGCGCGATGATGAAGACGAAGAGGCCGACCAGCACGCCCACCAGCACCCCGCCGATGATGAGGTAGGTGTTTCGCGACTTCACCTGCGCATGCTCCAGAGCCGGCCGCACACCTGCCGGCAGGGGGCAACGGCGAGGTGAGGGGTGGTGATCAAGAGGACGAAATTCGTTCGTTTCTTCGGGAGTTTACAAAGTCGGTGGATTTTCTTCAGACGGTTATCAGTGACTAGAGAAGAAAAAATGGAAACCCACCCAGACTTATTGGTGACACCTTTAGTGATGTATGCTGCCCAGCCGAAAACATATACCAGTAGAGCCTTGCCAACTCTGATTCAACTACCGACTAAAACATATTTTTGTCTCTATAACATAATTCATTGAATCTAAAACTGAGGACTATGTATATACCCAATAAGGGATTAGGACGTACACTTAATTTAGAGTCAACCCATTGAGCTAGAGTTAGCCTTATATATTATCCCCTCTCATCAGGAGTTAGATGCAAATTTCAACACTCGAAGAGTTAGACTAATAACGGAACTCCAATAAAGTCACAAAAAGGCCTTTCAAAAGGAGCTTATAGTTTGACCATGGAGTAGATGTCATAGATAGGTAGTACATATAGGGTAGGGAGTATCCATAGTTTCTACTCCATGGTTTTACGCTCTCCATGGCTATTCGTTTCTTGTTGAGAAATATGTGTCCTCAAAACAGCACTAGTGAAATTTCTAACGCAAACAAATCCCACACTAGTGACAAGAGTTGGTGGCTTGCGCGCCACCAGCTCTTCTTTCGGGAGAATATCTTGGTACAGATCCATTGGGTACAACACATGTGCTGCCCATCTCCCACGTAGCTTCAGCTAGGCCATCTCGGGTCACGATGTGCGTTAATATGAAATTATCAAAATGTGGTATTTTTGTGCATTCGGGAGTTCGACACTCGAGCTTTTTCCCTCACAGTGAGTCACTTCAGCAACGAAAACGTTAAAATTTTTAAATGACCAAGTATCCACCACTTCCAATCTATCTGATCGACTGCGGTTCCCCCAGGGTGATTTTCATTAGAGGCACGAGCGCACGTGCCGTGAGCAGAGCTGCAAGATCGGCTCCATTTCAGGCCCGGGATGCTGGTAGCGTGACGGATGGCTGGGTTTAGTCGGCACAACTCTGGCGACGCGGCGCGATGGCGCCAATAACTCATAGCCCGGCACGAGGCGAGGAGCTCAGATGATGCAACATACCACACTGACGCCGCCCCGCTGCTCCGTGAGCCATGCTCGAAAATACTTCACCAAACACCGCCAAAACCGTACAAATGTACCAGATCAGTCCAGAAGACTGCGTTATATACACAGAAGGGCATCTCTCAGTCCGCAGTTGCGAAACTTCGCCGCCGCTGTTGCCGCAGATATCCGCGATACGGCCAGAAGAACGCGCGGCGATTCTAGCGCGGCACCTGGCCGGATTCGTCATCTGCTACGTCCGCAGCAGGGCCAGACAGGGAGATACACGAGCCTGCGGCAGGCTGGGACAGCCTACACCGGTGTCGGAGGATCCGGGGAGGGGAGCGGGGCCTCGGCCGCCGGCCGCGACACTCCTGCACAGGTGATATACCGACGACACGTGTGAAACACGGCCGCAAATGGCACGCACAACTCGCACAAGCGAAAGTAGAATAACATGGTTGAGAGTGCGATTTGTTTAATGCACCGGCTTTCAGCCAGCAGCTGAAATCGCCGTGAAATGTGCGTGTGTTCAATGGCGGACCCATCTCCGCGCGTGGGGGGATGGTAAGTAAAAGCTATTCTGTAAGATAGCTTGAAATTCTGGTTGAGTAGGTGCATCAGAGCATTGCTTACGGAGATTGACTCACCGACCCCGCCCCCTCCAGTCTCCACCCATCTGGATTCGATTGTGTTTACCCACTAATGATTTCGGGAGCTAACTGACGAGCCATCTGCTGATGTAATTTCACGTCATACGCTCTTACCCCGTTGAAAATGTACTCTACCGACAAAATATCATGAACAAATCACTTATGTTTGTGAGCAATAATGGATGAATCAGCAAATGTTCTGCCCAACACAGTAGCCGTAAAGTAGCCTATCCTGTTGTCCGCACCAGTGCCCTCAGACAGCGTTACGATCGGTTTGGTATCGCTACACTTACGACCGATGTTATATAGTCACACTAACGCTCGGTGTTATATTGTCAGTTTATCGTCACACTTACGCTCCTATACATCGTCACACTTACACTCGGTGTTACATCGTCACACTTACGCTCGGTGTTAGATCGTCACACTTACGCTCGGTGTTAGATCGTCACACTTACGCTCGGTAACGTTGAGGTAGGCCTTGGAGAAGGCATGGCCCAGGGAGTTGTAGGCCACGCAGGTGTAGAAGCCGGTGTCGTTGCGGGTGACGTTCTTGATGATCAGCCGCTGGGGGTCCGAGATATTGAAGCGGCCTCCGTCCTGGGTGAGCCATGGCAGGAGTCATGAGTGATGCCTTACTGGAGGTGTCCATGACACCTAGAAGCGTATTGATTTTAGAGGAAGGCTTAGAATGAAATTTGTCCCCGGAATTTTAGGAAACAATAACATTGGTCATAATATAAACAGATAGCGGGACTTGACGATGAAGTATGACGAACACTTAGGGTCAACATACAAGTGGGGCTGCGCGCCGAAGAAGCAGACAGTGGTCAAAACACTTGGAGCGAACGCAAACGTGCACTACGCACAAACCCCACACTGGCCAGCATATTTACAACTGTCACTGCACGTCAAAACAGTCAGCAAAATCCCAAAAGTATTCGGGGATTGCTAGTACGACATGGCACGACGGCAGTCATTTGAGCCGGCTTTGTTTAGACAGTCTGACATTGCTCTAAAACAGCGCAGCGGCGCCGACAGCTGACTAATCAGCTGACACCGGCCCGGCGCCGCAGCGGGCCTCAGCAGCGAGCATGCCCCGCGAGCCGTGCCATTGTAGTCTGCTGGTCAGGCGCTCTCTTTCCAGGCGGACCGGCAAACTCGCAGTGGTGTCTTCATAGCGGTAGATATCCGACACATAGAGCACGAGAACGGACACCGATCCTGAACATCAAACTACACCATCAGAGCGCTTGCAGCGAGCCTAGGTCTCCCAAGGCACTTGAAGCATTATCACGTGCCTTGCAGCAGGAATGCTAGACATTTGGCAACACAGTGCACCTACGACCAGTCTCGGTACAGCAGGATGTCTCGAACCGAAGAGAAGATAAAGCAATTACCGGCTAGGACTATCGGAAAAGAACCATTTTCCCCTGTATTGCGGGATCTTTATATGCGAAATCGGCATATTGCAGCAGGTACTAAACTGCTAGTACTCAGCGTCCGAAAGAAGGGAATGCAAGAAAAATCCATTCGTGGTCAAGTCAGCTCATCTGATCGCGTTTCATGTTACTCAAATGATTATTCCTGCATCGAAGTCATTAAATGATGACTAAGTTAGACTACCCTGCCAGTGCCAAAGTGCTTCAGTTTAGTATTTGTTTATCAAATTTAACACTGATCATGTAGATACCACAAATCACGACAACAAAGTGTTGTGGAGGCATCAATAACGCCTTCGGCGTCAGTGATGACTCTTGCCTATCTCCGAGAGGAGCATCAATAAAAAATAAACTTTGTCCCCCCCACGCGGCGGTACCGCCACTGTGCCCCCTCTCCCATCTCGACACCACCCCGCCCGGTACTCTCCCTGGGCACGCCCCTGCCGGCCCGGCGCTGCTGACGTCACAGGCCAGCTCCAGATGTCGGCTGGGCGGCGCGAAACCGTCCAAAGACAACACGGTGCCTGAGTAATACCTGAGCGTGCTGAGCGCAGCGGCTGCCTGGCTGCACGCAGTGGCGGCGCCAGGCGGGGGCACGGGGTGAGGTCACGCCCGCCCCTCGGCTACGGTGTTACGTGAACACAGGAGCCGACACGATTCCCCAGGCAAGAGAAGATCGTGTGCTTTTGAATGCGATGGAAGACATGCCCGATTCCCTTAAAATCCTCCCAAAACTGAGCGTTGACCCAACCCTGGAAGTCATCTGAGGTCGCTGAATACGCCGCGTGACCTGCATCGTACATCAACATTGGGGAGACGCGTGCGCGATGATTCATTATTCGTCTAAGCTCTTACCGACTGCGCCGCTATAAATCATAGCTAATGCGCACAACAACGCGAATCCTACCGCAGCGGGAGCTCGCGCACGGAGCCACCCAGGACTAAAGCGGAGCCACTGCTGGGTGTGTGCCGATAACCGGAGTGAAAGCACAGGGAGTCGCAGAAAGGTCTTCGGAGAGAAAATGGCAGTGATAGAGCTAGGAATGGATTATGTTGGTGATCGCTAGCATGATTTTTACATCCAAATACCCGATCAAAAAGAGACAAAGCGTTTCTATCACTACATTGTCGTCAGATTTCTACATTAACTCAAGTTAGAACCTGACGATAGTCTTGTGATAGAAGCACGTTCCCTCCTTTTGATCTGTTATTTTGATAAAAAAAGAATCTTGGCACGCTGGCAATCATCATAAGCTCTTTTCTCAGTATTGAGCTGTACTTTCAAACACGACGGTGTTTTCGCCACTTTTCCTATTTAGACCGAATACCGGGGCAGAGCGCCGCCGTGTCAGTACCGAACACAACAGAGGGGTGGTGGTGGGGGGGGCAGTCTGCACTCCGACCGCAACATCAGCGGGTGACTTACTCGATTAGCCCGGCTGAGCTGATCGCTCCCGAAATAATCAGCAACACTGCACGGAAGCCGACTAAGCCGGCCGGCGGCGCACATTCGACAGAGGCCAAATTAATGTGGGCGTGCGTTAGACGCAAATAGCCAGTCCGCTCCAACCCAGCCGCTGTGTCAGACTTTAGGCAGTCTGGGGATGCTGCATTTAAAACGCGCTGGTACTTGACCGTGCGAATGCCATTCACAACGTTCTCCATACGCGGTGTGCGATAGTCTTTGAACAATAATACCAACTCATCCTTTTATGTTTGTCGTTATAAATGTCTTTTTACCACCTTTCCTGACACTTGCTCCGCTGTCCCGCGAGTGTTCATGACGCATGCGAAGGACCGAGTGACCTTGTTTGGCGCTTATATCCAGCGCCCCGTCCACAACGGCGCGGTGTGGTGTGTTTGGACACATTTACGGCGTGCAAACGAGATCCAGCTCCTGGAAACTGGACGACAGTACAGACATTACAGGCTCCGTCACAGCTGCTGACATCTAACTGACGCGTGGTGGCAGCACTGTCGCCGTTTTCGGTCGCAGTGATGGGAATCCAACCGTCAACTGGAGAGGTCGCCTACCGCCATATCAGATTACACGGACCAAATACGTCGAACGGCCCGATGGATGATGCAGCCCTACCCTGATGCAAGGCAAGAGTAGCCCGAGATACAACTCCGCGTGCAGCTGAAAGCAAAACCATGCCAATCGGTATCCAAAAAAACGACTGCTTGCTGAAACGACGGATGCAACGCTGGACTCCAGTGCGCTTCCTCCCAGCCTCCGAGTCGACAAGAACGATGCTACACTGCGGTGAGCTCTCGTTGATGCCACTGACCCTCCCGAGCAGTCGATAATACCACCGTTCAAAGCCAACATCGCCACGCTTCCAGGGTTAGATGTCACGTGTAAACAAAGAACCCAGCAGAAGCTCTGTTAGTCGCAATTCACCCACGCATGCATGCGAGCAGCCCGTTGCTCGATTCCGGGTTAGTCGTTAGTGCAGACACTGGACCCACAATCGAGGTACCAGCGGCAGTTTCGTGAGCATTGCTGGTGCACGAAGCAGATGGACGATGTCACGGAGGACATCAGGACCTGCACGGGGAGTGTGGACCAACTCGTACCAGCCGCCGACCTGTAAATACTCCGCCCAGCGATGGTTCGGGGACATGCAGCATGCACGGAAGGACATGCGCAGGGCGTGCGCATGCGCATGCGTGTGCGTGGTGAGCACAGCGACAGCCCGCTACCTTGAGCGCCTCGCGCGCCAGAGAGACAGAGGTGTCGGTGGAGGTGTTAGCTGGCGCGCGCCCGCGGCGGCAGGAGACCACTGCCACTCCAGCTGAGAGTGAAGGCCCGACTTCACCTCACACAGGAAGGTGGCGTCTCCGCCCACCTCCACAGTGACGTTGTGCGGCTCGCGGGTGATGACCGGCTGAGGTTGTGGAAGCGCTGTGGAGGGCGGCAGGGTTAGCACCGTCACCAGCGGGTTAGCTCCGCCCAGGGCGAGGCCCGGCTGAACGTGCTGGTGTGTCTGAATCAACAACACCAACACGATGCCGTTTCCATTGCCGCACGAAGAGAAATGGTGGCAAACCCACAGTATTCCCCGTGATCTCTCTTCGTGCGGCAGGCCCCGTTCCTGAGGAGAGTTGGCCATACTATTCAACATCACCACCTACCTCCTCCGGGAGCGCCTGGGCTGAGAGCTCCAGCACGTCCCGTTTGGAGTCCACACGCACATCCTCTTCTCTGGAGAACACCCAGTACATCTCCATTTCCCAGTCCCACGAGCCGGGACACTCGAGGACGGCTTCGCCGCCGATGGGAACGGTGGTGTCCCGAGGGTAGCGCTCGACAATGTCAGGCTTGACCGGAAGCCCGCTGCCTGGGAGCGTGGGCACCTACCATCAGAGGTTGGCACCTCCACAGCCAGCCAGTCTCCGATGAAGTCGGAGACCCAGTCAGGCAGGGATGCGGTGCACATGCGGGTGTACATGGCGACGTGCAGGATTAAGGAGAGAGAGAGAGAGAGAGAGAGAGAGAGAGAGAGAGAGAGAGAGAGAGAGAGAGAGAGAGAGAGAGAGAGCGAGAGCGAGAGCGAGAGCGAGAGCGAGAGAGAGAGAGAGAGAGAGAGAGACAAATGCTTATTATAGTCACCACTTCAATGGGTGCAACGGACACTCACCATTTCAGAGGCAAAACAGCGCTCTTTCCAGCGATTCCACATTCGTCACACAATGCAGAACACACAGAACGCAATCGTATCAAACAGCCATATCACTCTCAGCGCACATGCAAACACTGGGCGTTCTCAGCCTCACGCCCGACAGGCATCGCACACGCACAGGGTGAGCGGCACAGCAGCGTCGTCAGCGACGGCGGGATCGTCGCCACCGCAGCGACATCGGACACCGCCACCGCTGACTCCCCCGCGCAGATTTCTCCGAACAGGGGGCACACTCATCGTCGGCCGCCGGCGGCCAGGGGGACGCCAGGGGTTGCCGCCGTCGACGGCTGTTTACAGCCGCCGCGGCGGAAACGCCGCCGGCGCGCCACCCACGCCGCACCCGCGCCAGATTCGTCGCCGCGCCGCGCCGCGCCGTCAACGCTCGGTGCAGTTTAGCGGCGGAGAAAGCGAAGGGTATCGCTTACTCAATGCACATGCATGCGGGCCGCCAACTGATGGATGGCGGAGGTCATTTCCAGAGTTTTTCTTTCTTTTTCAGGTTTTAGTCAGTCAACTATTTGAAAGGGCTGTATTTGGTTGGCTTTTCATATTATGCATGCCTGGCATACCACACCTATCATCGGCGAGTCTCAGCCTTTGACAGTGCTTGAGCAGTGTGTGAGGATCGGTCCGTGCGCGGTGCAGGCAGCGGATTGATGGAGACATGACGGCGCGCATGCCAGATAGGCGCCGCGCCATTTTTACACCACCAGCATACACGCTGCAAGGGCGTACAACAACCCCGTGTACTACACCGGGCTGATACCGCATTCAGCTGCGCGCAAAAATGAGACAGCCAACACGCGTTCAAGCCGGCTCAAAGCGCACTTGAAACGATGAGTGTGGTTTGTGGAGGCGCAGTAATTTCGCAACAGATTGTATTAACGGCGAGTGGTCGCAAGCGAACGCGAAGACATTGGAGGCATTGGCCCTAGGAATTTAGAAATACTGGCGTGTAAATTTTCAAACACGAATCTTCAAGCTGTACTCGCTGCAAAGTCATTCACGCCAGATTTGAGTCGCGCATATCGAATCCAAGGCTAGATCTGTATCGTTCGATCGATGTCTCTGGTGACAATGCCGCAAACATCCGCATCGCGTCAAACCGCTGTTCAGCTGTCCAGCCAACCATGCAGCGCGACTACAGACTGACTCTGAAAGGAAGGCCAACGCATTCAATTATAGAGGCGACATTGCCACCACGGAGATAGATGTTTAAACCAGGTGTGAAATTTACAGTGGAGATCCTCACGCCTGGGTATAAAAGCGACGCGGCGAGTGATAGTGAAAATGCTACCTGTAGCTCTTAAAACACAAAGGCGCTTTTTAACGTGAAAGTATCCCCAAAAAAGGTTTCCGATATGTTAGACGTCGGTTGAGTACCTACGATCTGCACTGGGCATTTTGCCTAAGGGAGAGGATGGGAGCGCGCTCTCCAAAGCATGCGGTTAGTCAACGAGCCGCACACGCAGGCAGCGGTGTAATGCCGGCCTCAGAAGGACGGAGCCATTCTCAGTCAACTCTCGGGAATATCCACACAGCACACACGCTACACTTATGCACAGGCACACTTCGCACAGAACATGCCCTAAAGTACCTCCTTTTTATATATGTATCACTCTTTTGTGATAAGTAACTCTTTAGTGGTAGTAGAAAGCAGAACATTCTTTATCCTTTTTTACTGGGGACCAACGAAAGGAAGGGCACTCTTTAATACTGAAAGGGACATATTTCAACACCCAAGAAGTTCCCCACTTTCATCCTGAGGCACTCTTGCCTCTTGATTGACATGGATGCCTCGCATGAGGCAGGTCAATCCCAGGAAGGAGCGAAACGATTTTCATCCATGAAGCCCAGGTATCTACTTCTAAGAACTAAAAGAACTCTGGTCCCCAGCGTTCTTTTAGTTCTTAGAACAATGGTCCCCAGTGGGGAAAATCAGAATGGCTTGGGACAAATAGAAGGAAAACGATAAAAATGGTCCCTATTTGGCAACGAAAATGGAAATAAAGCCTCTGGTTGAAACAAAATGGTAGTATTCTGCAGTGAAACATCACTGTATAACTATTAAAACAAATCTACCATGCATGGCGACACTGAACCCCCCCGGGGGCCATCCATCTCTCGGTCCGGGCACACTCACTGTTGGCCTCCACGGAGAAGGTGTGGTTGACGCTGCCCAGCTCGTTGTCAGCGACACAGGTGTACTCGCCGTCGTCGTACTGCCGCATCATAGCCAGGTGCAGCGAGAACGGCCCCATCACGGCACTGTTGGCCGTGTGGGGCGACTCCGACACCGGCTTCCCGCCGTACAGCCACCGAACCACCGGCCGAGGGTTGCCTGGCAACGGGAAACGCAGGTTAGAGATGGGCCACATCGTCAGCCGCAAGAAGTACGGGGCTGGCTAATGGGTCAGTGAGCTACACGATGCAGTAGCGATTTTAGCGGAGCAATTTTCGATTTTTCAATGGGACCATCTGTGTGCCTTACATATCCTGAAAAGGAATGTTCTTAAAAGAAAACATATTTTTTACGAATCATGCTCTACCTATTTGCACATGCCAGATAGTGCATGATGCATCGGATTCCGTTGGTTCACTTTTCCTTTTCCCCGCTGCAAATTAGGTCATTTTAACCATCATGCAAAGTGCCGCTCCACCCAATGTCCGCAAAGTTTCACAAAAATATTACAAGCGCGATTAAAGTAATCTAGATCACAAGATGCTCCACATTTCTGCACGAACTCGTTGAGCTCACGACTGGGAGCATGATGCAAGATAAGTACTTGAAGCACACTCATTTTCTGCAGCAGGTGTCAGCTAGTGCTATTTAGAGCTGACTGAGCAGGACCATCAGGGCTTTACTGTCGTTTCACATATCGCGCCGAGGGATAGAAGGATCGGACCCCCACCCGTAAGTCGGTATACGACGGCTATCACAGATTACCATACCAGAGAAGATCGAAAGTGGATGCAAACGGTCTGAAAAAACGTGTATAGTGTGCGCGCTTCTTAGCCCCGAACAGGCCGGGACCCAGTTAGAAGCTGAATATAACACCAGACGAAATATGGGTGTACGTGATGGTAAGACGCGACCATGGTTCAAGCATCTCAGCGCTAACGGGGGTCAGAGGTTCCAGTGAGAGAAAGTTTTCTTAAAACTGTTCGCGCGTTCGCACAACACAATATTTACTATCGCTTGTGCTCGAATCCGTACCTTCCGCCAGCGCTATCACGCCTGATGATCCCGTCAGGTATTTAAACCGAGGTACGTGCCTTCGCCCCGATTATAACATCGGGGCATTTTCAAGTGATACTATTTTTGGAGCTCTACTAGCAAAGCGCTGACGTAAAAGCACCACCTGTGTGTCAAAGTTACGGTACACCAAATTGTTCACAAGCTTGCTATCCGTGCCGGCCCATGTACGATTATGCAGCGGGTGGTTTGCCAGTAAGGCTGATATAGCGCCTACTTCAGCAAGAAAAATAGCCCTCAACTAAAGCAACGGTTCGCCACCCAACCCGAGCCAGCTAACATGTGAAATCTCTTAGGTTCGAATGTTGGTTGGGTGGAAACGACGAGGCACAGACGGAACGCAGCCCAAGAAAAATATGTCCCGCCCGTTAATCCAAGTCCAGGGTGAAGCTTTTATCCAGGGTCCATTTGTAATGCATTTGGGTAGCGTTTGCATCACATTGGCAGCAGCCACTAAATGTCGGCTTCCAACAACTGTGACATGCGCATAATGAATGTGGACCGCATGGTATAATGCATGACGTAGCTAAACACTCAGTCCGGGGAGGCATCACTGGCAATCCCATCGCTACACGCTACTTACCTCCAACATCACAGCGCAGTGTCAGCGACTCCCCCAGCGGCACCACCTTCAGCTTCCGCAGTCTCTTCGGGTTGGTGAAGAACGGCGCCCTCCGTTCGTCGTCATCGCCGTACTCGGGCGGTGCAGGCGGCTGCTCCTCGGCGTCGTAGTCGTCAGCGTACTCGCCGTACTGACTGTCCACCTCCAGCAGGTCGCCAGAGTAGAGGTCGTCGCTGAACTCGCTGACGAAGAGCGTGTAGTTGTACCAGGTGGGCGGGCCGGTGGCCTCCTGGACTCGGCAACTGTAGGAGCCTGAGTCGGAGAGCTGTACATCCCGGATCCGCAGTCTGCCGATGAGTGGGGAGGTCAGGCGTTGTCTGGTGAGTTATACGAGAAAAAAATTACGTCTAGTTTGTCTGAAGAGGAGTGATGGTTGAAAAGTATAATATGCTCTGTCAAAATGCTCAAATAATATGCTTGTTCACGTGTTTTCCTTCCTGCGGGTAATTTATGAACAGAAAATGAATGTCCGCGCCACCCGGGTAAGGCCCGGGTTACCACAAGGAGCAACCTGGCTCCAAAATATTTCCAACAGGAATGAATTGGCGCCGCCATATAACCCTGGCAGTTGGTCATCGAAAGGCCCCAAAATGCAATGAGCCTAGGAAAATCAATGGAGTGATAAAACCACTTAAAGACGTATAACAGCACTTCAGAGCAAAGGGGAGCATGCCCTAACAGCAAGTCTGCACTGTTAAATCGCCAGGCTACTTGGTCAAAATAGCCGACACTGGCCCAGGTCCACCCGTAGTCAACACAGCTGCAGCCTCCGCAGCAGCCTCGGCGTTCGCAGCGACCGCTGAGAGCTCAGCTTAGCTGAGAGCGCCCCAGCCTCCGCTGAGAGCTGAGGGCGCGTAAGGCTCCACTGAGAGCTGAGCTGAGAGCAACCTCCAGCATTCACTGAGAGCTAAGCTGAGAGCGCCTCAGCTTCCGCTGAGAGCGAAGAGCGACCTCAGCGTCTGCTGAGAGCCGAGAGTCGCCGGCAACGATACTTTTCGACAACCCGCGCAGCCCGGCCCACGGCAGCGCGTCAACGCATTGACAGGGAGCCAGCTCCCAGCCGAGGGCTGGCAGTGTAGCGAAGAAGCCGCGCCGCGCACGAGTGTACGTCACGTGTCCCTCGCACCAGCAGGCACCCGAGCCGACAACGCACCGATTGTTCCTGTGAGTGGTGCAATCTGCGCGGAGAGGGGCCGGCCCGCTTAGCGGCTCGCAGGCTCGCTTTTCAGCGAATGCTCCGGCACGTTATGCAAACAGCGCCGAGTGCTGTGGTGGAGCGCTGATGTCAGCATCAACCGTTAAATCATACATAATCCGTAGCCATGACAGTCCGAATCTGCATGAGTGTGGCTATCACCATGCGCCTTTCACTGTCACATCGTCTTAGGGCGACCCGAGCGCGCGTCGCGGTCGGCCTCGGTAACCCCGTGTCTGGTAGGGGTGCTGTAGGACCGTGGGTGCACAAGGACAAAAAAACTTTTCAAGAGATTGATCTGTTATTTCACACCACCCTACTATCCAGTTCGGATTTGTTTTACTTTAGGATATTCTAGGCTGTCTCTACCGTATATTTTTGGGGAATCGTACGCTACTGTATACATTATTATGCTTGGTGAAGATAAATCCCCATTACATATGGTCAACTAATAGAACTACAAAACAATGATAGGAAGAGCAAGATGCAATAACAGGAGACAAAAAATCAGTCATAAAATCAGTCATAGTGTAGCCAGACATCAGTACTACTTTCAAGCCTTATACTGTTCCCTCAGCAGAACGTCACAATGTTTTGCCTCGGAAGCCTCGCATGAACTCGAACTCGGAATGTTAGGAGCAAGAATGTTTAGAATACCAATCAGCCTCTACTGCAGCGCTCGGAGCAAACACGTGGTACTCCGTCACCTCCACCACCACCACAGCGAACCTCCTTCAGTCTGTGTGAGCCCTTTCAGTGCGCATCCGGCGTGACCCTCATCTCCATGCCTCAGTCTCACCGGAAGGCTATAGTATTACGGAAATAACGTGTTGAAACGAAACCCGGGAGCAGCCAGCGGAAACCGGGTCTTTGATGTCCTTCAATCGGCGAGGAGAGTGGAGTACGAGGCCTATGCGGGCGCTGGGTTGGCAAATAATAACAGGGAACTGTCTTTTATCGAAGACGTTCGTCCCGGTGGGGGTCGGATGTTGTCAGCCCCTCTTTCACTGCCTATCGAACAGTAGGAAGCTCCTTCAGCGTAGTCTATCAAGGACCGATGACCGCGAGCCAGAGGCCTGACTAATTGGTTTTAAGACCGCAATGAGAAACCAAATTCTACGGTTGTCATTTTTGAGGTTCGTCCAGGGCGTCTCCGCAAGCAAATTCCGTTCGCACGTAATATCTGCTCTCGATCAGCTGATTACTCAAAGCATCACCCTTAGTGAGCTGTCACATACCCAATAGATATCATTGGAATGGCTGGAAATCACAGTCTTATCCAATCCTAACCAAGCACATTAAATCAAAGCCAAAATCAAACCCGCGCTTGCTTCATGTCAAACACAAAGGTGTGCTTCCTTTCGGGAGGCTCTACAAACGCAGGTTTTCAACAAGTCCAAAGGTATTATTAATCTTTGTTGCGGGCGTTTAAGGGTGCGACTACTTCCAGGGTCATATAGCGCCCATTATTGTAATTTGCTGACTGGTTGAGAGTCGAGCGCACAGTTTCTCACATGAGAGGGCGAATCACCATGAGAGAGTTGATCAAGAGAGGGGGAACTGATATCCCGGGAGGGGACAATCACCAGCTGTTCCTGAGGCAACCGGAATTTTGGATTCCAGGTCGACATGAGCGCTTTTAACTTAATTGTTTCTAATCAGCTCAATAAAGCACACCTGGGTAAACAAGGTTTCATAACCCTCACCGAAGCCATACAAAATTTCAAATCATTTATTTTTCATAAAACTTCGATTGATATACTTGAACGGGGCATAAACAATCTGAAGAGATCCCTGCTGACGCCACGGTTTTCGGTAGTTTAAGAGTTGCTGACGAGGTGCTTATCTAACACTGGCTTTCTCAAAAGTTTGCCAATCGCAGCATATTTAACGCACCACTTGCAAGTTACTGATGAAACTCGGTACAATTATCTGGACAGACACAAATTAAGAAGCGTCATTTTTATTTCATCTCCATTTATATTCTAGTAATATGTTCCCCTGCGCTGCGCAGAAGGTTGGAACTGCGCTGCAGAACCCAGGGTATCGCGGGCCGGTACACAGCCGGCGGCAGGCCGCTCTGTTTCGTGGACGTCTATCTCTCGCGCGCCGCCGGCAGGCGCCGGCAAATATTTACCCGGCGGCGACCATTGCCAGGGTTCGGCCGGGCGGCGCCCGCGGCGAAGGTTTCAACAATGAACTTCATCACAAAGACGGCTTCACAGGGAGGCGCCGCGCCGCTGTACACGGCTGCCGGGCCGGCTCTCACTCTGACGTCCCACACGTGCCAACGCCGACACCGACACGGCAACAGCTGACCGCCGCTTCCACAACTCAGCCAAGGCATGACTGCACGCCTTCCGCGTGAAAGTCCGTCTGCACCGGCGGCCGCGGCCGGCGCCGTCGCGCTACACTGCAGCTTGCAGGGTATTCGGCGGCAGTCAGCGTATGCTACCGTAAACGCTAAATGGGTCTGACTTTGATGGTCTGGCTACCCGTGTAGCTCCCCCGTTACACAACGCAGCACACGCAGAGCAGCGGAGCGCCCACTTCAAGATCCGGACGGCTCAGCGGCTCAGCAGCAGCCAACCGAACTGCTGCATCTTCCAACAGGCTACTGTGCGTGGCGAGAGCGATATCTATTGTGACAGTAAGTGCAGGGATTTAAGCTCGTGCACGCACAGAGGAAGATGGGGCATTGATAAAAGTGTGTGATTAAATTATGGATATACATTCTCTAAGAATTAGTCATTGCATTTGCTCAATGTCGTGACGGGCGGCCTTGTCAGGCCTTCGTTTTACAAGACGACAAAAAGGATCCAAAAAGGACAAACACCCCGAATAACGATTAAACCCTCGTCATCATCGCACTCACTTGTTGTTCCTTAGGTCCAGCCTGGTGTCGTTGGTGAGGTAGATGGCCTTCATGCTGAACGATGGCTTTCGCAGCAGCACCCTCTCGTTGAGGTACCACTCCAGCTCCGAGTGCTTGAACCTGGTGCGCGCGCCTTTTCCGCGCGGACAAGGCAGTTTGGCGCGCTCGAACTCGCTGACCTGTCGTACCTCAGGCGCTCCTGCAACAGAAGGAGGTCAACGTCAAAACACGAACTGGCGACAGCACAGACAGGAGTGCTACAGCATGGGCTCAGTTGAAGCAACTTGATCCAAAAACGCTGATTGCATAATTCAGTACAGACAAGTAACTGCTCCAGAGATCATTATTGACATTATCGGTGAGGATCTGAGGCCGGGAGAGTGAGAGTTTTCGAGGAGAACGGGATACGCCAAGCCGCTGAGTGGGAGAAGCGGAAGAGCTGCCCCCACTAAAGGCGTCGCTGTTAATTACCCCGCCACATCTCCGGAGACGGCACCGGCGTGACGTCACGGACCCGTTTGCCGCGGGCGGCCGGAGGCGGCGGGGATGGGGAGGGGCGGCGCCTCTGATCTGTCGCCGGAAGCGGCGCCGGCGGCGGCCGCCAAATATTGTGATGAGCCGCGGCACAGCCTCCGGCTATTTCAGAGCGGCGGCGCCCGGTGAGCCGGCACGCTGCCGGGCCTGCTCTTCATGACCCGCCACGCCTGAACAAACGCCCTGTCGTGCGGCAGGTACAGAAGCTGCTCCTGAGCGGAGACAGGCAGCCCCCCTCCCTCCCTCCCCAGCCCCGTCAAACCCGACGGCCACCTGTCTGCTCCGAGGGCGGCCCATACCACACATACCACCAGGTCGCGCACTGCTCTCCAGTCAGGCTTCAAAAGCAACGTGGCAATGTTGGAAGAGATGTCCAGTTAATCCCTTTTCCGACTAGATGAACAGGATTTTGCCCTGAACTTGCAGGTCTCATGCCAGAGTACGAACGGCGCAGTTGGAATCCATCCAAGCTGGTACTAGAGTGTAGCGAGACCGGCAGGAGTAAAAACCGTTTTAGTTTGTTTCCAAGCACTCGAGCTTACGCTTTGATGCCTTGTTGACTGTGTGGAGCGCTCGGTCCCGACACACAAAAATATGAGCTGCTGCAAGTGCATCAACATGCTGACCCAGGCGAAGTTCGTGCCCAGCCTGTGTCACGTCAGCGACTGGTCAGGATACAACAGGTAGCTCAGATACCTGCTGTCTGTTTGTAGCTGGACCCAGCAGAGCTTAACATCGAGTCATCTTTCAGTTCGGTCACATTTTTCCTGCGGTGGTAGGTATCGAAGGAGCGTATATCAGATTCGGGGAAAAAGGTTGGCACGTTTTTCAGCGACCATCATGTTCACTAAGAGGACAGTGTCATTTCTACCGTTTCAACGCAGGCGGATTGTAAGTATATCAGCCATGCGGCGTTTGCTTCCGACAACCGATCAGACAGCTCTGTAATATTGACGGAGCTTATAATATCTTATCGTGTCTCCATACCTGACCCCAATCCTATGCCACAATTTTCACTGAAAAACGAGGTAAAAATTCAGACTCACCAAGCAAGCAAAACAGCCACCAGGCCTGTGTCCGACGCCCAAGACCAGGCAGACCCTCGCCTGCCGTCTCCATCCCACTCCACTCGTGTGCAATACGGCCAGATGCAGATGAATCAACGCCAGCGTGCTCCCTATTCCGCACATTCCAGCGGCTCGGCCAGGCCAGGCGTCGGGAGCACGCGCCCATGAGCACCCACCCCACCCCCTGCCGTCCTCCGGAAGTCGCGCCGCATGCGATGAACATGACACCTGACACGGTCTTATGTCAGCGTGCTGTCGCCACAGCTGAGATCTATCACCCCGACAGCACGACAACGGAACCCAGCTGCTCCAGTACTGACCGATCGAACCCTGGCACGACAGGAACCAGAACCCAATCTCCCCTCTCTGCCGGGCACCTCCTGCAGACCGTGTTCACCCCCTCCCCCGGCAACAGCCCGCACCCAATGATCCCCCTAATCGCTCCAACACCTGTGCCGTCTTCCAAGCAATGAAAGCGGCCTTGCCGGATCCTTCCCGCGCTTTAAGGCCACCTGAAAGGGATTCTCACGCTGGCCGGTCCGTTGTGCGGCGCGGTTTGGGACAGTAGGATTAGAGCGGGCGGGCCGGGCGCGACGCCGCTGGGTGCGCTGCCAGGCGCTGAGTGTTGTTTTTAGGCGGCGCGCCGGCCGGCGGCTGCGACACCACGCGACGGACGGTCGCGACGACAGATAAACACTCGGCACGGCTCAATCGCGGGCGATAACGACGACACAATACAGGCCAGATGACGATCGGAAACAGCGACAAGGACGCCGGAGTAGAGCTGAGAGACCGTGGGAAGCGGTGATCTAGTGCGACCCACTGAGCCCCTGCTGGCGGCGACGAAGCGGCCAGACAAACCGACGGAGAGGACAGGGGGCGAGCGGCTTGTCCATTTGCTGCCGTGGGAAACGTGCGTCTTCTACTAAACGCCCCATTCCACGTCACTGTTGTTAGCCCACTGCTCGAATGTCGTTGCCTCAGGGTCTGACGCCTCAGAACTGCCCCCAAAACTACACCAAAGCGTCCACCGGCTTCTCTCCACCGCTGCCGCGTCCAGTGTACGGTTTCCAGGCGCAGATGTTGCGCAGATGCGCGCCGCTCTGGTGTGTTCCAGTGAGCGGGAGAGCGGACCAGACCAGGCCCGGTTAAAAACAACACGCACAGACCGAGGCCAGAGGAGGTGGTGGCGCTGCGGCCGGATATCGACGGCATCCGGTGCCGCTCAGACCCGCACGTGTGGGTGTGCAGAAGCGACCCAGATAATCGACAGGTTACTCTCCCGCGATTAATACCGGACCATTCGCTAGGGGCGGGCGATCCGGCTCGATTCTTGTGAGTTTATAACTTAGGCTTACTGGCGGATCACAAGGGGAGAGGGAAAGGGGCCGTGGCCCCACTAAAGCCTAAAATAGTATCTTTTGCCCCCCTCAGACCAAATTTTGGCCGTTTTTTTCTTCAAAAATACTATGTTTACGCAATTTTTTCTCGATTCAGCCCCCACCCCAAAACATTGGTGTGGCCCCCTCCAAAATTTGCTCCTGGGTCCGCCAATGATGCAAGTTAAAAAATATATTCACTTCGAGTGACTGGAAACTTTGATGACTGTGGCAACTAATCAATACGGTGGTGAAACGACAGCAGCAGAAATACAACATGCGTTTTTTCTTCTTCTACTGAATGTAGAAAAAACTGCAAGGAAATCAAACTGTTCACATCGCACATCACAATCTCTATCTTGGAACGAAAAAACTGCGTTACCGCTACGCCTCTAATCTGGCAATGTAACATAAGTAGCAAGGTATATTTGCAGAACGTAAAGCCCCTGATCCGCAAGGCCTAATCTGTAACTTAACTTCGCGTTCCAAACATGGCCTGAATTCGCGGAGGCCCTGGTGTCTGGCCGTTCCTAAACTCGCCAAATTTGCATGGTGGCGCGCTTCAGTATCGCCATAATCGCGAATATGCCGCTAGTATTTATGCAGAGCCACGGGCGACGCGACAGCGTGGCGACGGCGGCAGGCGTCGCTTGGGAAGGGGGTGAGGGGAGAAGGAGAGGCGCCAGGAGACACTGGAGAAATGATCTGTCCGTCTCTGGAGGATGGGTTGAGAGACACCAGGCCCATTTGTAAGATAGGCCACACCTGTTAGCAGCCTTGGGAAGTGAAAATAACAATCAGGAGCTTCACGAAGAAGGGTGGAGAGGGTGAGCGCCAAACAATGAGCACAGAGAGAGGGAAATATGTTTGTCGAATTCTCTCGATCAATGCAGATCCATCACATTGTGATGCCGCCCTGCCTAAGGCCTCACTCATACTGAATCTCTGAGTACCCGTGGTTTTTTCCTAATTTAAACATCGAGTAACTGCGTTGTATGTGGGATTATACAAATACCCCCTGAATGTTGCTTTGGGGTTATGCGAAGTGGCCAACTCCTTCCGACATATTCGGCATGTAAGTAATTTCACGGCGCACTTAAAGACGAGACATTGACAATAGTTTAAAAGTCAGGCACCCGCCAATCCAGGATATCAAGCTTGATAAGAAATTGATGCCAGGTACAGTAAAAAAATGGACGTCAACGGTGTAACCAATGGGGAACCGACACCATGCCAAACAGTGTTTAAAACCACAGACGAACTCGGGATTTCCGGTCGGGGGGGCAGGAGTGGTGTCACGTTTTGGTGTGTTAGTGGCTCAGAATCGCGACAGCATCGCTAATCACATCCTGGGGAATGGGTGGGTAGCAGCGTTTCAGGGAGCCCACGCGACGTTTCACGTGGGGGGGGGAGCTGGTGCGCGTGTGGAAACGACGATGCTTCATCAGAGAAGGGATCAGGGATCCCCTTCCTCACTACCCCTCGGATCCGCCTCTGGTCAGTAATATCCCGCAATGAATTTCAGTGTCTTTCCTAACGGTTTTCCCACAGCGATGTCACCGCCGTCTAAAATAAACCGGTACCATCCGATTCTAGGATAGCTCCCGGGATACCAGAGCCTCACATACCGATAAAGCAGGCCCATCAGCCATCCGACCAATCATGTGGTACAAACATCCACCAGAAGCGCGTACATCGCCGGCGTGCCTGGGATCCCGCGGCACGCCCCGGGGAGTTCGTATCAGCGCTCGGTTGACAGCCGGGCCTGTCACGGCACGGTACGTCTGCTGCAGATTGTAAATGTTACACCAGGCTACACTTGCCCCCAGCCCACCGAATTCCGATCCCATGCACCCGCATCTGTTCTAGTTCAGAGTCGGTTGTGATCAATACTGCAGCTGGCACTTGTCAGACGTTCAAAGAAATTCAGTCTGAATTCTCAGCAGGCCGTACGCGTCATGTGCTGCGTTGCTATGTTTCGCTATGCACAGTTACATCCGTCATATAATAACTAGGCACGCACGTGCCCTTGTGTGACAGGGTTGGGACTCGAGCCTGTCATCGCCGCCTCTGTCTCCCATCACCCACTGGGCGGGTACTCAGCACCCCGGCCCGCCGCCGTTCTGCACGTGTCCACCCCGGCGACCGCTGGATATCGCCTGTCCTCGGCTGCTGGGTTCATACCCGGTCAAATCGCCCCGCGCTGCAGCGGCGGGGGCATAGAGCTGAACCGTACCACTCTACAAGAAGGGCGTATATGCCTTTTCATGATTTCACGTCGGGAAACGTCTAAATCAGCTTTACTCTTTTGAAGGCGATATGTTCCGTGAGCTAAATTAGCACCACCGATACGTAAGCGTGGCAATAGAAGTGGGGCGCCGCGGTCCCGACTGCCCTGCCAAGGGTCAGGTCACGTCACCCCACGCACAGACTCCGATACCACACGCACAGATGGGGGCAGCTGGTGACAGGGCGCCGCTGCTCGTGACGTCATTAGACCGGGTCAAACAGACTTAACATAATGACCCAAGGTTATGTTTTATTCAAGTCAAAGGTGCAGAATTGGGATGCCAAAAGTTACGCACAAATATTAGCATCAAGAGTCTGCAGGGAAATAGGATTTTTCAACCAACCCCATTAACAACGTGGGTACGCATTGCCTCGAAATAGACGTACAAATTTACGACTTTTACGACATAAAATGCAGACATTCCACACAAGCATATATTTTTTTACATGTAAGATGGTTTTCACGGGCAGATGAGGCTGGAAAGCGCAACCAAATTTACATGCCAGTTTAGAGACGGGTCTCTGTGACAAAATAAAAACATTTCCGGCCTGAATTCAGGACCCATGAGACTATTCCGTGGAAAAACAAGACCCATGACGTTTCGACGATCCCACGACGGTTCTATATTTGAAACACCGGCGTGTCCTGGCCCACCACCACAGGAACCTGGCCGGAAGCGGTTTCCCCCGCAACTGATCTCCCCTCTGGACTGGACCATACCGCAGCGGAACCACGCTGGGAGGAAGGGTTCCCAGGATCACCGCAACCAGGACCGGGACGTCATCATCTGGCAGGATCGAGACGTCATCATCTGCAGTCCAGATGCGGAGGAAGGAAGCTCCCCTGTCCCACCTCGTGTTACCCGCCTTCAGCCCAGTGTTCGATCATTTGGTGGCTGTCGTCAGGCGGCTAACCATGCCACAATCACCCCCCAGTGAGCGCTGTCTGAGCACCCACCAAGACAGCCACCATGTGCTGCCTGGCTTCCCGTTTTTTAACACTTCTGACGTCACCATGTCTCTTGGGCCGTTCATCTCGTTCATAGGCAGTTCACTGCACCCAGCATGGAAAGCTGAAGCCACTGGTGCATCCAACCGGTTACTATGGTGATTTGTGTACGAAGCAACATAAACTACAATACTGGAGCAGACAAATATAGTTCTGGAGCCTCTCGGCTGTGCGTGCAGCAGCAGCGTCCAGGATACCCGTCGTCGTGTCCGCCTCTGCTTCCCACCACCGTCGACGTCTCGACGCCGACCGACACCGTCTCGGCACATGGCCAGAACGGGACCGAGGAGAGGGGAGGGGAGGGAGGACCACCACTCTGCTGTCTGCCCGCTGCCGCCGCACCAGACACCCGCGCAAATATGCGCGGCATCGCGCCGCATCGCGCAAATATGCGCAGGCGCCAGCAGCCGTTGAAAAGCGACGGGTTTGGGCTCGCCGGTACACAGACGGGCATGGACTGCGCGATGGACGCCTTTTGTGGCAAACGTCTGCGCTAGTTTTGCTCGTTCTTTTGTTCAGTGTCAATATGCCTGCCCCGCCGGTGGCCGGCGTGGGGGGGGCAGGGGTACAGAGGGGGAGCAGCCAAGACGCCTGCTGCTGGCTCTCGGTAGCTAGGCGAAACGTGTGTTTATGGGATCGGTATCGCAGCCATGGGGGCGGCTGGGTTTACATCAGGCGTAATCAGACGGCGCGGCTGTCTGCCTGCAGCGCGTCGGCGATTGTGGCCGAATGTCGAAACATCCGGTAGCTTGTCTGTCATAAACACGACGCCGTTCGGCGTAACAGCGCGAGGTGACGCGCTGCGCCATTCATCACAGGTGCATTCCGCGCACAAGGCCCGCTTTAAACCGATGAGCAGGCCGGAATGCGCTTATTTCCGGGTGGGCCTTCACAATACCTCATGGCTGCGGGAACTAGTGTCCTTTGCTGCACGGTTCGCTCGAAGTACGGCATGCTTTTGCTGTTTTGGCCACTGCCTAGCTCCTAAGCGGACCCAGGGGCAAGGGTGCCCCTTGCCCCTGTAAGGAGGGCAAGCCCCCAATCAGCAATCCTAGATCCGCCTACTATAAGGTTTAGGTCCGAGAAGTTTCTTCTGTGCTGCTTAAACGAAGCACTAACCAGCGCTTTGTTCTCAGAGATAAGTTCTGCGAACACCCTTTGTTTCACACTTAGTTCGTTCCGACGCTCACCGTGTGGGGAGAAATAAGCTCGCGTTCAGAGCGTATCCCGGCAGCAGAGGCCTCAGATGTCTTGCTGAGAGTCCAACCACCGCGGCACACCTCCGAAAGGCAACGGCGGTGAGGAGACGCCGGGCGGAGGCCTGCCTCTCCACAAACGGCGGGTTCTCCAACCGGCCAGGTGTGAAGCCTATTCTTCGGTACGTCTACAACCTTTAGCAAATCCAAGGACACTTCGGGAGCAGCATAGCTTAGATCATACCAAGGCCCAGTCACACCAATTCCAAATACATGGTGCGGGAAACACACCCACGCACGGAATTCCCGCTCGCTACAAAGATTCGCCTATTTTCCAATAGTTTAAGAGACAAATGTGGTGCTTCGCCCTCCGTGCTTCAGCCAATGATGGCATACTTTTATGCCAATCCATAAAAAATGGGTTAGCTGCTTAAAGCTGATAATAAATGGAAGGGCTACACCCCATCGTCATATGACCATAAGATGAGCAGTTAAAACATTATTCGGGTATGTGGAAACGAAAATTATATCCCTTGCTAAAAAAACCGAAATTAAAGCATTCCGGTATCCCAACACTTCCACTCAAATGTTGGAAATCCTGAACAGACTTTGTCCACTCCACACCCTGGCGTGAAGGCTTATTTTGGGACATTGATTCACGGCTGGCAGAACCTGTCAATATTTCTGTCCTCAGACGCGACAAAAACACGTGCAGAGATAGTCTGTCGGAGCAAAAAAAACTGGCAGATTCAGTCGTTGGCAGATTCTGCCAGAGTGAATGGTTCCGAAGAAATCATTAACCTAAGGGCTGAATCGGCAGCACAAGCACCCCTTTGTAAACCAATTCCATCTTTCAGAACTACTGTTGGGACATGCCACGCACCCCTAGACACGTGCACGGGTTCTCTGGAATCTACCAGGCTCCCTTCGACCGCCACCACCCAGCACCATCGCCTGAGGCGGCCGCCGGCGGTCAGACACTGCGGCACAGTGCAGCCTTCCAGGGGCAACCGCCACACATGCAGTGGCACCCTGGGCCGGGAACGCCGGCTCAGCTGTCACGCCGACACAATGCAACGGGCCAATACGTCTTCAGCATTGATATTCTCAGGTTACACGACTAGATGGGCCTTTTTCAGTTTGGTACTGATATAAAGGGAATGACTCCTGAATCCAGGACTGGTTATTAGGGTTCTCAAGACTATTTCGGGAAAAGGAATTGCAAAACATGCTGTGACGTTGGAGTACAGGAAGTCGCTGTCACCACGGGGCATTCAGCTTCTCCGTTACGCATTACGACGTTCCTCTCATAACGTCCTATGTCTGCCTCCAGCGGCGAACTTCGATGCAACCTCGGAAATTCTCTCTAATGGGAACGTTTCGCAATGTTTATTTTCATAGCCAAAAAGTCCTGCGCTTGTTGCCATAATCAAATAAAAAACCCGTCCGCAGCAGACACGATTTCAAAACTAAGCGTGAAAAAGTTCAGGAGTTTAAAAAAATCACCTCTCCGCTGTGAACAAAAAACAGGTTTCGTTTCGTAAAACGTCACGGAGCACGCGCAGCGATTGGTCCCCGAGAGAGGCAGCTGAGCGGCTGGGTCCGATCGGACACACCTGTGCGGCGGATCGCGTCTGTCAGGTGCCTCGTGCCGGGGCGCGCGACAGGGCGGGGCTTCAACCGCTAAGTGGCCATTACCCGCAGGTGGGACGGGCCAGGGCCCGATTACGGGCCGCCCCCGCCGGCCGGCCGCGGCTACGGCTCAGGAACAAGCGCAAAGCCGCGCCCCGACACCCGGACAATGATTTGATATCGAGTTGCGACAATCGATGGCAGCTGCCTGAGGTCACGACCTGCCCGGAGGCAGGCGGCGGCCGTGGTGAACCACTCCCAGCCTGAGGTGTGGTCAGGGACGGCAGGGACTCCTCGCCGCAGCTCCGCATTTTGGCCCCGGTATACGAAGATAAGATAATGGAGCTTGGTTATAGACATACACCTATGGCGCTTAGAGGGTTTTAGATTAGAGTGTTTGTTAATGCCCTCTTTTCCACCCCATGTACTTTTCGCCTTAGTAGGTGTGTAGATTTCTGAAGCGATTAGGGTGCCCCAATTTGAAACAATACCAATCACCACAATATTGAAGGGGTAGTACAAGACAATTGTATCCCAGTCTTCCCAAGGGTCTGTTGGACTGCATAAAACAAATCTATTTTGTTTTCTGAATGAAAAATAATAATGT
The DNA here is from genome assembly GCA_034440635.1 of Lepas anatifera. Classification (NCBI taxonomy): domain Eukaryota; kingdom Metazoa; phylum Arthropoda; class Thecostraca; family Lepadidae; genus Lepas; species Lepas anatifera. The sequence goes on along the minus strand of JAOTON010002140.1, from coordinate 1,616,865 downwards.
CTACAGGACATTCCAACACTGTTTCGGAGGTCACTGGGGATGCACGAGTAGCCCCAACGAAACGTAAATGCCCACCCCTGCGTTAAAGGATTGATTACAACACTTCTTTTCAGCTTATACGTCACTAATGTCCGCTCAGTGGACTTAAACAACGATTTACGATGGCCAGGTAAACAGTAAAACCCGTACCAATCATTTGTCTGGAACTCGATATTTCCGTAAAAAGCAAAACCACCACACCAACCCCCATCAGCCCGCCGGGCGGCCATTGGAGCGCGGTGACGACATAGCACGCAAGATGAGCATCAGCCAATCGAAGCCCTAAGCGTTGTATGGTAGTGGTTGCCAGACGACATCATCCACAGGCATATTTATTCTTTTCTAGAGGAGTATTTTAAAAACAAAATATGAGCTGATGTACTTTTTTAGAGAAACCATGAGTGGTTCATTATTTTCGGCTAAAAGTACGCCAATCACAAGCCCAGGATTCGACCACGGTGCCACATTCCCTTTAAGGCGACTAAAAATACGAAATAATACTGATCATCACAAATGGTCGGCATCGGAAGGCACGAGGATCTCATGTCCCCTGCATTCTGAGGAGGCATACGCGAGTTTCTGCGAGTGCATAAGCATGTCGGCAGGTCTTCACAGTTGCCCCTATGCATATTGCATGAGCATAAGCTATCTGGAAACGTCCCCTACAAGTATATGCGGCGAATTTGCTGATGCAAGTCTGGCCTATGCAAAACCCATGAGCACAAAGGTAGGTATGTCCCTGCACACTGACACAAATATATTGAGCCGATCACAAAGGCCATTTTAACATGTGCATTCAAGGTTACTAAGCACTTGCTAGACCACAATACGCTCCTCGAAGTGTTTTTGATACGAAATTTGGCTCGTCAACTAGACGAGAAAATACTTTATTTTTTCGTTACCCTTTGAAGGCTAGTGAACAACAGGGTTTCACTTAGCTTATTGGCCCGACGGGGCAACGGAGGGAATATACACATGCACGCTCACATTTTCAGTCTCTCTCAACTTATCATCCAAAAAATATATACAAAACACGTCACTGTACGACGGCCATTGAGCATGTCTGTGGTTCAGCACCCGGTGGAATGTCGCGCCCTGTAGTGTTTCCACGAGAGGCAAACATTTAAAAAAGGCGTTTAGTCCTCCCTGCGCGGGCTGCGGTGGTGGTGATAGCGAGATCCAGCCCCCCCCCCGCCCCACTGCGACAAGACTCATTCGACCGGACTCAACTCGACAGCGTTGTAGTCGAAGTGTTTTGCACTGAATTAGTACAAAGAAAAAAACGTTTCCCTGGCGGTAACACCGGCGACCGGAAAACGTTTTTCGAATGCTTCCGAATACATGACCAAAGGCAGTGTTCCTTCCTTGTGGGACGGTGATTATACTTGGGCATGCTCCTGCACATGCATGAAGTATACTTGGGCATCCATCAAATAGCACCGCGATTACCTGTTCTCGGTAAAAGTAACATAAAGGAGGCTGGCGGTTCTGCAATGCCACACAAATGTTTGAGTCATATCCTGGCAAAATAACGCAATCCTATTTTTCCCGTCGGTTATTTTTCCAAACCGATATGACAGCCACGACAATAAATGAGTGAGTGGGTAAAGGAGAGAGAGAGAGAGAGAGAGAGAGCGAGAGAGCGAGAGAGCAAGAGCGAGAGAGCGAGAGAGCAAGAGAGCAAGAGAGCAAGAGAGCGAGAGAGCGAGAGAGCGAGAGAGCGAGAGAGCGAGAGAGCGAGAGAGCGAGGGAGAGAGGGAGAGGGAGAGGGAGAGAGAGAGAGAGAGGGAGAGAGAGAGGGAGACGGAGAGGGAGAGGGAGAGAGAGAGAGAGAGAGAGGAGAGAGAGAGAGAGAGAGAGGGAGAGAGAGAGACGGAGAGGGAGAGGGAGAGAGAGAGAGGGAGAGAGAGGAGAGAGAGAGGGGAGACGCAATACTGCTGCTTGTGCAATGTGTTAGCTGTCAATACTCCGTGGGCTGGCGAGCGAGCAGCTGGGTTTCGATGGCCTTCTGTCAGCCGCTTTCCTGCTGCGTGCATGCAAAGAATTTCATTAGCACAGCACTCAGCGCCGTGGCCGGTTTAAACAGACGTTCTCGACACGTTTCCCGCAACATTCCAAACCTTTCAAGTGACTATTGAAGCCCGGGAAATTTGTGACTGCCGTAGAACAGGTAATACGTCTCAAACGAAAGAGCTTCCCATCAATGAGACAGGTGTTAGATATGATCCAATTTTGCCCTGCCATCGTATTAGGCGGTACAAAGCATGGCAATCCTTTCCCAGTCTCCTGGGGATGATAGTACGAATTCAGATTCCAGATCTGGGGCGATATTCCAGAGATGTCCTGGAGACGACAGGCCCAGGCGACGGCAGAGCATCTGGACACCCGTTCTTCTCTGAACCCCAGCAGCTCAACGGTCGCGGGTAAATAAACCGATTGTGACGTGCGCTCAAGTTTCCACTAATGTAGGCGTCGCCGCAACCCCCCCTCCTGTGACTCAGCGGTGTTCGCAGTTTGGGGACTCACACTGACCCCCTCCCCCTCCCCCGCATTCACACTGCGACCTCTGGCATATTTGTGTGCTGAGTCTGACTCCCCTGCTGAGACGCTGGGCGCTGATGGCTCTGAGAAGACGCAAGCCCAGCACGCAACTTCGGCGTTCTCCGGAATCCGAAGATTCTTGGAGAGTTTAAAAACAGATCAAAGTGATTCTAAACCACTTGGAAATATCGCAACCCTCTGGGGGACTGAATTCAGCAAGTACACACGATCCAAATTATGGAAGGTCTGAGTCGGGTCATGTCTGCCCATGGAGAGGCTTAGGTACTTAAGTGGAGCACTAGCAAACATCAATGATAAGTGTACAGCAGATTGTATTGGGACGGGCCAGTAGGTTCTGTACTCGCTTCCGTGGACAACTTTTGAACCTGGTTGCCCCTTATCTCAAACAGGCGAGCGGAACAGCCATTCGATCCCATGAGAGCTGGAATGCGGGTTCCAATTCAGAAAGGCCAAACGTCATTACTGCCGATAAAACCCCCAACCTACTTCTTTTGAATTCATGATATTTTGGATTTCAAATGTCCAGCTCAATCAAGACGGAGTTTTCCCCCAGAATGAAGTTCGTCCCCCTTCAGCTAGTCGAACAAGTTCTCTTCCACCGTTTGTGAAGCTTCGCTGGCGTTGTACTTAGACATTTACTTGCTTAGCAATTTTGCTACGTACAAATACTGTGTCTATCGTAGAACCTGTGGATCATCTGTCACCCTTGCCACTCGTCCTATTTGCACAAGACCATAAACTCAACAAGCACCCCAAGGCATAACAGCTGTTGGATACCGCAAACGCTTCGAGTAACGGCGTTATTACGACTTGCTGATGTTACAAAAGCGTTTATACACATTCGCGACATTCAAATGACTGTGAAATCATGTGCGTTTATCGCTGCTTCCATACGAGGCACCACTAAATTTCTCACAGCAACAACCATCTGCGTGCCTGCTTTCTGAAAACTGAAAGTGAAGTGCGTAGCGGTGCCTTGAACACAGGGCCACGTGACTCGCGCACGTACAACGCTAAACCCGCATTGCTATTCCAGGGGCAGCAGTTTTGTCATACGGCATCAGCGCCAGGCAGAGCCAATAAGAAACGACACGTGATGCCGACAGCGTCGTCCCCGGCCCCTCCGCCAATCACAGCCCGGCGCCCTCAGAATTTCGGATGAGTCGAGCGGAGAGATCAACCCTGGAATCCCCTCTCTCAGAAACGTGACAACACTACCGCATAAGATCAGTCGTTCGGAATATTCCCATAAAATCGAAATGTCGGGTGATTCATTATTCTTAAAAGTGGATGATTCCAGCGTGACAGAATGTTTATGCCCTACAACCCCACGCGCCGATCGTAACAGTGCACCGAAGTCATGTACGGTCGTCCAAGATTTGGAATACATTCTTCGAAGTCCCGGCACTGCCTCTCTTGTTTGTTCGCCACTCAGTAGATACAGTACTGTGTACGGGCGTTTGTCAGCACGCTACTGTGCTAAGCATTGAGAGGTACTCATGAGATAATAAGACAGCTAAGTCGAGGTTGCTGACACTATGACAAGCCAGCCGATACGCGCCCTACTACAACGGTCTAAGCAAACCAAGATAGATAGGCGCAGCCTGAATTCACAAAATATATGAACGAGCCACTTGAGCGGGATTCACAAGATTCTGTTAACAGTTGATTTCCTCTGATAAAACAAATCACTTCGTCACCTGAAACGCATTAACACCACATGCACGTCACCAACCGGAATCAATCAAATCGGGTATATGCTTCTTACACACTTCGGGACATTTTGATACACCGATTTATCCAATTTGAGTACCGTTGGGGTTGTGTATATCCGGACTCACCTGTACAGAAGGCAGATGCCAAGACTATCACGCACAAAGTCCGTATTACCGCCACCATTCTGGCGTCCACAGTAAGCGAGCAGTCAGCGGTCCAACCTATTCTGTTGTGCTGAGCGGGAGGTAGCCTCGTTTCCAAACTCTCGCAACAACCGCACTATTTCACACACTATGTTCCAAGTTTCTTCACTCAGCTTTCCAGTTTCTATACCGCGTATAATTCACCCGCCACGGCCGGTCCAACTTCCCTCACATCCACCTATTCTTCCAGCTTATTTTCGCACTCAAACGTATACTCCAACTCAATATCAGGCCCGCGAGCGCCACGCACCCTCCCTCTCCACTGTCAGAACGAGACTGCCAGTGCTGCCTCCGCGCGGCGCTGCCGGGACTCCGAGACCAGCCCTCCCCTCCCCTCCCCTCCCCCACAGCAGAAGAGCGCCCCCACTGGGCGCACTCTGGGCGCGTTACTCCATGAGCATTATAAACTCATTGGAGAAGAGGGGGATGGTGCTGCTCATATTTCGCTAGTTCCGGTGGCGCCTTTGATTCCAGCGAATACGTCGGAAGAGGCTAGTTGTGCGCTGAAAGGCCCCCAGAGGAGAAAAGGAGAGGGAAGGACCATCTCGCCCCAGGATCGCTTCCGCGCGGCCGCCGGCTGTTAGAGGTTATAGAAGAGTTGCGGACGACATGGTATAATATAAAACATCGTTGGAACAAAACATTTCAGCAGTAGAATGTCAGAGACAAATTATTTATGAAAAATACATCATCATTAAGGCTACCACAAGCATTCGTTCGGACACCCGGATCGCTTTGGACGACACACGAGCATAAAGGTATCTAAATGCAGGGCCGTTCATCAAACGATGCACTAACCATTTCGGCTGCGGTATAAGGATGCAGAATGAAATATTGAAAATTAGTGTTTGTCATGGACGATGCACCAACCATTTTGACTTGGGGTATAAGGTTGCAGAATGAAATATTTGAAGATCAGCTTTTGTCATGGACAGTGGAATGTCTCCAGTTGTTAATTACCAGCACATATCTCTTTATTTTAAGATATCTGCCCTAACCGTTGGAAAAATAAAGTATTCACCCCATTGCGTTGATATACGATTTCACCACGATACCGCATCTCTCCCAAATAAAATTTTAAAATAGATCACTACTGTTTCACACAAAAACCTACTCTTTATGTTATATATATATATATATATATATATATATATATATATATATATATATATATATATTAACAGTATAAGACGGAGGCAAGTTATCATTGATACAAAGTTGATTGAACGTTACCGCAGCTTTGACTTTTTGCGGTTTCCTATGGACAAAACCAACAGAAACTATAAAAAGCCAAAGCCGCGGTAACGTTCAATCAACATCGTATCAATATATATATATATATATATATATATATATATATATATATATATATATATATATATATATATATATAATATAAATATATATATATAACTGGTGCAGGGGCGTAGCCAGAATTTCGCTCAGGGGGAGGGGGCGGCGCCCCGCAAAGGGCCCCTGCGACAGCGCCAAAAGGGCCCTGATGGGTAAAAAGGGCCGTTTGTTACAGAATCGTGTCCTCAGGGGGGCTGTCCCTGCCGCCCCCCTCCCTTGGCTACGCCCCTGTATCGGTGTAATTGGGCAATATATTTTCTTGTAGGCAGGTACCGTTGAAAAGTACTGAGTGTTGAGCTTTTGAGAGTTTCCGGTTAAGTTTTTGGATATGATTAAATGTCTTTTTAGTTGGATCTGGTATTTGATCTAATAATTATTTGATATTCATTTAAATTCCATGTTTACCGACGCGTTTCAATTGTATTTTACACAATCATTATCAAGGTTACAAAAGTTGTGCTGGGTGCCGCGGTTGCTAATCTTTAAGTTCATTGAAAAATAGTGTATATGTACGATATGCACATACAAGAACAAACTGGCCCAGTGGAACACTGGTTACGCAAACACAAGTCAAAACCACCACAAAAACTCTTGAAAGAAAATGCAAAAATCATCGACGCAAGCACAGACCACTACCGCCTATTCATAAAAGAAGCCCTTCACATCAACCGATACAAACCGTCACTAAACATTCAGAAATACACTAACATTTCCCTGGTGCTCTGAGGTGTATGAGAATATGTGTTTATACCTACATGTGTTTTTTTATACCTGAAATGTGTTCGCGAAACTATAAGTATTATCAAATAGTATGCCACGGAAAAATGTACGAGATAGCTATTTTTCAACAAACTTAAGGATTAGCAACTGTGGCACCCAGCACAACGTTTGTAACCTTGATAATGATTGTGTAAAATACAATTGAAACGCGTCGGTAAACATGGACTTTAAACGAATATCAAAGAATTATTAGATCACATACCAGATTCAACTAGAAAGACATTTAATCATATCTAAAAACTTAACCGGAAACTCTCAAAAGCCCAACACTCAGTGCTACCTATTCAACGATACCTGCCTAATAATAATATGTTCGGGTATCTTTTAAGGTTTTAATCACTTATTACCCGGTAAAAACCAAATACCTATATATATATATATATATATATATATATATATATATATATATATATATATATGTATATGTATATATAGTTCAATACCCGGGAATTATTTGCCTACAAACTGGGAACCATTAAGGTCCCCAGTCCTCACGTTGGTTCCCAGCCCTACGGCGTTTTCCTACTTAGCTAGTATCTTTCAAGGCCCTTCTGTTACTGGCAGGGCAGAGAGATTTTATGCTCTTAGCTGAAAGTCGCTATGGTCCTTAACTGGTCTTCTGTACCCAAATGGATACAACAGTGCCTAAGAAAGCAGAACAAAGGTGTCCTTTGAAAACTAATATCTGCCCTTTTGGGCCCTTTAGCTTGCTTTTTGTTTTTTGTCCCCCTCTAAAAAAATTAGCAAAATGCATGGTATATACACTGTAAAGATACATGTCTGACATTTCAATAACACAGTAAATAAAACCATGTGATGGCTGAGCAAATTACAGTTGAATCCTGAGTGCCGATGTGACCCACACTAATAAATCAGGCGCATCTGCATGTGTTGTGCCTCAAAGCGGTGAATATTTATGACAGCTTTTTATACAAGCCCATTAAAGAAATTAAACATACGTATCCTGGTTTCCCAGAGCGGCAGCCACTGGCGGATCCAGGGGGCAGAGTGACCGTGGCTCATCCAAAAGCTTAAACAGTATCTTTTTTCCCCAAGGACCAAAATGTTCGGCCGTTTATCGTTAAAAATACGATGTTTTTTGTAATTTTTCTCGATTTAGCCCCCCCTCCAAAACGTTGGTTTGGCCTCCTCCAAAAGTTGCTCCTGGATTCGCCAATGGCTGCAACTATGCCCCTGCAACTCCGCAGCGCATCGCATGCAATTTTCCATGGGCGCTTTAAATACAAGTTTCATAAAGTAAGACTTGGTTTTTAAAATGAGCTAGTGGAGCATCGGCGGCTCGGCCGTTCTTCAGAAGAGCCGCGGACTCTATTTGCGTCTGTGCCGATGCGGCAGACACTGCTGCGTCACTGCTGGATCCAGCACCGCCGCGGCCGGCCGGCCGAAAGGTCACACTACTCGCCACCTGGGCCGATCTCGGCAAGCTGAACTTTCTCAAAACCGCGAGAAATACTGCAGACCGTCGAGGGCGAGATACCGACGCCTTACTCTGGATGAAGTGTTCAGCTTGCTAGTTGAAAATGGTGGATGGGTTATAATGAATTCAAGTCTATAAAACCGGCAGGAACGAAATAAGCCATGGACCGATCCAAGCGGCAAAAGGGGGCGCGCGCCGCTACCAAAATCCTCCCCCTCAAGCACAGATGCCCCGCACTATTACCTTATTCCCTACTGAAACCTTATCCCCCAATGTCCCATTAAATAAGGTTTCCCCATCCTCGCTCAGGACGCAAGAAATGGTGCCCCAACAGGGTTATCTGGCACTCCCCTTCCCTGCTAGAGCGCGCCGCTCAATTAATGGCGAATTTGTTGGGCTTATCGACGCACCAACTGCCAGTGTGTTATAGTATCGCCAACTCTTTCCCTGTTGGAAGGGCTTCACGGGAGCCAGCTTGCTCCTAGTTCAGGCAAGCCGCCGGGTCTTGAACCCGGGTCGGCTGCGTGGCAGCCAGCTGCGCTGACCACTCCACAACCGCGCCCCCTGGCATCGCCTGTTTTCAGTGATTTCATTGCCGTCGCAAACCTTTCGCATGGTGTCAGCCACGGTTTGCAGATGTGGTAACCCGTGCAATGTTACCTCATGCACCTTCCGCGGGAATGCCCCTGGAAACTCCGCCGGCTCGTGCGGCGCCGTCCACGGTCTGATGGTCGCCGCTGGTGACACGATGCCGTCAGCATAGCGCCTATTGACGGCGGGGGTTAAACAGTGAGCTTCACACCCGGTGACCGGGCGTTGCCGTCAGCTTCACAACCAGGGACCGAGGCCTCTCCGTCAGCTTCACAACCAGGGACCGGGGTGTTGCCGTCAGCTTCACACCCAGGGACCGGGGTGTCGCTGCCAGCTTCCGACCCAGAGACTGGGGCCTCACCGTCAGCTTCCCACCCAGGGACCGGGATGTCGCCGTCAGCTTCACACCCGGTGACCAGGCCTCTCCGTCAGCTTCACAACCAGGGACCGAGGCCTCTCCGTCAGCTTCACAACCAGAGACCGGGGCGTTGCCGTCAGCTTCCCACCCAGAGACTGGGGTCTCACCGTCAACTTCACATCCGGGGACCGGGGCCTCGCCGTCAGCTTCACACCCAGGGACCGGGGCGTTGCCGTCAGCTTCCCACCCAGAGACCGGGGTCTCACCGTCAGCTTCACACCCGGGGACCGGGGTCTCGCCGTCAGCTTCACACCCAGGGCCCGGGGCCTCGCCGTCAGCTTCACACCCAGGGACCGGACCATCACCGTCAGCTTCCCACCCAGTGACCGGGACATCGCCGTCAGCTTCACACCCAGGGACCGGACCATCACCGTCAGCTTCCCACCCAGTGACCGGGACATCGCCGTCAGCTTCACATCCAGGGACCGGACCATCACCGTCAGCTTCCCACCCAGTGACCGGGACATCGCCGTCAGCTTCACACCCAGGGACCGGACCATCACCGTCAGCTTCCCACACAGTGACCGGGACATCGCCGTCAGCTTCACACCCAGGGACCGGACCATCACCGTCAGCTTCCCACCCAGGGGACCGGGACGTTTCTGTCCGTCAGCTTCCCACCCAGGGACCGGGGCGTCGCCGTCAGCTTCCACAGAAGAGCCAATACTATAGGACCGGCCTAGCAGCTTCACACCCGGGGACCGCGACGTTTCTGTCCGTACTTCCACAGAGCCGGGTAGTCGCCGGGTAGTGCCGGGTAGTGCCGGGTAGTGCCGGGTAGTGCTGGGTAGTGCTGGGTAGTGCTGGGTAGTGACGACAATGCAGAGGATGCGGCTGCCGCCACTGAGCGTCTCCCGCTGACTGCGGGAGTCTCGGCGTGGGCACGTCAACGTCTCGGCGTGGGCACCCACGGGAGAAAAGCGCCGGGATTGGGAGGGGGAGGTCATCGATGCCTACTGGTCTATGGTGATGTCACTTCTGCATGTCTGATGGGGTATCAATGGTTATACGAACGCACTCATGCGTGAATGGCATTTATTTCAGGAATGATTTTACGGATGGTCGACAGCACAGGTGGGCTGCCATTGATCACCAATGGGCCATCCGGGATTAGAATCCAGTAATCCGACACTGACACAGACAAATTGTCCACGTATGTAGTCGTACTGAAATCACCAGGTGTGTGGTCGTATTTACGTAACCAGCCCAGGTGAGTCATTGTCCTGCAACAGTTCTCTACTTGAAGCAAGCCCCTAATCGGGTTGAACATGTGTCTTTTCAGCGGCCGTCTTCCAGCGCACACGAGTGAATTCCGCCCACACAGTGTTCGCTGTCTGTCCGTGCCGACCCTGCTACAACACCGGGAATGAAGTCTTCTCCGCATGCCTCGGCCCACCATGAGGCCTGGTCCCGGCACGTAACCGAACCCCTCCGCAGAGCGTACCGCTACCCACATGAATACTGGCCGCAAGTCCGGCAGAGTCCCGACTCCATAATGCATCGGTTTGGAGCGGCCGAGTCCAGGCTCAGCCGTCGGCCTGGAGTCCCGATACCCGATACTGGAGCTGACAAGGGCTGTTGAGAGGCTGCATAGACAATCAGCCTCGGCCAGCCGGACCTTGAGCGAAGACAGCCGGCCATCGGCGCGGACAAGCTGAAGACGGAACTGATGAAATCGTCACACCGACAACCGTCTCGCACCTGTCACATAATGCTGTGGAATCGGGTGTTTCCAGTGGGGACTCGGCACAACTCGCTGGCAAATTCAGGGGCACGGACCGAGGTGCGGAGCCTCACAACTTCACACGCCCAAAAAATAAAATCATGAAATTTCCTCAACAGGCCCCCAAAACATGCTGACAAGATCTGCTAGCAATGTAACAGACTCAGAGCACCAACAACCAACCGCGCACGTGTCTCTTTAGAGCACAACCTCCCGTGTCCTCAGAAGTGATGTTTGCATAAGTGATTCTGACACACACCTTTCGTGACTTGAGACCGAGTGGGCAGCGTCACGATTCCTCTTCTCGGCACGGCCCCGGTGACCGTGACACGCTTGCCTTGGGTCTGTTGGTCCCCTGTCGGCACGTATGTTGATCGGATAGGACTTCCCGGCTTGCAGCGAAGGGCGGCGACAGGGCCAATCTGTGCTGCAAACGACACAGAACTGAGAGACGCTGTCGGGAACGACACGGGGTGAGGTGTGGGACTGATGTGGAGACTTACCAGCGCGACTGTGTACGACACTGTGACTGGCATGGAGATGACGTGGGCGACTGGGACCGATGTCACAATGACTGACGCGACTGAGCATGACAATGACATCGTAGGAGAGGTGACGTGAACGGCCGGGACTGATGGGGAGATGATGTGGGCGACTGGGACTGATGCCGCAATGACTGAGACGAAAAAAACAATACATGGGGAGTGACGTGAGCAACGGGGCTGATGCCGCAATGACTGACGCGACTGAACATGACAATGAGACTGATGGGGAGGTGACATGAGCGAGACTGATGCTGATATGAGTGACTGGGAACTGCTCCTAGGATGGAGGCACTACTTTGACTGAGAATCAGCTCGGCGAAGAGACTCAGATTGAATAAGCACACACCCAGACATGACGGTGATGGATAATTTGACGGATGAGGTGCTGATGCTAGTTCAGCCGGATCAGACAAGGAATGATAGAGAGCTGACAGATACCCCCCTGCCCCACCCCGACCAACACTAAGCTGAAAGCACGGGTGGTTACAACTGCAGGCGTCAGCGTTTTCAGGACATAGGCGGCTACAGGATTTCCGATGGGAGGGGCACCCTGGCCAGGGGCGCCACTTCTTAAGGTGTGGCGTAAGGAAGGGCGCCAAATTGCACCACGGGGGCAGCAACACGTCTATGCTGGCGGACGTGGTTGGGAAGAGACGTTTCAAGGGGAGTGCAGCGAGCGGTTTCAGGGGGCGACGAAACGTGATGTGGGGGGAGGCACCTGCCTCCTTGGTCCTGGATCCGCCTATGTTTCTGAAGCCGTCAAGTGAGAAAACCATGGGCCAAAATAGTTTGAACGTTTGATTTTTGTGTTAGCTGACATGTGGTTGGATATGATGTCGCTCGTGGCTGCCGTCCGTTTTGGGCCGGGTTTTTTTAATTGACAAAGTGCCCATTATCGTCCGGCATCCTCTCTGGTCCCTTCAAAACGCTCTAGTGCCGAAGAACGTCGTCGTCGGCAAACAGAAGAGAAGGTCGGTGTCGTTAAAGCTTAAGTTCCTTGCTGAGGTAAAGTTAACCTCCCTAGATAAAAACTGTTAGAAAGTGGACTCTTCGTAACGTAAGCTCTGTCGGAACCTGGCTCAGATAGAGAAATGCATGTATCTATACATCCATACAGACATGCATACAAGCATAAATATGGCAGAAGAGGTTTACCACCCTAAGTAAGAGGTGAGCGAACTCCCCGCCCGTGGGGGGGGCTGTGCAGTAAGCACTATCAACACGTGCCGCACGGTTGATGCAATGGCAGCTTTGGGACGACGAATCGGATTGGGAGAGACTGAGCTATAGAGGTTTGACGGAGCGAAGTACAAGGACGACTCCCGGGTTTACAGGGCGACGCAACAGACTGCAAGTAGCAACAATCCACCTTCATCTGCCGCAGCCATTCATAATCCCTTCAAGGCTACAGATGAAACCAGATCCGAACATTTTAGCAAAAGGCAGCGTTAAAAAATCGCGCGTCATTTGCAGCCAAACACGGGGCTGCACTTTCGAGAATTTTACCTTTCGATTTTTCCTTTTAAGACACATCCATTGGGCAAAGCTTGGCGGCTACAGACAATGGAAACAAATTGATAACAAATCGTCTGAATCAATACTTGACCGTGCTGTTCCAAAGACCCGCCGACATCCGCACCGCTGCCGCCGCCGCCGCGCGCTCGGCAGCCGCGTGCAGGGGTGAAAACTCGCGACCGAGCTGTGCACAGTGTGCGCAGTTTGCACGACAATGGTACGCCGCGACGGTGGTCGGTTTACTGCCGGCCACTCGAAGGGCCATTAGCAGTGGGAGGTGGGGTGTGCCAAACGCTGGGGTGGCCTACTGCGGCGCACTCGGGAGACGCTCACGCTCTGCGATTCTGCTGAGGCAGAAGACTCACATCAAATTCGGTGGATATGCGTATTTCTTTATTCTGTGTGTCACCTTATTCATCCAGAAATGATACGGCTCCAGAAACTGCGTTCAGCAGGGGTCACCTTTGCCGGGTTGACGGCGAAAGAATGTAAGGTGGGACGCTTCCTATTTCGGCGAAGTCAACGTCATCAACATGAATCAGAACAGCTTATCCGTGACAAGTTTGCAAGCTTACATTGAGATTACAGCACCGTATTAAGAGGACGCCAGCGGAAGCCCAGTCTCGCGAGATCGCGTCAATGTTTCTGTACGGTTTCTGCTCGGCTGGCAGCCGCTCCCTGGGTGGAGCTTTCCGCTCGGCCGCGAAACCCAAATACGCCTGTGTGAGCAGTGGGACTTTTGGCCAGGTCACTGACATTGGTGAGAACTGTCAGGGGGGGATAATCGGGTCCGGCCGACCTGTCAGCAGTCCCCAAGAGCTGACGGCTCAGTTGGGGTCATTACCGACATAATTGTCTGTCATGCCGGGCGTCAATCCATTAATGTTCGTGCATTCGGAAATAAGGAGTGGTTTTCAACATGAGTACAACAAAAGTATCGATCACTTCTCCTCTTATCGTGTTAAATAAGCTAACGCAGCTTGACATTCAAGCACAGACTCAGAGATTTCCCCCCCCCCCCACCCGGAAAATAATCGCATTTATAATATTTCAACCACAGATTAAAATTCCAACCAGATGGAATGAACGCAGCCCACCGCGACACCATTGTAAGCAGATGGCACATCTTATCGCCAAACCACTGCGCTGATGTCCCATGTGTACCAGCACCACGAAAGGCAGCGTCCTCCTCACACTCTCTATCTTCACCTTGAACCTACCCACCGGAGCCAGCTCGGAGCCCTTTCTTGGCGCCCAGCCGCGTATTTCGCCATTCCAGCGACGTGAGAATGCCTCAGTCGCGGCCATTAACGCCCGAAATCGATTACCGTTCACTGCCTGTTACCGTCAGTGTGACGTCGCCGCACCGTGACGTCAGCTGACGCAGCGTGACGTCGTCCCAGAGCTGGCCGCGGTGCCGTGGGGCTCTGTGTTCACTGGCTGTGGTTTGCAATTGCACAATATAATGCAGGCTCAGTTTGTCATATTAGAGGAAGACATGAGCCATAATCAGATCATCGTCCGCGACGACTGAGTCGGCTAGGGCTTGACAGTGTGAAGGCTTCACTAGAAAACATGCCATTAGGTCCGGAGACTCGGAGGAAGCTTAAAAAAGACAGGCATTTCTGACTCCAACATACCCCAACAATCAGCACACTTCACCCATGATATACATAAAACTGACGCAAAATATATCATATAAAACCACCAGCGTTAAAAAATCAATTATAATCAAGTACATTTACAAAGTGCTGCTTTCCTGACCCACTAACCCCATGACCAGCCTGTACAACCCGCGGCTACTCCTCCAGTGACTATATCTGTACACAGCACATCCGTCCTTCGGCAGACTACCACGAGCCCACGCAGCCACCGCCAGTCAGGACGTGCCGCCGCTCCGGACCACTCGCGTTACACACGGCTCCCGTGTGCCGCGTCGGCGCCGACAACACGTGCGTGACGCGTCGTGTGCGTCGGTGGCGACGCGGCGCTCTCCCGCCGTGACGATGCGTCCCCCCCTCACCATGTGCACGTGTCTGTGTGTTGTCTCAGCAGGTATTTGTGTTTGCAGGTGGCGCTCCTGTCCAGGCGTATTTGTGTCTGTGAGGATGTGTGTCTCTAGGTTTTGGCGCGTGGATTTGTTTTACTGTTAGTGTCGGGATAGGTGCCGAACAGTATTTGTCTGAATAATTTGTGTTTGCTGTGCCGACGGTGATCAGTCGACACCAAAATGGGCACTTGCCCAACACAAGGCCTGATGTGAGTGACATATCCTGTATCTATTTTACATTTGGTGGGTTTTTTTAGAGGTAAGTGAGGGGTTAATCCAGGCAGATTGGCCGCCACTTATCTCCGATCCCAACAAAACTTTCTGGGCTGACATAGCCATACGTACACATTATGGCAGCTCCATTCAGGGCCGTTACCACCATGTGGAGGGGTTGGGGCATGGGAGTCATAGCCACCATGCATTTTGGAGGCCCCTCACCTGACAGGAGGCCCCTTTGATAATTAATGTCTGGATAGCCCCTTGACAATCAAAGAGACTAGCCTCCCTGCTTATAAAAGGAGTCCTCCTAATCAGCCTATGCAGAAGGCTCCATAACGGCCTACCTAAGAAACCTTACTAAAAAGAGGCCCCTAAATGAACCCTATAGGAGGCCCTTTTACTTATAAAGCAAGCCCCCTAAACAGCCCATCCAAAAGGCTCCCTTACTTATAAAAGAGACCCACTAACTAACCTATGTGGAGGCGCCTTTACTTATAAAGCAGATCCCAAAACAGCCAAAATGGGAGGCCTCCTACTTATCAAAGAGCCACTGAGTGACCTACAAAAATGGAGACCCCCAAAATATAGAGGCCTCCTCAGGACCATGGATAGAAGGCCCCCTTTGATCATGGCCCCTATGGAAAGAAATCCGGGGCGACGCCCCTGGCTCCATCACGACACCTAAAAAGAAAATCTCCCGAAATCAATGTGCCGGTAAATAAATTCACGGGCGACTTTTCCTAGGAACGATAGCACCCCCACGCCTCAGACCTGACACATGTCGCCAGTAGGCACATGAGCGCACTGGCGAGCTGATCGCGAGCGTGTTGAACGAAGAGGCCAGACCGAGCAGTCTGGTTCTGCAGACATCGGCCGTACGTCGACACTAGATGGCTCTGGCTGGCAGGCGGTAGCCCGGTATTTGGCACTGTAACAGACGGTGCCGCGCCTGCAGCCTGCAGCCGTTTTACGATAAGGCGGCGACAGCGGCGGTGACGACCGTGGTGCCTGCGGGTACAACCCCTCCGTACGGCCCGCTGACGCAAACCGACATGCAAGGTGTAGAAAAGCGCCACGACAATTGCGCGCCATCCGGAAAGCATGTCCTCGCTTTCATTTGCATATGTACGAAGGCTGTGCTGTGATGATGCCAATGATTAACATTATGACGAACGTACTTGACCCCGCCCAGGCTCGATCCGCGCACGCTTTGCAGACGGGAGCGAACCGCCGCTCCTGACAGAGTCCCCAGTGCCCCCTAAAGCTCCGAAGGTCCCAATCAGCCACGGTCGAACAGACCTGATCGCGGGGGCATGGCATTTTCATGGCTGCTGTCAAAGCTCGTGACTACCGCGGCGGGGCGGTGCGCCGCCGTCGCTGCTGCGCCGCAGACCCGCGCCGGTGCGCCGCACTCGCCGCCGTCGCGCCAGAATTAGCCGCGCCGCTCTGCACGCCGCTGCTAATGAGCTGGCCCCAATGACATGCTGTCGCGTCTGTCACAGAACGCTGTCGCTCTGTCACGACCCGACAGATCAGGAGCTGCCGGCTGACAGACACTGAGACACCGGCAGATGTACCGGTGGGTTTCGGTAGGCAAGTTCGGATTTGGATTGCTTCCACTTGTTTTTTGCACGATGGGGTCATTCGAAATGCATCTGCGCTGGTTTACAAAAACAACATCCCTTTAAGCCAGTTTGTTTCGCCCAAACCCAAGTACTCTTCGATCTGCACGAGTTGTGTTCTTCAGGTAGTTTATCGTTCGCTTCCTTGTCCTCCTACACTTCCCTGCACCTCATGTTCACCGCGTTTCTCATCTTTATGTTCCCATCGCTTATTCAGCTTCGAAATGACTGTGCCGCAAGAGATGGTATAACTGGCACACTGTCAGACCATGTATGGCGCCGGCGCCTCGGGGGTGCCAGAGCCACGTCCGGGGTCCCTGAGGTGTGATTATGACTGGCGCAGGCTCCAGCTTTCAGACGCCTATTCGGTCGCTCCCTCCTCCGGTCTCTCTGACAGCGCAGTTCCGCTGCTCAGACGGAGGCCGGATGCGATCCCCTAACCAGACGCTCTGACCACCAGATGGCACGCGCCGACTTAAAACCCAAATCGCGCCGGAAACGTCGAACGTCAGAAGAAGCGGGGGAGCAGGAGGAATAGCTGGCGTTGGCGGAGGATCGACGATTGCGGCGGCTTCCGCCGGATCTGGCGGCCTCAGCGTCGCCGCCGACGCGTCCGGTGCGGCCGCACGTGGTCGCGTCGGCACGCGCGGCAGCTGAGCGCAGGCGCACCTGCCGGCGGCGCGTCGACGCCGACGCAGCGACACTGCCGGCGCCGGCAGCCGTAAATCTATTCGCGGAGCGCTGCCGAAGCAGCGGCACCGCCGTCCCTCCATTAACGTCCCGTGTCGCCGCGCCGCTTGCGACGCTTGCTATGACGTCGAATCGACAGCCGGGCATGCTGGCGCGTCGGAAATGAGAGGGCGCGTGCGCGACGTCTGAGAGCGTCGGCTTCGACATTTCCGGCGCAGGCGCCCGGTGCCCGGTGGCGGAGGGTGTTGGAACCCGATGTGCCGATAATACTACGTCCTATCTGCTCCCGCTGCGCAGAAGACTGCGCAAATGTTTATTCTACGAGACAACGCGGCTATGTTTCCAGGCGAGCCTCGCTCAGGGGGAGGGTGGGGGAGGGGGATAAGGGGAAGGTCGCCGAGTTCAACGTCTCGTAAGGTTCTGAGTGTTTCCCGAGATTCCAGAATGTCCCAACAGTTTCCTCTCGTTCAAAATGGTCGAAATGTATCTGGCTCGCACAAGAGATGCCTTTGGATGGGACACAACGGTGGAGGGCGTAAAGATACCAGCTTAAATTTCATATTCTTTCACCATGTAGTTATAAGTTGCAGTGAGAAGAAAAACCATCTATGAAACAAAAGCCTTATTAGCATACCCACACATGCAAAACAAAATGACAGAATATAGAATCACAGGGCCATCAAGCGAGTTTCAGGGAAAAGTGTCACTTTTAATGGCACTTTTGAACCGAAAAACAATTTAAAAACCACTACTTTATAGCATGTTCCATTTCAGTCAAATATTTTTGCATCAAGTATCCGAGTTAAAAATAAATAGCGCTAATGTCCTTATTCAAACAGCGAAGGAATTTATTTCCATTTAGTTCCAAAACATCAATGACAATTTCCATGTCATCCTTAACCCTGGATTTGAACTTTGGGGCAAATTAGGATTGAATAAGGAATATGGAAGGCCCGTTTCATTCGGCTACAGCTCAAAGCAAATCTATGTTTTACCTGTAATCAAGGCTATTATTCTGTAGACGACAAAAATGGTCGCTTTGACGTCATTATTTGATAGAAAAAGGTTATATTTGTGTCCCTAGCGGATAGGGGTAGGAGCAGAGGGATAATTTCCAGATTTTCAGACTTTGTTTGCCCACGAAAACTCTTGCTTTCCAAAAAAAAAACTGGAGCACTCCCTTTCAGGGGATCTACTCGGCTGACCGCGAGTTCTGACTGATGACACTGATACAGAACAGACCCAAAAGCATCGTCTTCTCAGAAAACATGCACAGCATTCCTGCCCTAGCCAGAGGGTTATTTAGTGCAGCCTGCCTTTCCCAGACACCCAGCTGCGCAGGTGCAGCGGGCATGGTCTGTCCGTGTCAACAACAATCATACCTTGGAGCTGTGACGAGCAGGCAGCTACACTGCCTTAACCGCGCCGCTGCAGACTGCATGGGTATTACCTCAGCACCGGGTCCCCGGGTGTCAAAACCATTTGCACTGGGTAACAGGCGAACAGTAACTTGCCAGGTGTTGATTATTTCGGCTGGTATGCGAGTGAGCGTTATGGTACACAATGAAGCTTCAGAAACTTCCGATTATTCATTTTCGGCGCCTTGCCACGTCAGGCAGACAGGTCAAACCTCGGTTGTACAGAACTGCGTTTGGATAACAGTAAAAGGTAATGATTAGACGGAGATGTTTT
Source organism: Lepas anatifera (assembly GCA_034440635.1). Classification (NCBI taxonomy): domain Eukaryota; kingdom Metazoa; phylum Arthropoda; class Thecostraca; family Lepadidae; genus Lepas; species Lepas anatifera. The sequence continues at coordinate 1,597,709 of JAOTON010002140.1, read as the reverse complement.
CTTTAAAATACAATATTAAGTCACGCCTTCCTACATCTATGCGATGGGCAGAAGGTGTGCGGCTCAGTGGTAGAGCCACTGCCTCATCCCGAGCTCAAGGCCCAGCGGGTTCTCCGAACAAGTACAGCCTGATCCCCAGAAGTCCTCCATGCAGGGTGGCGTTGGCGAAGCCGTAATACATTAGAAGTTGGTGCGTCCCTAACCACCGAGGATTGATATTTAATAATAATAATAATGCCGGGGGTTTAACGACAAATTAACTGCCAGGGTTTACAGCGTCGCCAACTATCAGCCTGATGGGGGGATTTGGGGATCAGATTTACTTATTCAGAGGCTCCGCCGGGACTTGAGCTCGGGACCGGTAGCTTAGGGCATTTCGATGCTGTCAACTCAGCCTCCGGCTATGAATTTACCATAGGCAGTCTGAAATTTCTGGGAGTCTTAAGCGCCCTAGCCCCCTCCCCCTGTACTCACCGGCCATCACTGCCCCCCCTCCACTCCACTTTTCACATGGTTCCTACACCTCAGTCGGGGGTAATGAAGGTCTTAGGCAGGACCTAGATGATCACTTCCCGCAGCAGGATTCAGTTTGAATACAAATGTTTTATTTCCTTTGCAAAACTTCAAAATATATCCTCTACACAAAGCTATATCCCTATAAGATTCAAGGTTGCATGATATCTTGTGAATAATTGCCAACACCGCACTCTGCGGACTGAAAGAGCTGGGTCCAGGAGCAGACTTTTGTAGCTCCAAGCCAAGTTTGAAAAAAAATTAAATAATAAAGCCAAAATGACACTCATCTCTTTCAGAGGGGCTCTGAGAGCTAAGACGACAGACTGGCGCCGGCCCTAAACAACTTGCCGCAGGGGGAGGAGCTGGGTGGGGGGGAGGGGCGGTGGCACCCGGCCAGATGACGACATGGCCCGGGGCGATGCCGCGGAACCTGCCCGCATCACGTTCGCGGAAGAAGTGCACTTGACAGCCCATAGATCGGCGCGGCAACCCGTGGCCACCACGGCGTTTGCCTTCATAAGCCAGTGCAGAAAGTGAAGCTGCCGCTGCCGGTGTTGGCGGCGGCGCGGCTCGGGTTGCCAGATTGACACCGCCGCATGCATGATCAAACAGCCGATAGCGGTCGGCAGAAAAGGAAGGCATTGATCATGTGGTTTGCCCTACACCTGTTCTGCAAGCACACTGTGTAATCTCTGAACTGATTTAGGAGGGTAATAGCTTTTCCAGTGGGCGCCAGCGGTTCCTTCTCTTCGACGCACCGCCGACCTGGTTTAAATGATCACAAATGCATACACAAGCCAATAGGTGATTTAGCCGACACTGATGGGGGCGCTGATAGCTCGGATAAATAGCTGGTGCTTTATGGCATGCTCTCGAACGGTTATGAAACGACCAATTAAAAAGCCTATCAAGGCGCTCCATCGTTGCGATGCCTGGTCGTGCCGATAACCGCGGTCCGGCCGGTCCAGCCGTGATGCCATGCATAGTCACGTGATCTCGTGCATGTCAATCATACCAGAGGGCAGGTCGGGAGAATCTATGCCCGACCAGGCGTCACAGCTATCTTTTGCACGTGCTAATGGGATTGGACCGAGCCACTGATGGGATTACGGCATTTCTAGTTGAATAAAGAAAAGGCAAAGTCAACCGGGACTTACCCGGACAAAAATGAAAAGTATCATCATGAATCAGTCTCGAGCCCTTTGCCGTTAAAGGAAATGTGGCACCTTTACAGCATGATGTTTGAATTGAGATATTCTGTGATAGGGCAGATAAAAAATCTTAAGACTTGATGCTTTAATTTATTCGAGAAGTAAGAACTCGCCGTTGTTTGCACTGGAATAGCGTGTTTAGAGGGGAGTGTGCGGGCCAGTCACGGCTGAACTGCCGCCGGACGAGGGGTGTGGACGAGGGGGGTGTTTCTGAGTGAGGGTGAGCTCAAAGTAAGTACGCTCATGAAGCACCGCCACTCTGTAAAAGGCAGGCTCTGAAAAAACTAAACATGAAACCAGAGGTTTGCAGTGAGACTCTAACCAGATTGTAGCAGAGGGTGATGATGATGATATTAACTTTTCTCGCCCCCACCCCTAACTTGTATGCCAACCATGCTGACCCTGAACGACAAAATTGTATATACGTCAAATGACGGGAGCCCCTCGTGCATACCCTCGGAAGTTTGACGAGAGAAAAAAACCTAACCTGGCTCCACCGAAGCGCATTGGTCACCTGTCTGCGTGCGTCCATTGGTTGAACGGGCGACCTTGCCTGGGGCGCGACCCGGCACCTTATCTGCTGATTATATCAATACCACATAGGCGGATACAGAAGCTAAGATGGGCACTTACCCCCGCCCCCTCCACCTTTCATCGAACCCTCGGCGCCCCCTGCAATGTCGCTTCTCGACCCCCTCCCCTCCTCCCAGGATGCCAGCGTCCACGACCCCGCGATAGGATTTGGCGCCCAGAAGTGGCGCCCCCAGCTATGTGCCCCCAACCTGAGCAGGTATGCTTATTTAGAGACCTGACACATTTGATTGGTTGCTGATCAGTGTTACTTGAGCCCCACCCTGTTGAGATATATACCCCTCCCCGTGAACCTGATCTTCCTGAAGCAGCTCCTGGCTACGGCCCTACCTAGAAGTTGGCGAAAATAACTTGTTCCCTTTCCCATATGTTGATTGTCACCCACAAAGTCATATGTATGCCTGGAGCCATGAAACAGCTGGGGATCACAGCATTATGCTTGCTTGGTACGCTAGGCACAGCTGATTTTGACATTACTAAACATCAGAAAGGGGGTTGTCACCATCTGAGATTGATAATATTATGTTTTCAAGATTCACCATTAGTTCAGGACAATCAGGCAAGACATCTCAGGTAAAGAACATTTTTGCATAACACCAATCCCTTCTGATACGGTTTGAATCCCATTTAAGTGTCATTTTCCCTTTAACCCTAATGTGCTACGGATTCACAACAAAAGGGGAGGCGGTATAAACTCAGCCACCCACCGTGGACGGGCGGTGGGGCACAGCCCCTGCGGCACGTTCATGACGCATACAAGCCTAAAGGTAAAGGAAAAACCAGCCGCCATGCTGTTTTCACTGAATCCTACTCCCATCTGCTGGAAAACTGTCATTGTTCGTTCGTACACTCAGCGGACGGAAAACTCACAGGACTTTTAGGACAGTTATATACGGGCAAATGTCATGTTCAGTTTGTCTTCTCTCTTAACGTGAGGCACGGTGGCCGTAGTACACAAACGGAGTGATTGCGCCCCATTCGTTTCTACGACAAACAGAAGTGAAAAGCATACATGTCAGTTTGGGTGTGCTCCACAATGGTACGTGATGAGTGTTACCTGGCTGACAAACATGCTAATCGTTAACAAATATTCAACAAGGCAATTGGTGTGTCACATACCTGGATATGCATGACGTCTTTTTGCACCTCTAAGAGTCGGCTAGCTCCAATCTGGTGCGGAGGTAATGAGCACCGGCCCCGTAAATCAGTACCGACACGATAGCGGCGCGCCGCGACACAATCGGAGCACTAGAGACGAATGTGGCGCAGCAGCGGGATGGGGGGCGACGCGTGCGGGATGGAGAGAGGGCTGCAAATATACGCTCTCAACTGCCGATAAAACCGCAAACAGTAAACCCCCGCGCGAAAGATTAAAATTCCGCGAAGATGGGGCAACCAAGAAGAGAGTCTGCCGACTCAATTGGCGTTGATGAGCGGTTTTGGAAAACGCTCGCGGTTTCCACGGAAACGGACGGTTCCTTTTTAAACACACACTCCGATGGCGAGCTCTCATAGAAGATTGCACAGCAGGATTGACAAATTGGGTCGTTTACTCGCGATAGTTTATTGGTGTTTACAGACAACGCCCACTGATATCTAAAGCTAACACACGAAGGCGGGAATGATCTGTGAGCTCAATATTCTTTTATTTATTTATTCATTTATTTATTCATTTATTTATTAATTGCAGTTGATGAGCAACAGGTTATCGTGCGTCACCCAATTACAGCTCATCTCGTTTCGATACATTGTCGAACATACAAGTAGGTACATACATACATAGATATCACGACAAATGTCTAGCTCGTCAGTTGTTTAACATACTTTTTTACTTGGGATTTAAAAGCAGGGGAGAATCGTGAAAGAAGTCAGATTGAGGCTGGGAGTGAACAAATATGTTTGTGTTTGTCGCGGCTCGGCAAAACAACCTGCGTTTTACTGTCTCTACCCTTGCAAATGGAATGTGCAACAAATTATTTGCCGATGCTCTCGTATTCCTAGTTGGGATGTGTAAGGGCAAACATCCGAGTAGATAGGCGCAGTCAAAATTTCCAGTTAAAATTGTATGGACGAATAGAATATCGTATTGGACCCGTCTGCTCGCCAGGCTCGATACCTTAAAGTGAACAAGACGTTCCGCATAGGACAGATATTCTGAAGGCTGAGAGGAGTGTGTGTGTGAGGCTAACCAGATGAGAAACTTATGCTGAATTTTGTCTAATCTTTCTAGTTGAGATTTTTGAGGCACCACTCCAAATGACACATTCTAGCTATAATGCGGGTATTAATTTTGCCCTCAGGTGCTGAGTCACTGCTGAATCCAGTGCCAAGTTGTACTTACAAAATTCTCAGATATTTTAAGAAATCGCGGAATGAAGTATGAAGAGCGCCAAATCCTATCCTTGATTGGTGCTTCAGGGCCCTTCAGCGACAAAGGCTTTATCGCCGAATCCTATCGTGCGGTGCGCGAGTAGTTACTAGCATCCTGGATAAGGCTAGAGATCTCTTCTCGACCCAGAGGGTCCTGGATGGGTTAACGCTGGCATTGCAATACAAGCCCTATAGAAAGCCTATGGGAGACCCAAAATCCAGGGGGTCCTGACCCCCAACCTCCCGGGATCACCACCCATGATCCTGGGGATGAGGAAAGAAGCGACGACTCAGGGGTACCTGAACTCAAACGTTTCGGAAGACTGCAGATATTTCAGAGTGGCTTGGGCTTCGCGCGGGGGTGTCAATGCTCGATCGTGGGGGGGGCGTATTTGCCATTTGTTCCTGAATCTTCCTGTGGGCTCTCCTTCATTTAGTCACCTTCATCTAGTTTAAGGAAATACATTTCACCATGACGAGCGAAAATACATTTTCCATTTGGATTTTCACCAAAACCCTGTTCTGATTATTTTCATTTGAATTATTGAACCTTTGATTACCACTAGGTTCAGGGTAGAGTGACAAAACACGCCCCAAACATCCCTATTTAGCCTCAACTCTGTTAAAGGCATGGGAAGTGATACTAAGGCTGGTTCACAAGTATCAGTTACAAACAGTGATTCAGGTCTAGATTAGCTTCCCGCGTATCAATGTTCCCCAACAAACATTTCAGGCAACCACAGATCCAGCACAAAACCACAAACAAGAGCCTTCTCTTCCTGCATCAACAAGATGAGCAGTGCTACGCCAATCCACAAACACAACAACCAGAAAAATGGTGTGCATAGAGAACAGGTAGGCAGGCCAAGGATCACTTCAGGGACTTAGCAACCGTTGACGCATTACATGCTCATTGTTGTCTGTGAATTCTTACACCTCATCCTTCTATCTTCGACCGCCTCGCCTGTCTTCAAAGACCAGCAGAGTGGGTACATAGTTTCTGTTCTGCTGTTGCACTGGAAAAACACCACGTCGATCACTGGAGCGTGTTGGTTCCACGAATCCCGGCTATAAGCAGCTGGAATCCTGGCTAAAACAACAGCCGGGTCCGCATGTTCCCCTGCTGGCATCCAGGCCCGCCGGCCCGAATAGAACACAACACCAGTCACTTCCAGACCGAACCACACCTGCCCACCAGTTACATTCGATTTCACAGCCGGCGCTGGAACTGCACCCCCCGTGTCACCTCTGAATCTCTACATTCACCCCAAGTAGCACACTTCTCAATTATGACAGACCTGTAGCCATAGATTAGCGAATTCGATATTGGTTGAGAACGACAGGCTCTATAAGGCGCCGCCAAAGACTATTCGGCATTATTCCTCGGTATAAAATCGGTCAACGTTTGATTTAGAAATATAGCCGGGAAACGTTTTGTGAAACACCGGACCGCTGTGCCTGCAACTTGCAATCGAGGTGTAGGTGGGTACCGAGTACGCTTGTGTTGACCTTTATTCTTGGAAGCGTTTAGTTGAGCATCAACGAATACCGAGTTTGCGGCTGAGTTGATCGTTTGATTTGGACACGCTTCCGGGAAACTCTGTGGTGAGAATCACACCAATACACAGCCCCACTAACAGCACGTGACGGGTGTGACCGGCGCCGCCGTGACGTTAGTCGTGACGTCACTGACGCGTCGGCAGATTCTCTGGGTGTCGCTGACGACGTTGGAGCCGCCGGCCCTTGTCAGGTTCGAGGATCATACATCACCGGGCAGGCGCCAGAAGCACTCAGACCGCGACAGAACCACGGGACAGCGGGCGCCGTCACCCTGGGTGCCGGCCAGGCGGATAGAACATTTCATAAATTCAGGTGTGTTACACTTGCTTTCAAAATGAAAACCCCCGAAGACGACATTGTTTTTGCGCGCCGAAGTCCGAAATTATCCACACAAAAATACGTCCTCCATACCTTTCCAACATTCTCTTTGATTTTCGGTTTCCGCCAGCACGCATGCAAACAACTTCACGAAATTCGCAAGTACTAAACATGCTTGTAAACACACTACACCTAGTCTTTGATACAACATAAAACTGTGGTCTGCCGCCGCTGTCCTTCCGCGCCAGGTCGATAACCGCCCCCGGTTCGTCCCACCTCGCCGCTCTCCGTCCGTCTCTCCATGTCGCCGACCTTATCTGGACGGGTGGCCGCCGTCCAGACCGCTGGAACGCTATCTACCCGGTATATCACCCCACGCACCCATATCTCCCGCCGGACCAGCCATTATCTGGAACACAGCTACCGCCGCCGTATCTCCCTCAACATCAGACAAAACGTGGAACGCATAGATAACCGCCAGGCACTCCCACTTCGTTAGTCCGGCCCGCCGCAGCCCTTGTCCAGGCTATGGTCTCCGGGACATCATTGCGGCTATCTGCCACACCTGGGCGCCGCGCCGTTATCGTCGCCGCCGACGAGCGCGTGCCGCCGCTGTCGTCGGCGACGCGCGCCCTGCGGCGCCGGCAGATAAGGCGCGATGGCTGACGGCGATACGGCTGCTGGGCGGGTTATTGCAGCCGACGCGACGCCTGGTGTCTCGGGACGCCCGGCTGGGACTGGGAGCGGTGACACAGGGGGCTGAGCCAGGACCGCAGACAAACGCCGTGTTCAGTGAGCTGTCGGCCACGCTTGGAGAGGTGCGTTGTTCCGGGTACGGGTTGGCGCGCGCTGGAACTGGGACTGAAACAAACGCCGTCTCGTGCCGTCGTACCTACATGTAGTAAAACTGTGTATCTACTTTGACTAAGGTCCAGTTTGGCAGGTGATACTAAGAAAAGGGGAATATGTAAAAAATAAATGGAAGGGTCGACAGAGTTTAATATGGCAGCCGACGAAACAAGGGGATCAGGGGCAAGGGCTGCCCCCGATCGACCCTCGGCGCCCAAAGGGATGCGCCCCCAAATCGCTTCCCCCCCCCCAGGATGCAAAGTCGACGCCCACCGATAGGATTTGGCGCCCACCGATAGGTTTGCCGGTCATAAGTGGCGCCCTGGTCCGGGTGGCGCCCCCGGTCCGGATGGCGCCCCCGGGAAGGTGCCCCCGATCGGCAATCCTGGATCCGCCTATGCACAAAATATTGCGCAATGCTCAAGCCGGTCTAACAAATTTTAAAAGGAAAATTGTGAGAAAACGAGGGATAGCTTGACGCAAAACTACAGAGGGCTGCTTATCTTTCAGAGGTCGAAAATAACCCCATAAACTGATGTTTATTTAGAATCCAGCCCTGAGCTCATTGGTCAGAGCCTTGTCTTCCAAATTTCATTTCTCTAGCACATGCATTTTGATGTTTTCGTTCCCGCTCTTCTCGAAGTTAGCTGTTTTACTGGACCACCCTCTCCCAATAACTCATAAAAAAGTTCCCGGCTGGATTTCAGAACCACGCATCTACGCAGGAGGCAGTCTGGCCTGAAGACTGCCGTCGTTGTGAGTACAAAACCACGGAGTCTTCCACGCCGCCTCTTGCAGCAGCAGTACTGCCGCCGTTGCAGCGGCAGCGGCAGCTGGTGCTGCAGCAATGATGGCAATCACACGCACTGCTGAGGCACACCTCGTAAATCATAGCTGGACGTAATAACTCGGCTACCTCAGCCCAGCGCGACTGCCAGTGCGACTGCCCGGCCGCTGGCTGCCCCCCCCGCCCCTCATCTGCCACGCAAAGCATATGGACGTCTGTACCTACCTGGAAGAGGTGCCGTTTCCTTTAAGCCGAATCATTCAGTCCACTGGGTATGACTAGAATGTTGCGGTACTGGTAATTTATTCATCAAAGCCTATTTATGATAACCTGAAAAAGACCTCGAAATGTGCTCTAGCACCAACCCCTGGAGTGTTCCTAGTGATGTAACACGTTCAAACATTCAAAACATGGCCAAGAAATAAATGCATGCAACATTCAGTAATTGACAGTTATTGTCCGTGTTTATTGGACTGGACTTTTCCTGGACAGAGCCAACATTAAACAGGACATCTCGCCAAAGCAGCATCTCTACCGCCCGCGCGTGAGGTCGCCGCCGCGCTTCTGCGGCTGGAGACCGTACCTCCGTCATCACCACCTCCTCCGGCGCTGCGTCGGACGCGACGCGACGCCGCAGTTGTTTCCGGCACCTCCGTCGCCACCAGGGGGAGGGTGCGTCGCCAGCACGCGCTTCTCTTGTGGAGCTAAATCTCGGGGCCATTGCAAAACAAAGCAGCGGATGAGGAGAAACGAACTCTTGGACAACATACGTTGCCAATCCTTCAATCGCTTTGACAGAACAGTAAATATTTATCTCTGCTTTTCATATACAAGATGAGCTGGTGAGATCGGTGTGGGAGTGCACACAACAATGCCTAGGTTGGCACACATTAACAACGGCATCCTATTTTTCTCCGCCATGTTCAAACGCTTGACGTTTTGTTCATCGGCCACTTTTCCCCCGCATATCTTATATTCCCCCCCCGGCCAAAATAATCTGTAAACTAGTATCATCCCTGATTCCATATGCGGATCCAGGGGGTCAAGAGGGACAAGTGCCCCCCCATCCACCCCGGCGCCCCCTGAAATGGTCACAGCGCCCCCGTGAAAGGTCGATGGCGCCCCCTGAAATGTTGCTTCCCATCCCCCTCCCCCCCAGGATGCGAAAATTGGCGCCCACCGATAGGATTTTACGCCCATCTGATAGGTTTTACCGGTCAAAAGTGGCGCCCACTATTCCGGATGGCGCCCCCAAGAAGATGCCCCCCTCCGATCGGCAATCCTGGATCCGCCTATGCCTGATTCTACGACCGTACGTGTTCAAAAGCCATCAGAGGCCGCCAACGAAGCTTGTTCCCCGTCGCTGTATGTAACGCTTCATTAAACATGTACGTTTCACATGTAATTGCTGTGGGGCGCTTCGAAATCATTTTCCGAGTACCGCTCTCCGCCCTACCCGTACAGCGGGGTCACCAGCGGATAAGGTGGTCCGCAAAAGAGCGCGAAGTGTCAACGCTGTCGCCCGATAGGTGTCCCGTGTGGCAACACAACGTCGGCCGACAAACAGATAGGGGCGCGGAAAGAACGGAACAAGCCCCCAGCTCCCTGCTGTGAGGGCATACTCATTGGCGGATCCAGGAGCAACTTTTAGAGGGGGCCAAACTAACGTTTTAGGTGGTGGAACTAAATCGAAAAAAATCGCGAAAACGTAGTATTTGTAAAGAAAAACGGCCAAAATGTTGTCTTTTGGGGAGGCAAAAGATACTATTTCAGGTTTTGGTGGGGACCATGGCCCCTTTGACCCCCTGGATCCGCCAGTGGGTACACTCTAACAGCAACAGCAAGGGAGGTGTCAAAAACACAGTCAATAAACGCTCGCACACACATTTTGCGCGCCGCAGCACGTATATATCGGGTAATACGAGGAACGGACGTCTCAGAAGACATCCAGTGAGGCGGAGAGCCCCGTTGGGTCCGCCGAGCCCCACGGTGGGAGGACAGGATGCTGGCTGAAAGCTGTCTCCCAGCTCGCAGGAGCCGGGACCGCCCCCTCTGGTCCACGGGTTGGTGGCCTGTCGCACGTGCGCGCCCCGGGACGGCGGGAGCGCACAGCGGGGCACAGCGTGAAAGGAGCCGGCGAACGTGCCGCCGCTTCCGCTTAGAGAGCGGATCTAGATTCTCTGTCCGGCAAATCGCAACCCAAACGTAAAGAACATTATAAAAGCACGGTTCTAGATGCTTTTCGAACAAGAGATTCCATGGGAATGAGTTAATCAATTCTGCCTTTAAACAGTGCATCATTGAGACTTTTTCACCTCCAGAGGACCACCAGCGCCTAAAGAAATACAGAACGAGAAAGAAGAGCAATGATGTCCCCAGTTTCCTCGCGTAGTCGCCCGTTCCGAGGGGAACGAGGTCAAGGGGTGGCAGCAGCCCCTCTCCCCCGAGGGTCGGGTGCGCTCCCCGCTCTTCCCCGTGAGTCTGCGCTGGGGGAGGGATGGTGCCCTGATGTCGCCGGCACATCTGCCGAGCAGACGCGTCGGCTGGCGACCCCGTCCATCCTCTGCGAGCAGCGGCAGAGCAGAGACGCTCAAGTGGTGCAGCAGAGACGTGGACCCGACGCATATTCTCTCCGTCACCAGACCTCACGAGGCCCTATAATGTGTTGGGTACGTCAAAGGCCTTCTCACCGACGAATGGAAACTCATCTGCCGATGTATTCTGTATTTCATTTGCATGTCCATACTAGGCATATTTCCAAACAATAAAAATACTATCAACAACGTAGAAAGTATACTTACTCACCTTGGAAAAATGCACGACCGACCACAGCAAAGAAAGCATTTCGTTCCGGCGGCTTTTGGATACAGGCTACCAAACCTCTGCAATCCCGGACCCGTCATCGGCTGAGCCAATCAACGTCGCCGCCAAATCCCACACGTAGGCTTAACGACCTCTAAGCCTAGCACCTGACGAGAAATCGCTGCCAGCTCCCAGTGGCACGCGACTGCCAGCCGATGCCAGACAACGATGCCAGACTGCGGCGAGACCAGACGAACACGCCCCCGCCGCCGCCGTCCGCGACGCCGTCGTCATCGTCGAAAGCGACGCAGACAGTGGCGCAGCCAACAGTGCAGCTGCCCGCCCTTGGCGCACCTCACTGCACGCACTGACGGATCGCCAGTTTGCTGATAGAATGTGGCTCCCCTCCTGCAGTTGTCGCGGCCGACAAAACGGTCATGCATCTCGGGTACCCAGGTGCGGGCGGCGTCTTGCAAGAGTGGTGCGAGGGCAGAAATAGCGCCGACATCGCCACGCGACTGCTGCAGATAAAAAGTCAGGGCGCACCCGCGCCATCGGCAGAAGGCCGGGGATGAGCGGAGGAGGAGAGGGGTAAAGGGACGCCGGCGAGGAGATGGAGAGGGGAGCGGCAGTCATCAAATGCCGATGTGCAGCCGAGCCCGACAGCAATCGCGCGCCGTTTGCAGCCGGGCTCTCCGCCCCGGCTGCAGTGTCTCCCCGCGTCGGCAGCGACGCACCCCTTCCCGGCGGCGCGCCGTTTTGAGCCGCGCGTTTTCCGGCGCGCGTTTTCGGCGCGCGCAATAATGGGGAACGGAAGCGGCGGCGACAGCCGAGCAGCGGTGATAAATCAAAGCGGCGTCGCCTGCGACGAACCGCACCGCGGCCGCCACATCGACGCCGATGCAGGAGGCGTGAGCGATGGCGAACACACGGGGTTACACCACAGCGATATCAGGTGTCGTTTTGAAACGTCAAGTGCTGCGCCAGTAAACAGGCTCCAGAACGGTGATGGATTTCACACTGGTATAGACAGGGACAGGGTCAGGTGGCGCTAGCAGGCGCATTAGCCCCGGAAGTAGAGTCCTGGTGCTAACTGAGGCGAGCGACGGGCCCTGGGACGACACATCATTAGGGCAGGAGGTGGGGACGGCCGGAAGGGTCACCCACTGATCACCCCCTGTCATCCTCACCGACCGTTACACTGGGTCACCTTACAACCACCAACTGCAGTCCTAATCATCTCACCCCTCACCTCACGAGGGGTCCACCCCTGCCGATGTCACACGGAACAGCGTTCCCACGCCTCCTTTTACACCCGGCGTCTGTGATCGTCCACACACGGACTTGCTTTCGCTGAACTCATCGTCAGCGATAAATCGCAAACGTCGCCGACGCCGCCGCAGAAGGCTGGACCCGGCACAGAGCAATGTAATCAGAGCCGAGCCAGCTCCTGCACAAAAACGGCGCACATGTGCCAGCGCGGCGCGCGCGACGCATCTGGCGCGGCGGTGTAACGAGGTGGATTTATACGGAGACCGCCGCAGGCTATGCCGTCGCGAGTGTCGCCCCAGTATCTGTGCCGGCACCAATCATGCGAACGCGCTAAAGATGACAGGCTCATACCTGTAACGGGGCTCGTCGCTCACGCTGCGACACGATGCTGATACGGCGGCGCGACACGACTGGAGGGTCGGAGTCTGGTGAAGATCTGGCGCCAAAATCCAGAATCGGTGACCTGTTTCAAGAAGCTTAAAAAGCCCCAGGGACAAAGAAAGGGCGTAAAAATTAAAGCCTGATTAAAAACACGGATTATAAAATAATGTCTCAACATTAAAAAACGATCCACGGCAGACCAAAAAAATGTTTAAAAAAATTAAATAGAATATCGAGCTGGGTTCCATGCTTTCGCAGGATTTTCGTTAAACAAGACAAGGTTGCTATACATACCTAAGCAGCAGTTTACTCGAACGACCCTTGAATACTTTAGCTATTTTGCGCAGTATGGCCTGGTGTAAAGCACCTGACAGCTTCTGGGTCTGAATATTTTGCAGATATTGAGGAATTTTCCGATGTTCATTCATCCAAAAGCCATCGGCTTAATACTCGCCTGTAAGTAAATCAAAATGTGCCTTTGGTGTGCATGGTCCTCACGAAAAGAAAAAAACTCACGACGATTCTACCGATTTCAGAAGTGTTACCGGAACCAATGTTCACAACTCATCGGGACATTTTTCGTCGCACAGGTACTAGTCAACAAGATCTGCAATAAAAACACACCATCTGGGATTGAGAACAGTGGGGGCCCTGGGCTTCCGGGATCGGTCCATGGACAATCTGTGACCATGGCTCATCCCTGCCCATATCACTGACACCAGGCCATTAGCCATGTACGAATACAATCAGGCGCTAGAGGGACCAGTGCCGGTAGCCTAGCCGCAGCCATTGATCACCAGAGCTCACCCATTATCACCCACTCTTCGCACCTTGGGTTAGCCCCGGCCCGTTATTTACAGAGGCAATGCCAACACATGTCGGCCGACAGCTTCGCGGAGCGGGGCCGTTCGTTTGTACAAATTGACAGGCGTGTCCCATGGCAGCCGAGACTAATGCGCACGGTCCTCCGGGGAGAGAGCTGACACGGCCGAGGTGCCGGGCCAGACCGGACGCGAGGCGAGGGAAAATCGACATCGCAGTCGTGAACAGGGAACAGCCTGGGTTCGACCACAGTGCCGAGTTCTCTAACCGAGAGAGTCGAGATCGGCATTTTCGACCAGGGTAGTGATGTGTCACTTGGGCAGGATGTTTGCACCTCTAACGGGTGACGGAGCGATGGGATGAAGGGTTCAAAAGAGTGTCGTGCCCGAAGGTTACCAGATGAGAGGACCGGATGAGACGACACTCTATACACAAAAAGCGGTACGAGCCGTCTCTGGCCCTCGGTTGAAGGTTTTCAACAACAGATGGACGCGCAGTCGACGGAGGACGCATAAATTCGCTAGCCTTCAAAGCGACCCAATCATTGTCGCAACAGACCCCGAACGGAAACGGAGTTTCTGCCGGAAGTTGGAGGATACTCCTGGAAGTGAACTGGGGGCGCTGCTGGTCAATGGAAAGCTGACGCTGGCGGGGAAAATAAAGCACTTCCAAGAAACAAGACTTGTCAGCTGTCTAAGTTCTATGGTTCTCAGTAAAAGTTATAATGGGCCTCAGCTCCACAGGTCAAAAATTGCATCATTATTAAACCTTCGCCCCGTTGGCGAGGGTGTTCAAACACCCCCACCACAATTTTAAGGTCAGGTCATTTCAGGGCATTGAAAGTCGATTCATATATAAATTGACTATGCTAGGTCAGATAGTCACCTTGACCTGACCTTTGGTCACGTCATGTTATGCTCTGACCTCGTATAGTCATATTATACATCATTCCATTCGCCGTAACGAGAGGAACCAAATGGTGCCTACAACTTGATTCTAACTATACTCTGCCGGACGCTAGAGCCCAGAAACTCGTCTCTAACATGTCACCCTCTTTGACCTGTCATGACCTCAATACTGTCCTGAGCCAACAAAGTGACTGATGTAGTTTCTTCATGAATTTCTATCAGCTATCCACAAGTATTCGCGTTTTTTCCTATCCTGCATAGGGGCCAAGTTCGAGAGGGGTGATTGAGCACACCCACCAGGGAGAAGGAGGCTCGGAGGCCCACCGGGGCGGGTGTTAAAAGGGAATGTGGCACCTTCATAACGTGGTTTTAACTGAGATAGCCAAGTTGTAGAGCAAGTCGGAAAACCCGGTACACAATATATCATTTGTCTTAGAACTCGAGATTTCTGTAGAAAAAAACTAAAACCTACCTGCAATGTACCCCTCATGTACCCTTAGCAGCAGGCCACAGTTGTCATGACTGCTGGTGTGACGACATATGCAGACGTCACGGTGAGCATCAGCCAATCGAAGCCCTTAAAGCGTTTCGAGTATGGTAGTGATTGCCAGATCATGACATCATCCACAGGCAGATATTTCTTTCTTTCCCTAGAGGAGTATTTTAAAATCAAAATATTGAGCTTATTGTACATTTTTCAGAGAAATCATGAGTGGTTTCATTATTTTCGGCTAAAAGAACGCCTAATTACACTAAATTCCGAGATTCGACCAAGGTGCCACATTCCTTTTAACAGCTAAATGGACACTACTCAGTGGGAAGATACCACTCCCAAACTCTTCCCAGGCAAATACGGGCGAGGAAATTAACACACTGAGTTTGTGCTGTGAATACGTAACCGTCTAAGAATGATACAGGAGTTTCAGCTGCTGAGCTGAGTCCCACCAAGATCTCTGCTACAGACTGGAAACGTTTCTTGATAAGATGTATAGACGAAAACACACGGCCGGGCCATGATTTCTGCTAATGCTGTAGCAGGATGACCGACAGCCGATGGCTCAACGACATGTCACAGATCACAGCTCGCACACGCGTGTTTGTGAGTGCGTATGGACCTGTGACCGCTCGGCAGTCCCGCAGCCGAGATGGCGGCGACATCTTCTCTGACAGATGCGCGTCCCTTCTCAAACAAATGCGCATCCGGTGACAGCAGACAGACACCGGACTTCCCTGTCAGTCAGGAGCCTCGCATGGAGCCAGACTTGTCTGTCATTCCCGAGAGCTCAAGGGCTCTCAGTCAGTCGGGGAAGTGCGTAGTGCGAGACTGTCATCACAGCCTCTCCGAAGCTGGTTGACTCTAAAAAAGATGACCGACAGTGCATTTTATCTGCGAGCCTCGGCTGATGATGACTCTATCACCCAGACGACAGATGTGCTCACTGTTCCCTGACTATTTTGATGGCGAACAGCCAAAAATGAGCCCACAAAAAAGCGTCACCACCGACAAAAAGTGAGGCAGTTAGTTAACCTTCAACCCAGGGGTGTGGGTTTCCAAAAAATCGTAAAAATCATTGGGGGTGCCCAAATTTGAGTAAAATAAGTAAATGACCGCCCCATGACAGGATAAAGCACAATTTTATTTTTGTTTTAGCCATCACACAGTCCTTTTGATATCTGCTGCAAAATAATGCAAAGCTGCATCATTTACCAAAATGCCGAAAAATGCTGAGGATTCTAAATCGGTACCTGCAATTTTACCCACCAAGTGTATTCACATGCCGAACTCATTTAATGAGCTCATACTCATGTTTTCCAGTGATATCGACACCGCACACTGCAGGAACACTTAACCCATACATTCTCCCAAGTGCACAGAATGTCTCCTACATCTGTCCTCCTCCCTCAGTCCAACAGCAGGCAGAATAACCACCATTCTCGATACCGCATGTGTACGTTTTATAATCCGCCACGAGTCCCCTCCCCACCGATGCTTGAACTCGGCGCCAGCGGCTGGCCACCGGCGTGACCTTTCTAACCTCTGTGCCCCGCGGGCAATCGGCATCCAGCAGATGGCGGCTGCTGATTGGTGGAGGCGCGTTCACTTGTAAAGCGAGAAGTTCAGCGGAAATTTATCCATGAGAATGATAGAGCTTGAACCATAAGCCAAGAGATATGTTAATATGATCTTTTTCAAGCAATACTAGTCATATTTTGCCCTACATTGGCTTGATTATCTGCGCCACCATCCGATACTCTTGGTACAAGCGAGACGGCGGCAGGCAGTTCACTGGCTAGCCGTCGGCCGAGTTTTCTGAAGTCTGGAGAGTCGCGAGATGGGTTTCTGCTGAGCGAAAAGGGAGTGGGGCCCGGCCCGATGGTAACCGACAGAAGGAGAGGGGAGAGACGTAGGTATGTACATACAACTAAACTTAACCGTCGGACGAGTTATAGAGAGTGTGAAGTAATGAGAGGGCTGACGAAATAAAACCAGATAATATACCAGAAGAGGGAAGCACGTGCTGCTTTGTTCCAAGTCGGATGGTGAAAAGGCACTAAACCTAATTTGGGACTCAAAATATTTCCGATGTTTTAACACATTTCACCTTTCATGCGTCATACCACGACATTTAAAATTCCAAGGTGAAAGCCAAAATTACCGGCAAAGTATTTTGTCTAATGAGGGCACTCTTTCGATCCACCATAATAAGGTGGATTTTCAAAAACCATTAGGGGCGCCCAAATCCGAAAACAGTCAACTACGACAGCGTTAAGAGAACCATTGTATTAGAACCACTGTACAATACACCCCCTGAAATACACGAAACAATGCTGCACCGCCTAATATGAAAAATAAGAGGTGAGTGGGCACTTCACATTCAGAAATAGAAACTTATACCCCCAGCCCTGTAAGTAATTTCGAAGTGTCATTTGGCTAGGCACTGAGCATATTATACCTAGGAAACATACTCCTAAAGCATAAAATATTTGGTAAAATATAGGGTAAGTGACAGTGGAGGAATGATATATCCATCAGTCAGTTATAGCTTCCATCCAGCGGGAAGACTTAATCAAGTGGTATGGGCGCCAATAGCCAAAGTAGCTGCAGCATCTAAAAGCTATAAATATTTTGATAATGAGGATGAGGTTCCTGGTCATTTTAAGGTCAGCGCCAGAGAGTTTACCTAATCATAAGAGACAAACTGCAATGTCCCTCCTTCCGGCTGTTTCACAAATATTATTCCTCCACATATGCCCTGGAAATTGTTTCCAATAAATTTAGATGGATGTTTTCTATGAGCTGTCATGATCTAAAGAAAGGTAGGTGGTAGAAGCAAACGCATTATTACTTGAAACACAGACCCCCATACCAGACACAGAACTGCGTTCTGTTTTATTGCTGCATTTTTCGTTATCAAGTGCCTCATAAATGCTGTGCCTCATTTAACGCTGATGTTTTTCTTCGTTGTCTATTCTACCTCAGACAAAACTTTTGCATCCAAACTCGAAATGGTTTCCACTTTTTTCTACTTATGAAGTCTCAGAACCAGAAAATTTAACCACTTATCGCATTCGAGCCCAAAAGCCTTCCGGTCACGACATGAAACCGATTTCGCCACATGTGCCTGCAGAAGAACGAGCCCTCTTTGGCGACAGGTCGCCCTCATCGCTCACGTGTCAGCACTGTCCATCTCTACCGACACCCATGTCCAGGAGCTAGGCGGGAGCGCTTTCCAGCGCGGCTCCATCTGACAGCACCACCCGCTTACACAGCGGCGGCGGAGAAAGTCCGCAGCATATGTTATGCGGCGTGTCATCTGGGTCGCGCGCGCGTCCGCCGGTTTGGGTCGGAGTCGAGTTAAAGTGAGCGGCTCTGTATTCGTGCTGGGCGCGCGCGGAGAAAGGCGGTGCTATATGTGAAGGACGTTGTTCCGTCTTGCGTCACGGTCGCCTTGAATGCGGCACGCTCTAAGAAAGGGAGGAGCTGGCACAGCTCTGCCAGGCGCGCCGTTATATCCCAGCTCAGCTCAGCCAAGTTTCTGTAATATGAAGCAGACAGACTAGGTGAGAAGGTAACACATACCTGGATATGAATACAGTGACATTGTCTGACCTCAGTTTTGTCATGCTTGAATGCTCGAACATTGAGGCGTGCAGAACATACCAGTGACACAGGGGAATCCGGGAACAGACTGCACCAGCAGGCTCCGTCCTCCTCTGACCGGTTCTGGACCAGGACTTACCAGGCAATGTATGCAACAGCAGGAGCCGACCACGCAGCATTAAGTCGACACTGAATAAGAAGCATTACCCAGAAGCTATACGTGCAGCATCGATAGAGCAGCATACCTGAACGCGCGCCTCAGTGCAATAAGTCTTGCACGGTTGGTGTCAGCCAACGAAAAAAAACGGCAGCCAAAAGAAACTAAACAAGAGTATCATGGCTCCGGTGAAAATAACTACAAGACCCTCACCTGACGCCTTAGACGCGTCAAGAACAATGACAAATGCCTTGCTCGGCCAGCTATAACTCCGAGTCAGTCTGCCGATGTCATTGCCACCTGAGCTGCTCTAATTACTATGATCATGCCTGCTGACCGACGGCTGGCCTCCGATCAGCCGCCGCCCGCGGCGGCGCGCGCGGCGCGGCAGGAAGTGTTATCGAGACCCCAATTACTGACAGTGAACGCTGCACACGCAACGTAAATCAAACATCGCCGGCGGCGCCGTCCAAACTAATCTTCTGGAACGGGAGGTGGCACGGCGGCAGCTCACAGGAGAGCGGCGTCGGAGGCGCACCCAGGACCGGAGTGGCGGGGGCAGGAATGAATAGAGAGAGAGAGGGAGAATTTTCACAGTTTTTAGAATTTACATTTGGGGTGAGTCACCATGAACACTTCGTCTTAGCAGGGCGAAGCTCCTTTCCTGCCTTCCCCTTGATCCATAGGCGGATCCAAGGAGGCATGGGGACGTGCCCAACGATCTAGTCTTGGCGCTCTCAGAAATAACCTCCGCCTCCCCCCTAAAATGTCCCCTGTGCCCCCTCCCACCTTATCCCTACCCCGACAACTTGTTTGCCACCCCTCCCTCTAGGATGAGATTATCAGCGCCCCGGCGATGAATCATGGTGCCCCCTAGTAGGTTGTGTCGTCTAAAAGTGGCGCCATTCTGATCCAGAAGGCGCCCCCGCCTGACCAGGCGTCCCCCTCCCTCCTCCACGATCCGAAATCCCGGATCCGCCAATGCCTTGATCCGCCAACAAGCGGGTCATCACGTGAAGGGCGGAGCCGAGCCCGTCGGCGACGACGCCGTCGTTATCAGATCAGTAGTGGGTATCGATGAGGTGTCGTTATTTAGCCGGCGGGATATGGCAGGCAGTGAGGGGTTGATGGTACCGCAGTCATCACGAGGTGCCAACGAGAACACTGAGTGTCAATATTGGCCGTTCATTGGCACTCGGACAGATTAATGAGTGGCCCCAATGGACGGCTGAAGACACATGAGAGAGACCAGCCAGCTGCCGGACAAGATCAAGAGGAGAGTTATTTACAGCGGGTGCGTCGCTTTCGTGGGGGGGGTCGCCCACCCCTTCCATTTTGCATCCGAATTTATTTCCGATATCAGCCAAATTGGGAAAATGGAGGATTACTTCATAGCATGGGAAGAATAAAAAATGCAGTCCAAATCAGAGCCATTTATTCCTTAGAAATGTCCTATTAATGAAAGGTTGAAGATTCGTCGTTCCCCTTCCGTGCGTCTTTTAAAACACCGGTGACGGATTTACACCAAGCGAGTTTTGGGAGTAGGTACAAGGATAAGCAGGCATTTTAGAGTCACTTTGCAGCACAAGAATAACAAAGTCAAGCGTGACCAAGATATCGCCCAGCTTATGTACTACTTGCCGTCCGATATGTTCCACGGTCGGGACCTCCGGGTCGCGTCGTGCGGTCGCCTCCGTTCCTGGGACCGTCCCCAGAGCGTCACGTCGCGTCGCCACTAAGCGCCGCATAAGGCACAGCGGCCGCATTCCGTGCCCCGACACAGCGCGCATATCAAATGCGCCATCCCCGCGCGCGCGCCAGCGCACGGCGCATCTGCGGCGAGAGCGCCGCGCCGCGCCGCCAGTGTCTTCGCGGCGGCCGCGCCATGTCAAGGTCCGTCCTCGCAGGAGTTGTCTCCGCGGCGCGGCGCCGCATTACGGATGCATCAGATAGTGGTGCGACAGTAGAATGGTGACTAGAACACGGCGTCGGCGGGGGCGTCATGTCCCCCCGGTCGTCACGGTAAACGTCACTCCATCACCCCCATCCAGGCCGGGTCACAGCGCACGCACCCGGGTCACTCCGCGCGCGCCTGGGTCAACCCGCGCGCGCCCGGGATCGAAGGGGTCAAGCCGGCCAGCCAGACTTGGCAGGGGTCGCCATATTCGGCCGGAGTGATCATTCTCTCGCCTTCGCCGAGATTTTGGAAACATGAGCGGATACACAGGGGGGGCAAGGTGTCTTCCCGATCGACCCAGCCGGCGCCTCGCCACCCTCTGGAATCGCCTCGACGCCCCCGAAACACTGCTGCCCCCAGGATACAAGCACCGATGCCCCATGATGCGATTCGGCACTCCTCTGATATGTCATACCTATATGCATTGGCCCCCCTGGTCGAATGACGCCCTCCGCACCCAAATGGATCCCCCTGCTAAAACGCCCTTTCCCATCGGAAATCCTAGATCCGGAAGCGTCTGAAGAACAATATTTTGACTTCCGTTCCATTTGTTGATGACCCATATAAATACACAACTTTAGTCAGGATTTCATGTTTCATTTATAATTTGATCACGCGAGGAGGGGGAGGGTTGCAGACACACACAGCTGACAGCCCAGGAGGGTTTCCCAGGGCATCAACGACGCCTTTCGAACGTTTCAAAGGCGGAACTCTTGCATCACACACCCTGTAAAAATATCGGCGGATATGCACCAGCACATCCAGCCTTGACACCCTGCCTGCTTCCCTGTCACCTCCCCGACGACGTCGACGCCTGCATGTTAAGGCTGTTTTTGTGTCCACGGCTCCCCGGCGCGACACAACTCGACGAGAAAGCCGTGCGGGCTGGCACCGCAGCTCCCTATACGGTAAGACGCCGTGCAGTGTAGACGCTCCAGATGGACAGACGCGCCTTGATCTGCCGACACCGTGATCGCTTCTGGTTTTTCCCAACACCGGCATCGAGAAGCTAGGTACTGATGAATATCAATTTGGAATGCTAGAAAATGTTTCCCCATAAATCTCAATAGAACGACTGGGCCCTTTCATGACCAGAATTCTGCCCACCAGTTTT
The DNA here is from genome assembly GCA_034440635.1 of Lepas anatifera. Classification (NCBI taxonomy): domain Eukaryota; kingdom Metazoa; phylum Arthropoda; class Thecostraca; family Lepadidae; genus Lepas; species Lepas anatifera. The sequence continues at coordinate 1,575,992 of JAOTON010002140.1, read as the reverse complement.
ATGTAGCCGGAGATTTACGGCTCTCTGAGTGACCAGCCGTTCTCTCGCCGCTTCAGTAACATCAGTGACGCTTTGAGGGAGCGATGACCCGAGGTAGCTGGGCGGTTGGGCAGTCCCGGTAAGTAGCGCTCCGCGCCCTCGCACCGCGTCCGTCCGTCCGTCCGTCCGTCCGTCGGTCCGTCACTCTCCGTCGGTCCGTCACTGTCCGTCGGTCCGTCAGCGTCCGTGAGTCCGTCGCCGTCCGTCGGTCCGTCAGCGTCCGTCAGTCTTTCGCCGTTCGTCAGTCCATCGGTCCGTCCATCGGCCCGTCACCGTCCGTCGGTCCGTCAGCGTCCGTCACTGTCCGTCAGCGTCCGTCAGCGTGCGTCAGCTGCTGCCGCCGCATCGCAGAATGACGCCAAACGACGCCGCGGTGACCGCCGCGCCGGTTCAACACACGAATTGCAGTGCACAAGCGTAGAAGTGACCATAGGCGTAGGAATGTCCAGAACATTGGGGGAGACAAGGTGCAATTAAGTCATTTCTTTCCAGTCAGCGCCACAGGGTTGATGGTGAAGGATCATTAATATTGGGGGCCATGACTCCCCCTTCCCCGCCCCGTTCTACGTCTGTGGATGTGACAACCTTGAGACCTTAATTAACAAATTTCCAACCGAATACTAGAAGTCGGATTCGGGCGCCCCAGTTTGTCATCCCCGTTTCCTGGCACCTGCTTCACTGGGAACACAGAGCTTCCTCAGCGCGAAGTAAGGCTCACCATATCCTACCCCCGCGAGGCGGTCCCTCCTCCGTCTTCGTCAGACAGAAGCTCCCCGAGGCGGCGCGTGCGGGGTGATGACGACTGTCGCAATCCCCCGGGGGCACGGGCGGGGGAGGTCGGCGCCGGGAGCTGGGTGAGAGGGGTGAGAGGGGTGAGTGACCAGCGCTCTTCCCTCCGCCTGGCACACCTGGCCCTGGCCGCTGTTCCATCCGTCACACGTCTCTACTGTCTGGCAGCCGACACGTACTGCTCTGTCATGTACTCCCTCCCCTTCCCCCTCCCCCAGGGAGAGGCACCAGCATCCACCTTCTGAACAGATGCACAAACTGGGTGCAGAACCATGCACATACGAAACAAACGCTGGAAATAGCCCATCGTAGCCGTCCGCTGATCTCTTTCTGGATCTAAATAAATTGTTTGAGCCCTGTATGACTATCTGCTCTGTTGCGCTGGAAGAGGTGAAATACAGGCATCTCAGGCATTTTAAGCTGGCTACCAATCAGCTACCAACACTGATTGATCGATTTCGACAAGCTGGTTAAAATGTTTCAGCTGCCGCGAGCTTGCTTTTGAGACCACCGGAGGAGTAGCCTCGAAGAACTGGTACTAAATTTCGACGGTTGGATAAAGGTGAAAAGTCACCTTGTTTTGCTTGATGTCCGGAACATGTGCCTTGACACAAACGTGTATTTGGGCATGACGAAAAAGAGGAACACCTGGCTGGAAATAATACTGCTTTGTTTTGAAAATTATAAACTAGGATTATGAATTTTCATTTTCAGAAACAATCGCAACGCGTAAAATAAGTTATAGTGAGACCGAATGCACCAACTCTGTGGAATAAAACATGGGTTCCATTACAAGTCATGCCCCAGTGTCTCCTCACGCAAGAGTGGAATTAGTTTCAAGCATGATCTTTTACCTAGACTCAATCCGAATTCAAATCATTCTTTAGATCACCGGGGCTTAGACGGATAAACATGTGACAGGGAAGCCAGAGGAGCAGGTGACAGGGAAGATAGAGGAATAGGTGACAGGGAAGCCAAAGGGACAGGTGACAGGGCAGCCAGAGGAACAGGCGACAGAAAAGTCAGAGGAGCAGGTGACAGGGAAGACACAGGGACAGGTGACAGGGAAGCCATGACGCCCGAAGTCAAGTTCGCAGCCATTAATCCTGCAACAGTAAGGAAAGGAAAAACACTAATATTATATTTGGTCCCCGTATTACTGAACTCCGACGCCTACGTACAAGGGGCGCGAGGGATTGTTGATGACTCAGTTACGAATCAACTGGCAAACCTGCCAGTTAAGTGCCTAAAGGCTCAACCCATTTAACTTATTAAAAAAAAAAACGTTATTTGTCGTTGCATATCAACGCGCAATTTCAAGAAGAGTGGGCATTCTCAGCGACAGCGCAGTACCGCAAGATCGAATCCACACCAAGCCACCCCACAGCATAGTAAGATTTTACATGGAGATGATCATAGCGCATTGTTTTTGCCTTCCGGCGAAATGTGTTTTAATCGGCCCGATTCCTCAGTCGGAGTGTTTGCTTTTGGGAGAGCGAGGTTTCGAATAGAACTACGACACCATAAAGGTACCGAGACGAACGCATTTTGTTCTCCGGCGCTGCAGACTGGGGTAAGTTGCAGTTGGAGTGCCTAAAAAGAACGCATTGCTAGCGGTACGCAGAACTAACGTGTGTACCACAACAGCGATAACACCCCGTTTGACACGGTAAGTAGCCGCTATAAAACTTACACTCGATAATGACTAAGCTTATTTATGTCCGAATGATTTCTAATCCACATGTTCATCGTGTCGGCAAGCTGTACATGATGCAATACAATGGCCATAAATACCAGCTTTAGACGTGGTTTCACAACAGTAATCTACTCTAAGGATACTATCATCACCTGGAACACCGTTTGAAAGGCTTGCGATACCGCTCTGTCCATCATGCAACCCAGTGGCGGATGCAAGGGGGGGCTAGGGGGTCTCAAGCCCCCCCCTCCCTCGAAATATCAGAGTGCCTTTAGTAACTGTACAGCCGGGGGGCTGTTTCGAGGCAATGGCGATGGAGGCTCGAGCCCCCTAGACCCCACCTCCTACCCGAAATGAAGTCCTGGATCCGCCACTGATGCAGCCCTCCTTTAGTCCAGACACATTATTCCGTGATTTAAACTTAAGCAGATTACATACCACCAGACCGCAAAGGCAAAAATTGATGACACTCCTTCAAATCAATTGTACCTAAACCATTTCAACGACAATTCAGAGGTGATTTAGCAGCGCCAGGGTGTGTCAACTGATGTGGGTGGGCCAACTAACCCACTTAGCGATAACAGTGGGTGGGAAAACACTCACTGAATCTTGTGCTTTTAGTGGAAGCAATCAGGAAAAATTGTCAGCCAGTGAAACTTAGAAACGCATCCTATGCTTAAAACGTGTCAGAGCAACTTAGGAGTGAGTAGAATATCTCGAACTACTGTTAAAAACCCATTGACTGCTCCACATGACTCTTTCCGATTACATTTCTGGGCTTGAGCCGAACGCCCCCAAAACCTTTCTCCACATGACCTCTTGCGACAGCGCTGGTGAGCTGACACTCCTCGAATCCCGGCCGTCTCAACAGGCGCCTTACAGACGCGGCCGTCAGGCTCACTCCTTTGTTTTGCCCCGAGGCGCCAGGTGACCGCGCTGACCTTTGACACGTGCCGCCGTTCATGGAAGCGCCCTGCCCCGTCAGCTGCCCGGGGGCATACCGGTCCTGAGTCAGGGGAAACAGCCGACGGCGTCAGGTCGCGCGGTGGTTCCTACTCATCGTACCCCAGCGGGGACGCCGTCTGAGTTGGGATGTTTCTTAGGAACGGCTTTGGTTTCATCTGACTGTACGTATTTGTAAGATTTGCTGAGTTTCTGTTCGAAAAAATATCGCGTCCGAGCGGCATCAAGTCCGTCAGTGAGAAAATGGCAGCACTCCCACTGAGGCATCCTGGCTCCCATCCATAATCCACCTTTATATTGTACAACCCATATAACAAAGGCCCGGCCAGAATTTTGGTCTCGTTGCCCTGTCCAGTCTCCGGTTAGTGAGAAATAAAACAAAACTACTACTTCATTTCGAGGATGGTGAAATTCCACTGGGGGGATTCAGGGGTGGGATTCCACTGGGGGATCAAAGGCTCTGTGGTCTGCCCAATGCATTGTCCTGAAATTGTTATAGCACAAAGTGGAGAGCGAGGCCTAAGTTCTAAAAAGTTAAAATCAGCCTATATTATTAAATCCTCAAAATTCGTTGTCATGCATTTATCAAAGTTTCAACAGGTCGCATGTACTACAATTTCTCCGGGACCTGCCCACTCCTATTAATCAAATAAAAACACCTGCCCAGGAAGAACGCTCACTTTTAAGTGAGATACGCTCGCTCGTCTCCCACAAAATGTGATTCGGAAACTACAGCAGCACATGACAGAAATAGCTTCTGGCTTCGCAAGACCAGCGCTAACGTAATCAGTACAAGGTCTCACAAACATCTGTCCATGATTAATGCTTCGGCCAGAGCCGGCCTCGCGGGAAAAGCGGCCCGGCCTCGTGGAAGTCACAACTAGCGACGTGACATTTCGCAGGGGCGGCTGGACCGGACCGATGGCCGCGTCCGACTCACTTCCGGTTCACGTCAGGCGCAACGACAACATCATCATTCCGCCGGTTCCCCGGAAAGACGTCCGTGATGTGCGACCGGGCGGAGGGTACGCCAGGGCGCCGGTTGAGTCATTTACACGCTTCGCAGGGAACGGGGTTCTCTGGCCCCGTCTGGAAGTTGTCACTGGATCATATCTGTCGCCGCCGACGACTCATTGAGTGATGAGTGAAGAGAACGACTCCGGAAACCTGAGATGCTAAATATAGCGGCAGGGTAATAACTAGCTGCCACTTAAATTGCATCAGCTGCAAGCTGAACTATTCCGTAACTGAGAGGGCCTCAGGAATGTTACTAAGTGACCTGGAAATGGAAATACAGCTGCTACCTCAAAATGACTGCATCAGATGATGTAACTGATGTTTATTTTTCATCCCCAGCAGCCGTGTCATCAGATTTGGACAAGTCATGAGTGTCATGTGGCACCCAACTCAGCCAGCCAAGACCTACGGGTTGATGCAACAAAAATGATAGTGACCAGGGCGCGACACACCTGTCGGCTTTCAGTCGTCCTCAGGGACACCACCAGCATCTGGGAGGAGCAGGCCTCCTCTGGTATCCAGTTAAGGTAGGTTACCTGTCCTTAGAGACAGACCTCTGAGGAGGAAGAACCACTCGCTCGCTGACATTTGTGTTCCATCCGTACGTGATCCCTGTCACAAAGTGCGCCCAGCGGGCTGCTGGATTGATGTCAGTGCACTCTGTCTTCCCACGGCTGGCTCTGTTTACAGTTTTGGACAAAGCCACCGCTGTGAGAGGCCCAGTTGACGTTTCGCTTTGACCGGTGACATGGGGTGCTGGGCGCCTCTTTATGACCTCTATTTCGCCCCCGGGTGTGGCCCACCCTCGCGGGGTCACGTCGGCTGCCAACTTGAGGCCATCTGTAATCGTGGTCGCATAAGCTGGTCAAAACAGGAGACCTCCCGCGGTGGTGATTATTTAGCCCCCATGTGTTGATTTTTGTAAGAAATAAGCAGAAATGAGCAAGTTATTGACCATTTTATCACAACTTGCATTCACTTAATTCACAAGTCCAAAGTCCAAACGCACAGCACGGGAAAATAAAACTTGACGTATCTGCGGTGTCTCAGCATCGTGTCGGCTCCGGCCAAGTCCACAATCTACTGGCCTACAAACGTAATTTAGTGCCTGCCATTGCGCCAACAGCGCATCGCGCCAGGACCAGTTGTTGCTGGGCCAAGAAGAATGACATCCACTTTGTGCCCTGAGGCAACCGCTGACCTTGACGGGTCACAAGGCGCCACGCCGGCGACAGAGGTGGTGACCTCACAACTCGGCACGTGCCTGGAGGGAGATCGCTGGTGGACCCCGCACAGAGGCGGTTACAGGCGCTGTGCCATGGACAAATTACAGACAGGCGAAACAGCAAAGGCCCGAAACTTGGCGCTACCACTGACCTGCACACGTTTAGCGTAATTATATAACCAAAAACCTGTTGCCGTGATAGTCTCGTTCAGCTACACCTCTGACGCTGGCGCACTGCCCGTTTGGAGTGAGAAACTGCACTCCGACACTTCTCCCGTCGAATGCGACGCGCCGTGGGGAAGCACACGCCCACACCATCACAGCGCCAGCTCTCGACATCGGCCCTTCATCGTCGTCCATTCATTTCCCATCTGACGCCCGCCGGCGTTTGGCAGCCGCCCCTGTCGCCGCCGTTAGTTTCGGCGCGGCGGAGGCGCCCGGGGCGTATTTAGGCCGCCCGGAGCAGCAGCCCTGACCGCCAGGCACCGTGCCAGACCAGCCCGGCAACCCTGCGTGTCAGCCGCAGTACGCCGGGCTGGGGTACCGCGAAATGACGAGCAGCGGCGGCTCCAGCCCGGAGGCACCGGTGCCGGGCTTCAACTAGCAAGGCACGCAGGCTTGGTATGAGGTAGGTATGCCAGTGGTTATAAAACTGCGGTATTAACTGGAAATGAACGAAGGCCTTGATGTAATAAACCGATATACTCACCACAGACAATGTTTCATCACATCCCAACCCATAAATGCAACAAAATGGATAAATACAAGCTCTAGCCTCATGTTAAACTGTCGTGTCGGAGAAACATATAACTAAAGTTGCAGCAGGACCCAAGAAGATTCTGGGTCACCCGACCCGTTTTACTAGACGGATCTAGGGGGTAGAGGGCGGATGCTCCCCTCCGACCGAACGTCAGCCCTCAGTACTGAGCTCCGCCCCTACCCCCACTGGTGCCTCCTGAAACGCCACATCCCACCACCCCCTTCCTAAGTGTGCATCGGCGCCCCCACGATGACGTTCGGGGCTCCAAGCCTCCTCTGACATGTGCGCCCATCTGTCCCACAAGGGCCCTCTGCCAAAGTGCCCCCACCCTCCGATCGGAGGTGCTGGACCCGCCTCTGCGTTCGGCTTCATTAGCCCCAAACGCTAGGCCTCTGTTCGGCGGGACCACCGCCTACGAACGTGGCGGGAGAGCGGAACCCCAGCACTCGCGCCCTCAACCAGGCACCACAGCGGACAGGCAGATCAAGAAAGGACCGAAAATGCTACTGCAGCCCGTGTCAAACAGAAAACTGCAGGGAAAATTGAAAAAAAACGACAAAATTGTTTCTTTTTTCAATTCCGCAATGGCTGTAGGCGCACTGGTAGCTCCAAGACCTAGATGCTTGTAACACATGAGCATTGAAAACAGGGTGGGGACCAGGATACTATTGAACACGGCAAAAAGCATGTTAGGGACACTTCCCATGCTGGATCAGACGAGAGAACTAGAAGCTTCTGGCTTCCCAGCGTGGAATTCGATTTGAGTCGTTTTACGAGAAAGCTAAGCTACATATTTGTATTGCCAGATCGAGCCCAAGGGCACATATAGCCTCTGCAGCTGCAGTGCCCCAAAACTTCAATTATCATCACCCACATCGAGTGGGCAAAAATAAACTTTCAACGAGTAAAAATCCACACACCCACATCCTCGTCTACACACACTGCCTGTGCACGGGCAGGTTAAGATATTTAACAGCAAAGATATTCATATGTTTAACACCCTGCCAATCATGCGAGTGTTTAATTCAACCTTGATACCAGCATGCAAAGAACAATTCACTTTGAATAGAATTGGAGCGCATGTGGGCAAAACCCTGAGAAATGTATAATGCCATGATTTCGTGTGGATCTTTCCGGCCTCCCGATATGCTGGCTTTATCCACGCTTTACCACAGCATTCCAGCCTTCTGTCACCCGACGTGACCGGCCATCTACTCGGGCGCTGCCTCGTCAACCTTCACACGTCACAGCAGTGACAGCGCCGCCGAGCTTGACGTCGGCCGGCGCCGCCGCTTTTTTGGCGACGCCGGCGGCGCCTGGGCGGCACGAGCGCCGCCAAGGCTAACCTTCCACCTCCAGTGGCAAGCCCGCAGGGTACGCTGCCGGCCAGCGGTCACGGGTCACCAGCCTGGGGGCAAGGTGCCAGAGCGCGGCGGCGTCAGATCCCCAGATCAGAGGCGCCGGCCGCCGGACTGCGCGGCGGCCCGCGAAACACCACGCACGGGAGCTGCAGCCTTCGGGCGGTTACATCTAAGGAGCCGTGTTATTGGGTAAGCCGCTTACTGAAGCCGGTAATCCGACTGACGCCACAATACGTCGTGCAGGTATGAGGACTTGCGGGAGTCACGTGGTCGCTGACTGGGGCATTCCAGGCATCTCCACGGACAATAATCGCCTTGTTCGCGCCTGTTATCAATGCGAATTATCAGTTATCCAGCCCCTTATGCAACTCCACTGTCAGGCATCGGCCACTTTTAAGCACATGATCCGCTCAGAACATCTACTTCTGGGTTAGGAACAGGGCTTTAGCACTTATATTTATAAAATCCGATTTAAGGACAACACTCACACAATGAGTTTTCTATCCTTGCACTTGATTTAGGTCGGCTTAAAAGTTAGTTTTTAGGTCTCCGACACTTTTATTGTCAGTGTCAGTGCCTCAAGTCATAGCGATATCTCTCAGGTAGACTACAGTTTTGGATGAGTCAGATTACCTTTGGTTGGCCTCGGGCTATAGCACTAATTACCCAATTTATGAAGCTGCTGAGCACAAAGCACTACTGGATGTTCTTTCCAGATTGAGGTAACATAGAACCGTATGGTTTATCTGTTTTCTTTTTTAGACTAAACGGGTAATTACAAAAAATATGGAAGCGTCTTTACATTGCGAGGACATGATGAAACAAGGCAATAAGCCAAAACGTCTTATTCATAGCATTTGTTACTGATCGTGCTAGGCTTTATCAGTCACCGCAAGCCCTGCTGAAATTCATCTCAAATAGTACCGAGACAAGACGAAGTAGTACCAGATTTCGCCTTCTCCTTGTTCAAGAATTTGGACCTGGTATCTGTTAGGAAGAGCGACGTACCAGCGGATAACTTTTGGGGCTTATCGACGCACCAACTGCCAGGGCCATATGGCATCGCCAACTCTTACCCAGTTGGAAGGGTTTCTCGGGAGCCAGCTTGCTCCTTGTTCAGGGAAGTCACCGGCCCTTGAATTTTTGTATTGTTTTACAGCATTTTTGTCTACCCGGCAGATGGCCGACTACCCAATGATAACAATGACACACAAGCCTCCCCACTTCAACGAGTTCCCAAAAAATGGGCGAGCGTGCTTCCACAGTCCAGGGAACGCCTAAAGGGAATGTGGCACCTTGGTCGAATCCTGGAATTCAGTGTAATTAGGGGAACTTTTAGCCGAAAATCAAGGCAGCGTCCATGACTTCTCTGAAAAATGTACAATAAGCTCAATATTTTGATTTTTAAAATGCTCTTCTAGGGAAAGAAATAAATATCTGCCTGTGGATGATGTCATGATCTGGCAACCACTACCATATTCAATACGCTTCAAGGGCTTAGATTAGCTGATACTCACTGACGAAGGGGATTCAGGGGCAAGGGTGCCCCCGATGACCCTCGGCGCCCCGAAAGGTCGATGGTGCCCCGATGTCCTTCCCAAGGATACGAAAGTCGGCGCCCACCGACAGGATTGCGCCCAATAGGTTTTGCCGGTCATAGTGGCACTCCGGTCAAATGGCGCCCCGGAAGGTGTCCTCGATCGGCAATCGGATCGCCTATCTGTGACGTCAGCATATGTCGTCACACCAACAGCCATGACAACTGTGGCCTGCTGCTAAGGGTACATGAGGGGTATATTTCAGGTAGGTTTTAGGTTTTTTCTACGGAAATGTCGAGTTGCAAGACAAATAATATATCGAGTACCGGGTTTTCCGACTTGCTTTACAACTTGGCTATGTCAGTTAAAATCACGTTATGAAGGTGCCACCTTCCCTTTAACCACACAGGATCGACTTTTCCAAGTGCCGGGACGCAAAACCGAAACTGAGAAGTGGAGACTCTGTAACCGCGCCCCACGCTTGCTAAACTGAGCTCCACCCGATATCAGAGAAGTTGGTGTGCGCCGCTTTCCGCATGACCCAACACGTGTTCTGTACGGCCATTGCCTATCCACCGGTGGGGCTCATCGTGGCGGCGGGGCATCATCTAGTCGGTTTTTGTATGGTGTGCTTTTAGTGTATAGTTTGTGTTTTAATGTTTTCGTTGTGTAAGTTTTACACCAATTTGAGACTGCTCTACATCCTTTATGAAAAATGTTATTGCCGTTTACACGTGTGCTGCCTCTGTGCTCTGTGTTTGCCTGTGCACTAGTTGCTGTTTCTTTACCTTTTAGCCCTGTTTTATTCATTGTTCTACCTAGTTCTGTACATGGGCGGACGCAGACGGGGGGCAAGGGGTCATGCCCCCCAAATGGTAAAATTATGGCCGATTTTCTGTTTTTCAGTTTTCTAGATTTCTTCCGAGTTGCCCCCCCGAACGGCGCTCCCGCGTCCGCCACTGGTTCTGTATATTGCCCAACGATTGCCAAATAAATAAATAAATATGCGATTGGGTATTTACTCTGCAATTATCGCAGAAAATCAGCTTCAGTGTTCATATTCAATCAGGAGCTTTCGCAACCTACGCTTCCAGGTCAAAGACCAAAATCAGCGTTGACGCTGAGAAAGGTCACATCTGAAGATCCGCTCTATTTGTTTCTATCGCACGGAAAGGGCGCGAAAATATCGCGAATCATAGCGGGGACTCGGACGGCATCACGTGCCAACATCCCGAAACAGCCGCGCTATCCGAAAAGGGCTGGGTGACGTGGAGGGGCATGGTGTCTTTGGGACGATCGTGTTCCGCTTCTAAAAGCGGCTGTCTGGCTTTCCGTCCTTCAGCTGTATAATGCGCGTGAGATGAGTCGACGCCCAACAGGGCTGTTGGCCTGGAGATGAACGCCGTTTCGAGGCGGGACCTGCTCCTTTCCCGAGCCATTCATGGACAGGCACTGCGTGGTGGCATTCGAGGCTTTGTTCTCCCAGCCAAACTCGAAGACTAGCTTGTGAGTGATTGTATCGGACTCCACATTTTCGGTTTTTTTAATGTTCCACGGTACACGCCCACCCTTATGCTGCTGAAATGTCGATTCATCAGAGACCCATCCCTTGGCTATCCGGGCCGATTTTCTCGAGACCCCAACCCAATTACCCCATGCATAAATTATCACCTGTGGTGTGTGGATACTCTGCCGCCAGCCGCCTGCCCTCAGGAGAACACTACCGGGCGCCATGATCCGCCAGCAGGCTCAACAGGTGGTGCTAAATCCTCTTTGATCTTCCAGCACAATGAGCCTCTGATGTTCGTATAACTCCCAAAAATCCAGTGGGCTGCATCAGACTTCTATCTCCCCAGGGTTAAGACATTCCCTGGTTAGTTCTTGATTCGCCAACATTGAGACCACCGAAGACAGTGTATGAAATTGGCACCACTAACTGAAGCCTATCAAAGGTCGGCACGTCAGCGCTGGCGTTGTGTCTAGGTAACGACGGCTAACCTCACCAGCTCATAAACAACAGGTCGGCGGCGCCGCTCATTACATACGGTCACAACGGAGCGGCGATCGCGCCCTGGCAGACCCCGACGCCGACAGGTGCCTGGGGGGGCGGCAGGAACGGGGCCTGACGGATGGGCCAGAACCACGAATCTGGGGAAATGCTGCTGCTGATGACGCCCGTAGTCATTGTTGAGAACCACGCACTTGCAGATTTCGTAACTGAGCGGAGAGAATCTGGCCACGGCTTTGTATGACGATAGCTCGCTTTGAATCAAAGTTGTAGAGTCACAGTGAACGCCCTGCACACTCCGGGCCAAAAACACCATGTCGATTTCGAACGGAAAATTAAGAAAACCAGACCTTTGAGCTCAACTTGGCATTGAACACATCCATATATCGAGACATGCTGGATCTTACACTGGAAATTTGGACTCCAGGAAGATTTTTGAACTTGGGGAGCTTTCAAGCGTACATTTAGCCCACAGTCGATGTGGGCATCAACATTAAGTTGATTTGGCGTCGTTTTAGTGACTTAACTCTTCACAGAACTAGCGTGTATTGAATGATTAATTATTGTGGCTTTAAGGGCCAAATAAGAACATTGGAAACAGGGTCAATCGCTATTTCCATCGCTTTGGGGTGCCTTGGTACCCCCAATCAGCTGAGAAATGCCGTTAAACATGTCTTGCATTTGTATCATTTTCACCTTAGAGACTTTAAGATAATAGGTTCCATACCAGACGGTTGCTGTAGCACTATAAATTTATAGATACATGTATTAGTCTCCATAATTGAATATTTTTGGCAATGCAGCCGTAGTTGACGGTTATGTATATTTTGACCCCCATTAAAAAAATCCACACCTCTGGCTGGGAGTAACATTCCAGTAGAAATCCCCACAGTCCCACACCGAAGGTAACACCGACTCCACAGTCCCGCTCTGTATTCGTCCACCCACGCGCGGTAGCCCCGCCGTCCGACGGCTCAGATTCTCCGATGACTATAACCAGCGGAAGGCTACGGACGGGGAAGGGGGACAGGTCACAGGTCGGCCGCAGGGGCAGTTCGGGCGCCCTGGCGCCAGCAGGAGGCGTGCGTCCCGCCGGCGACCTTTGATCCTGGACCTGAACTTGACTTTGAGGTGCTTACCTATCCCGCTTCGGGGAAGTTTTAGTGGTACCTGAAAGCTGTTTCAAAAACATGTTTGGAAACTGTTTCGACCTTTTTGATGTCATGATCAATCAGCTCCTTAAAAGTCACCTATTTTATGCAAGCAGACAAGTAAATATTTCAACAAATGCAGCCAGTGGACAACAAAACCACAAAATAGAATTTTCTCCAAACACGTAAAAGAAAACTTTGTTAAGCGTTCATGAACAAAGCGTTCATGACGGTTTCGCGGTTTATCCATGAAAATTGCGGAATGTCATTATATTCTAAAGATGCACCCACGAAACCGAACGTTTCAAAACCAGACGCGAAGCACAGCCCGCCGCGAGGGGCGGGCGTTGTCTTGTGTACGCACAATGACCAGAGATCCACCTGAGGCCATCAATCCGCGTCAATAGAGCGCGCGGCACGATAAACAGAGGGGCGCGAGAGGCCGGCTGGCGCGGCGCCCCCGCACCGGCCGCGCGAGCCGCCCCGCGCGGTGCCCGCGCCACTCGGCGCGCCACCAATTACAATTACAAATTGGAGGGTTGGCTTGCTCGCGGAGCGCGCGGTTTTCTGTGATGAGTGGACCAACAGTACTGATGAACACCGAGAGGTGGAATGAAAGTGGGCGATCATGGCATGATGGAATCTAACGATATTGCATGAAGCAGAGATGAAGGCTGAAGGAGAGAATATGAAACAGTGGTTCCCAGCACATCTGACATGATTACCCCTTGTCAGCAGCAAGCGAACAAACGACAAATGTGTTCCCGGTTCATCTCGCTAGAAATATGGGTGTTAAAAAGAGCATTCATTTGACACTCCTACAGCCAGGAGCGTGGATTTCCGAAAATCATTGGGGGCAGTGACGGTGGAACGTCATAATCTAAGAGGGAGGTGGGGGGCACCATGTACTTTCAAACCCATTTCTTTCCTGTCAACACCATAGGATTAGTGTAAAAATTTCTGATTTAAGGGGCGCACCAAGCCTCAGAGCCCCTTCCAACGCCCCCAGTTCCACCCCCAGCAATTGGGAGTGCCCAAATTTGAAAGAATATCAATAACTATCACGCAAAAACGGATGGCCTGAAATTATCTTTGTTTTTGGCCATCACACCAGCCTGCTGAAGCAAATAAAACCAGTTTAAAGTCCTGAAAATGATAAACAATAAAATCTAAAGGAATTAACACTAACTCAACGTTGCATTGGGGGTGCCCGGGGCAGCCGCAATGAGATATAAATCCACACCCCTGCCTACAGCTATATGTTCCAGGAGTGGCTCTACGAAACAGTGTATTATCAAACAAATGTCACGTGTCTTTGTTGGAAAAAATGTCACCAAAAAATATCGCGGTATGCTGGCATTGTGGGATCGCGCACGGCTCTCATTTCAAAACTGCTGATCAGGCAGAACCAAAGTTGTCACGTGCGTCTAACGGGGTATCGATAAAACTTTAATAACCCCATTAAATTTTCCCCGAGGCATTGCTTTGCCAAAATCCCTAACATTAGGGTGTAAATTTGACTACTTTCCGTGTGGATTTTTCGTGGAATACCCTCTCCCTACAGTAAGGCTCTGCAACACCAAATTTTGCCATTGTAAGACATGGTCCTAAATAAAACGCTACAATAAAAACAGCCTTTTCTATACGTCCTGTAAAAATGTGGGTAAGATCAAACCCTATCCATCTTTAAAATTCGCATCTGAGCAGGCTGAAACGAATGCTTCCCTATTCCGAGTGCAACAATGGGTACAAAGGAGGTACAACAATGGGTAGAGGATGGCACAAATATGTTCCTATTGTATCGTTCAAAGTCTAACGTCACATTTCGACGCATGAAGACTTCACATCTCGACAGACGAACCAATTGATGAGCCGACAATACCAATCGGCTCCGACAACTATGTTCCCCCTCGAACACTCAACATTTGAAGAATGCCATCCTGGAAACAACATAATCTCCAAGTCCAGGACCTACCTGCCAGCGCGGAGGCAGCCATACCGAGCAGACAGACGATCTTCAGCAGCCCTGTCATCTCGCCTGCATGTGAGACGCCTGTAACGCAGAGAGAAAACCCAGTCATTAGCCGCCAGTGCAGTCCAAGGTTCGACCGCTTACCCGCCGGCCAACGGAGGCCGTCCCGAGTAAGTTATTGCCGCAATTTGCTAGATACAATCATCCAGAAGTCCAATCAGTCTCAGCAACACGAGCCGCGCCGGCGCCAGCTGCTGCGCCGCTAACGCCGCGTGTATAGAGATTGGACAAATTACGGCGCGGGGCCGACGTTCCCACACTCGGCCGCTGCCGCGCGGGGCCGAGCGCTGAGCCCTGAGGCGACCCGCGGTAGCGCCCCGGTTCGACCCGTTGCAACGCCCTTCATAGTAACATGGTTGCAATACAGGGGCGCGCCAGCGTTAATTAAATTAACACGGGCTGCCGCGTCAATCAGTTAGCAGGCGCACAAATATGATGAAAGCCAGTCACGGAGCGGTTAATGTGGCACCTTTGTAATGGGATGTGAACAGAAATTCTCATGTGATGGAACACACTGGGAAACCCCGGGTTTGATATTTCATTTATTTTGTGGAGAAACGTGTCGTTAGGGCGGGTAGTGATCCCATCGAACCAAACACCCGTGGCGTGCCACCCCCCCCCTTAACCAACGCTTATGAAGCGCCCTTGCTCTGTAAAAGGCAAGTTCTGAGAGAAACTACAGACGTTTCGGTATGTTCTACGTGACTGATGGTCGGATTCTCCCCCTCCAGGGCGCGTTGCTGTGCGCGCCTCTGCCCCGCTCACACGCAACCCATTCATCTGCGCACCTCTTTACGGGAGGAGCTATGCAGCGGCCCGGGGCGTCGCCCCGGGGACCGACACCGATGAATGAACGGTAGGTGGAGGCCTGCAACGCCGGAAACACCAGAGGCGGCGCCGGTGGCAAGGGCCCGAACCGCGTGTTTTGTGTAGTCATAGGCGGCGGAATTAGGGGGCACCGGGGCACCGTGCCTTCTTAACACGCGCATTGACGGGGGTCTGAGCCACCTTCGCATTGACGGGGGGGCGGGTACCCGCCCCCCCTAAGATCTCGAGAACCACGGTAGGTAGCGAAAAACGGTAAACGGCGTTGGGCTGCGCATCCACTTCTCCATCGAAAACATTTGAACCATTTTTTTGTCAGGTCACATTTAAGGTCACGAGAGGTCAAAACATGCCCGTCATAGGGATAACATGTAAATTCAGTTTTTCGGCCATTAAATCTGAACAAGTAAAGATAGAGCAAAACGACTTGAACTATATGAATCCTCTTAGCAAGCCAAATCGAATGATATATAATTTGACCTTGCTAGGTCAAATCAAGGATTTGACCTGACCTGAGGTCAGGTCAGGGTCAAATTATATAAAATGCATATCATTAGAACCGCAAAGCCCAGGCGAGTCTAATGCGGCTAAAATAAATGCTCTATCACCATCCGTTACTGAGTTATTCCGTAAAAAACATTTTTCCCATGTATTTCCAATGGAGAGGTCATGCCTCGTACCTGACCTTAGGTCATCGATATCAAAAATACCGGAACATATTTTAGAGAAATCGGTGGGGCCATTATGTGATATGAGTTTCAATCGGATAAGTTCACCCTGCTCCGACTTATGCCATCTTAAACTTTTTTTGAGGTCGGGTCACTTGACCTGTAATGGTGACCTGACCTGAGATGACCTAACCTTAAAATTTTCACAGAAGTTTTAAAAATGATGAGGGAAAAGGTATACCAAGTACGGCGGCGCTACGCGCCGCCGTTTTTCTGCTGTCTCCGAAAAACCCGAGGGGGGCGGGTACCCGCCCCCCGTCAATGCGCGTGTTAAATGATGAATTCTAACACTAGCCCCATGGTGTTGACTGGGAAGAAATGAGTGCGCATGGTGCCCCCGCCCTTAAATCCGGACCCTCCGCCACCACTGCGTATAGTGGCTATAGTGGGGTCAACAGCCCTATTAACCCTCGCCCCACCAGAGGCCACCCATGGCTCCCTAGGATTTTTTCAGAATGGCAGCAAAGCGCCGAAGCGCAGCACTGCGGTTGAGGTTCTACCTCTCACTCCATCATTTTCCCACCATACCTGAAATTTTTACCCTAGGCCACACTAGGTCAGGTCACCAGATGAGGTCAAACAACGTCACCTCATCTCAACTTTTGAGCCTACCATAGCTACATTTCTAGGCCAATCGATTTAAAAATTCCTACACTTGATGACCCTTCCAGGGTCTACAAAATGCATCTCCAGGATTTTTCGACTTGATGACCTGAGGTCAGGTGATGAGGTGACCTGTCCCCATAGAAAAAGCATGGGGAAATGCTCTCTTATTATCTAAGTCACAAAAATGATCGCAAATACTCTGATGTCTCAGGAAATAAATATTGGGCATTCTATCACGGATTCCGTGGGCAACATTTGCTTTTAGACTTATCTCTGAGGTTATCACAGGTCACCAGGGGTCAAAAACAGCATTTCGAAGATAACTTTTGACCTGACCAAGCTGGAGCGCTGAATTTAACGTCATCGTGTATGTCTCGGCACCGGCCTTCACTTCATATAACGGCAAGGTCATTTCATGACCTTCCGCGATCTCAGGTCATGTTAGGTCAAGAGGTGCCCTCTGGAGGTCAAACCATTGGCGGGAGGTCACTTTGTTCCACATAGCGGAGAAAGCCCTGACATTTTCCAATCAAATGCACTTTACCAGAACTCAATAGCTCTAATGACATGAGAGCTAGCCCCAGGTTTCTTAGGCATTGCATATGTAAGTGCAAATAGCCTATAGTGACCCAACTTGACCTCTGGAGGTCAAGCTATTGATCTGAGCTTTAAAACACATGAGGTTAAGCCATACTGAATTCACACGAGCTTTCCAACGCATTTTTTATTTATATTTGCACTAACCCTCATATTTTCGAAGTGGGGGCCATCGATGCCCCCCCCAGTGAGGCGAGGGTGGCCCCGGACCCCCGGTGGGGCGCGGGTTAAGTGAATTTAGATATCGCATACTAGCCTTCAGAAGGAAGTTAATAAACTCATATACTTTAACCGGGCGAGGCGATCATCGGAAGCATGGAAAAACCACAAGCGTGAAAAAGAATGTTCATGAGCTATTGCTCTGAACCAAAGTGGCCGGCTTAGAGCTAAATGCCTCGTTCCTCTTTGCAGTGGCGGACCCAGGCCTGCATTGGGGGGGGGGCTAGAGGGCTCGTCTCTCCCCCGTCATTGGCTCGAAGCAGCCTCCGGCCATACATTTACTATAGGCACTCTAACATTTCGAGGGGGAGGAGGGCCTGAGCCACCTAGCCCCCCTTGTATTCGCCACTGCCTCTTGGGATCCTCTCACGCGGGATAGACGTAATTTGGTAAGCAGTCGCTTCCGCCTTCACTTGTGGTTAAGCTGGGGATAAAACGGACCAATCAATCTACTTTAAACTATAACAGCCACTGATCAGTACATACCAACACGTGACGCAGAACGAAAGCCTCATCAACAAAACTTTTTTACTGCGCGTATAGTGAACGGGATGTAATTTTACGGATAATATGATGAGGGGCTTGCATCCAACTTTGCATGCTTCAAGTTAGTGATGTAAACATAATATCCAACGTTTACGGTATTCAATACATGGCTTGAGGCGCAGTAAGTATCAACCTGTCCGAAAATAGATGATAAACTGAGCTTTTATTGTGCTGTCAGCAACATATGTTGCATAATTGCGGATGCATCGTCGTTGATTCGCTGCTCGGGAGAATTATGATCGCTGCCTCGCAGCTGTTGCAAATTGCATCCACGAGGGCCTGCATAAATATCGGCCGCTGAATTATTAAATCTGCACTCAGCCTATGTGTGAAGATTAGTCTGACATAATGCCGCATGCCTCTGCGATCTCAACTATCTCCGCGAGGCACGTGACCGTCTCCATTGTCCGCCGGCACGCCACAGAGGGCGGCAATGGACCGATCTCAACCCCGTGGCATCCGGCTCGTTTTCAGCTGTTATATGGGGCTTACTGAGCGTGACGAAGACACAGCCATCACTCCACGTGACCAAGATAGCGTTCTCACACATGGATCCTGCACAAATCTGGCGCGAACTGGCACCAGGCCCTATTTACCAAGGTGGACTAATGATCACGGTGAGCATAAGCCATAGAGATAACCCGCGTGCGGCCGGATCTCGGCTTTTCATCTTCAGCTATTCACCAGATAAAAGCCGCCGACGTTGCATGAGAGGAAATTTACATTCCTAAAGGTCCCGACAACTTGACACCCCTGCGGCTCAGTGTTCAGGTCTAAATTAATTGCGGCGAAGGACTCTCATTTCGTATTGAATTTCACCCTGCTTAGCATTCCGATGGTGATGAGCGTTTTTCAGCGGTTTGTCCGAGCGTTGGCTGCGGGTATCTATTTCCCGTGCGGAGTCCGAGTGTCCTCAGAAAAACTGGCCGACTGTTTGTGTTAGAAAGGTCTCATGGTCTGCCTATTTCTCACGCTGTCCAGTTCCTACTAATTGATCCTAATGCGTTTGGAGCGCTCTTTCCGGGTGACTGGTGAGTTCACTCGTGTGAAAATTTCAAAGGGGGAATATTCGAGAGGTGATAGATAAGTCACGTCCCGTAAATCCTATTTAAAAGTTACAATAGGAAAGTATGTGAGCGTAGCTGAGATAAGTTAAGAATTTCGCAAGCTCATTCTCTAATACGGTTGAACGATTGATACTCTCGCTACACGCAAATTGTGGAAACACGTTCGACAAGAGGCACAGACGAACGGAACACCAGCAAATAAACCCGCACCAACGTTTGAAAGCGATCCACACGCGTCAATTATCTCCGATTTTTGGAGAGCATGAAACCCCAACCGCGGGCGGCGTTCACTCGATTACATATCTCGTACTGATCGTGCACGAGCGCGAACCAAAGAACGGACCATGAAAATTACCGCCAGCAATCATCCCACAAAACATGCCAATCAATGACTCGAAACCGTCATTCGAGACCCAACAATAGCCGTCACGGCTTGGCGCGAAATGATCGATGATTCGGCCGCTTTGAACGTCGTTTAGTTACACCTGAACAAACGACCGAGGCGGCATTACAGCCTGATGGCCGCACGAGGTGACCTCTGACCCTGCAGTGGTGCGCGGCACATCAACACGAGCCCATCATTAGACGCTAGTTTGCAATCAGAACCTCAACAATGCGCACCACTGCAAGGGCGGCTCCAGTCATGGGGCCATGCATGGCTATTGGATATTGGTGTACAGAATGTGTCATAAGTATATTTCCAACTTCTGGTGCTGAATGGTCCAGGATTAGGTATTCTTTACAAGTAGCAGGTCTAGTCATCGTTGTTGGTAAGTTAAGACGCCGGGGTGATTATGATGATTGATTAGGCACAGGTCTAAAGCGTTTTCAATTGGACGGTTCAGTAGCCAGGAATAATAATTGGAGTTCAACGACGCACCAACTGCCAAGGTCATACGGCGTCGCCAACTCTTACCCTGTTTGAAGGGATTTTGGGGATCAGATCAACTTATTCAGAGGCTTCGCCGGGACTTGAACCCGGGACCAGTGGCTTAGAAGACAAGGGTGCTATCCACTAAGCCACCTCATCCCCGTAGCAAGGGATAGGGAAGATAGGGGAAAGGGGGCAACATGGACACCGCAACGATTGTGTGTTTTCGATGGCTTAATGAACTCGTTTCCTCCCCATTTCTGCAGTGAAATTGTCCCAGACATTTATCTACCATTTTGCAAGCAGCCACGTGTCTACAATTATTATCTTAGAATTTGCGTGGAGTTTAGAAAAAGCAAAAGTCCATTTCGCCCCACTCCATCGGGTAACATGGCTACCTCATTGGGGCAAGATTATCATACTGTTTTAAATGCAATTTCAGCGCAACTAGGATCGCTAATCTAAATCAATTGTATGTGCATGTCACGGTTGTTAAACAGTTGTTACACGGTTGTCACGGTTTTTATCCGGGTCGCCTCATGGCATTAGATTTATTATTGGTATTTTATTATATATTATATATTATTTTATTATATCATATATTGTATACATCGTATATACGCTAAGGGGCATGCCACGAGTTTAAGTCAGTCCAAGGGAAAGAATTTGGTTATTTTACCTGGATAAAAAACATACGTGGGTGCAACGCCTTCAGGGGCATCGCCGATCCGCAGGTTGGTTTTTTAACGTTTGCATATGCGCAGAATTTTCTAGGCCTAAATACGTCGCATGGTGTTTTCTCCCATACAATACATATATAAGCACCCCATTTCCATCTTGCCTCACGCATGGTGTCCGTCTTACCCCACTTCGCTCCTCCTAAGGAAACTTGGATATGAATCGGACGCAGTCGTGATTACACGTTCAGCGACTACCATGAACCTAATGCAACATATTGAAGAGTCATATTACGCAATACCAATATGCAAGCGATGGCGTTCAAAGATGATTGCGATAAAAGATAAAAAATCTGGTCAAAATTGCATAAATTATATATTGAGTTTACCTGTTCCTCCGACCCACATGTGCCAAAAGGAAGCGCAGTACTCACTTTTCCCAGCCTTGGTGCTGTCAATGCATCCCAAGCAGGCAGTGTCCGTCTTACCCACGGTGTTCGTGTTGCACCACTTTCCCCTACTTATACTTCCTCCTACTTATCAGACAGTCTATAAGCTGGCCAGCGCAGCAAATGGCAGACATGTCGTAACGAATACTTCGATAACAAAAAATGGAAAGATCGAATATTCAACTTTCCGATGGCGACGTCGATGAGTTCAGTTTCCTAAATGCCAAGTCACACCTCCATGTGAAACTGGCATGAAACGAAAACCATCATCAAACCATATCGGTTCCAAATTTCGGGTCTATTTTACTAAAATCTCCGTTTTCCTTCAGCTGCTGACGTCCCTGAACCCTCCCGCTAAACTTGAAGTTCGATGCTGAACAGCACAGATGCTTTGCTTATCCTGAAGGGCGATACTTAGTTTATTCTGAAGGGCAATATTTAGTTAATTCTAAAGGGCGACATCTAGTTTATTCTAAGGACGACATTTTCACTAAGGAGTTTTCCTTCAGCTGCTGACGTCCCTGAACCCTCCCGCCAAGCTGAAGTTCGATCCTGAACAGCACAGATGCTTTGCTTATCCTGAAGGGCGATACTTAGTTTATTCTGAAGGGCAATATTTAGTTAATTCTAAAGGGCGATATCTAGTTTATTCTAAGGACGACACTTAGTTTATACTGAAGGGCGATATTTAGTACTCTGAAGAGCGATATTTCGTCCGTCGTGGGATGGCATGTTGCCAGATCCTCGCCAGCAGACCTAGCAGGGAGTCCATACATCGCAGAGAGCGGCAGTTCCAGTATGTTCTCGTCAATACCCAGTCGCTGCCAGATGCGCCAAGATAGGCTCGGCGCATTCCAGCCATCCATCTCTTGCAGGCATCTCTCCGTCGTAATATTTTTGCATTCGGGTCTCGCCTGTGTCGGCTTTTTCTACGGATGAGCTGGGGCTGCCCGCCACGTAAAAAGGCGCGTGGGAACCGGACTGCCCAGACGCCGCTGAGGGTGAACCCAGCCCATCGATTCTCGGGGGCCCACGACCCAGATAAAAAAATGGGACTGAAACCTACTGTACTGCTCCAAGGTACTCTCAGTTGAGAGCTGTTGCTAGGAACCCCACCTGGAACAGTGCAGCCCCATATATCCGGTCTTTCGAGTGCCTAGATCCGCCACTGCGAGTATCTACCACTTGACTGCCTTCTGAGCGCACCAGGACAGATTCAGAGAGGACTGCGAGGTTGGCATGGCAACTAAACGAAACTCCGCCGAGCTCCAAGGCTGGTACTATTTACCAGAGCCGAGAACTTATCGCTGGTTAGCAGCCAGCGCCTCGCTGGAAATCATTCCAGACTGTGAATTGTTACAGTGGAGAGCATTACTCCGACACAAAGAGAAGGCATCATTAGCACTACTTTATCTCCGCCGCAGGGAATGATGGATGGCGCGTGCATTCACACACCGACACCACGGCCTCGTCCGTGTCGCAATACCTCACACCCGGCACAGCGGGAACCGGGAGACTTGTCGCGCTTTCAGCTTTGCAGAGGGCGCCCGTGCCCACACACAGGGGTCAGCCCAGCGAAAGGCGCCCGTGCCCACACACAGGGGTCAGCTCAGCAGAGGGCACCCGTGCCCACACACAGGGGTCAACGCAGTAGAGGGCACCGTGCCCACACACAGGGGTCAGCCCAGCGAAAGGCGCCCGTGCCCACACACAGGGGTCAGCTGAGCAGAGGGCGCCCGTGCCCACACACAGGGGTCAGCTCAGCAGAGGGCGCCCGTGCCCACACACAAGGGTCAGCTCAGCAGAGGGCGCCCGTGCCCACACACAGGGGTCAGCTCAGCAGAGGGCGCCCGTGCCCACACACAGGGGGCAGCTCAGCAGAGGGCGCCCGTGCCCACACACAGAGTTCGCCAGGGCAGCCGCCACCAGGTCAATTGGTCTAGGTCATGGCAGGAAAAAGACAGCGAAATTGTTTACCGCAATATATTTTTTAACGAGTTTTTTGTTTGTGATAGTAGAATCTGTTTAAATTATGCTCTTCATGCGACATTTTACGTTTGCGTTTTCCGTTTTTCCCCGCGCCCGCAGACAGTACAAATTCGGCAGCAAAACCCCAAGCAGTAAAGCTCCCTTTCCATACTTTCTAGCGTTTCGGTCGAGTGGGTTTCCTCGCAAGAGACGGCGGTGTCCAGTGTGCACCGCGTACAGATCCAGGGGGCACGGGGACACGATTAACCCACCCGGTTCCCCAGCGACCCCCTGAAACCGCCCCAGCGTCACTATGGAACGTGGCTTTTCACCCCCCCTCCGCCTGCAAATAATGACGGCGACCCCACGATGCGATTCCGCTCTGATAGGCACATCTTAAGGTGCCTCCCCAGACCTAAAGGGCGCCCCTCCGGGCCCAAGGGGCGCCCGTCCAGAGCCAAATGGCGCCCCCTGACGCCAGTGCCCATCCCATCGAAAACCCTGGATCCGCCTATGGTGAGTTATGGGTTTGGGAGAAGGAGCTGTGGCGCAAAAACGGCCACACAGCTCGCTGTTCACTGTGGAGACCGCGGTCACTCGACTTTCGCCGCAAAAACGCCACAAAAGGGCACGGCTGCCAGTGCAAATGTCAACAGACAGTGCACAACTCGTTTGGACGCCCACAGAAATGCGTTACCGCTCATGATGGGGAGTGCCGGCGTTGACGGGTTAAGAAGGTGATGGTGTAGCACAGCTATGGGGCAAACACGTCGACAAATATCCTCGCAGGCGTACAACTGTGAATTGAGCCAGAGTCTAAACCCCATATCTATAAATTTCCGGGAGCTCCCGAAAATTGTACCTGAGATGAAAGCGTAAACATGAAATGCAATCAGCCTAGGCCAGGTATCCTTGTCACCATATAATATGTAGATTTGTGCTTAGTGTGGAGTAGAGAGAAGCTGAAAACTATCAACAATTCCACAAACCGCACCAAGTGTGTAGTCGTGAAACGTCAAATTCAGCTGCGCAAGAGACCTGTAAGCTTGCACACCAAGCAGACGTGCATGATTTTCACTCCATACGTTCTCGGTATTTTAGACAACACTGGGATTCGCTGGTGCAGCATTAGCCTAAACTGGCAGACGATGGTGGCAGCTCTAGCCTAAACTGGCGGCCGATAGTGGCAGCTCTAGCCTAAACTGGCGGCCGATGGTAGCGGCATGCATCCAAGAAGCGTCTATTGCACCGCAAGGCGCCTTGCACAGCCCCGAACCACTCGTGCTCGCAATGCGCTGCCGGCGCGCTCAGCGCCGCCCCCTGTCCAATTAGGAACGCCCGTTATGACACGCCGCGCCGCATTTGCCTGTGTCACCGCGCGGCGCGGCGAATACAAATGCAGCGCGCCGACACCTTTGTTTGATCCTAGCTTGCAGAAATGTGTGATCAGAGGCGAGCCAATGCGAGCCAATGTGGATGTCCGAAGACCTGGCAACTGGCGCAGTCTCGCAGAGAACCGTAACAGATTCGATGTCGCTGGAGCGGAGGATCAAAGATAATTATGAATGTAATGATAGTCATCTAGCCGCACTGGGTCGATAAGAAACTAAAAATAAACACGGGCCTGGTGTAAATGTTCAGCTGATGCAGAGGCAGATCAGATTTCTAATTGGGGGCGGAAACACCCGGTTAGGGGGGTGTCATTCGGCCCGGAGGGGGTCTCTTTTGGATGGTGCAACTATCAGGCAGCGACAAATTTAATAATGAGGGCGCCCGTTCTTACTCGCATTCTGGGGGACGGCGTTTCAAGCGGGTGTATAAGACGAGTCAGGGAGGGGAGCGCCAGGGTCATTTCGGGGGGGCACCGAGGCTCGATCGGGGGTCCGTGTACCCTGGATGCGCCTATGAGTCAACAGACTGGAGGATCTAGATGACAGGCATTACAGGGTCACCGTTTCGTATGGTGCAAACGCAGTCTCATTGTCATTGTTTTGCAAAGCATCGTTCTGTTCAATAAAGAAAGTCATTTGCATGCATATGAATATCAAAGAGAACATCGTGATGCCAACACTTGCTCCTTGCATGCGTCGCAAATGTCTGATGAATCTTTGCGTTCCAGATCAAACCGCTTAGGCAGTTCCTTTCATGCGCGGAAAGCCCATTCTGTGTTCCAAATACCAGAAAGCCAAAGACGGTAAACAAAGCCACAAGTACGGCGCCTCCTAATACACAAACAGCTCTTCTTTGCCTCTCATCTCTAAAACGCAAAAATGAGCCCCCTCTTTCGTCGCCGGCTGTGTCAAAAACGCCTCCTGGCTATAAACGCGACCTGGGCTGACCCCAGAGCTGTCGTCACCTCCGGCTGCCGACAATAGCGCCTCCGGCAGCACCAGCCCGCTCGGCCCTACCGCGAACGTCGCGTTTACGTCTGGACGCGCCGGTAAAAACGCCAGTTTGGGGACGTCGTGCATAATATTTACTCTGTCCGCGGTGGCGGCGCTGCGCTCGCGACGACGACCGCCCGAGGCAAAACGTCGACAACGACGATCTGCGGGGCGGCGCGGACGGAGGGACGGAAATAGCTTGAGGCGAGGCCGTGGGCGCGGGCCGGGCCAAGTTTACGGGGCCGTCATCCTCCCGACAGGCCCGCAGAGCCTGCCGGCTTAAACAGGTCTCTGAAGTACGAGCCGGCTCCCCCGGAGTGAGAACACAGTGGCGAACAAGCTCACTCTGTCCAAATTTGACATCCAGTAGCTGAAGAACGTGATATTGACCGGTGTGCGAAACCAGCCGACACAGCTAATGGAACTGCCGTTCGTGGTATTTGATTACACGCAAACACGTAGGTACACACTGAAGCATAGCCGGCGTTCATCTATTTACCAAGCTTGAGCATACAGCCAAAAGCACACAAGACGGCAATCTCAAGGTCATGTGTTGCATTCGTGAAAGGGACTTTGGCGTTTGGAGGGGATAATTTCGAAGGGAGGCTGTTCTATCATGATGATAAGACTAACCATAATCAGGGAAAGTAGGTGCAACCAGAGCAGCTGGTAGTCGGAGGGCGACTCCATGCGGATCACTGAAAGAAAAAATGACACCTAGCCCTAAGACGAACCTAAAATATAGTGAATGAGACATCCTTTGTTGGTGTACTGATGACTATTTTTGGTTATTAGATCCCGTCATTTGGCGCCAATAACATTTGACCGGTGTCATTTCCGAAAGTAACGCGATGCCTTATTTTGAACACCATTTCTGACACCACATTATGGCGTCAAAACAATACACACATGGGGAGTTACTACATCATTAAGGGTGTCAGACATTTTAATGGAGGTATCCCGAACACCAAATGAGGAATTTGACTCTTTTCGTGAGGTGTCGGTAGGGTGTCTGACTCTTTCAAGAAAGGTGTCCGACTCCTTCCGTAGGATGTATGAAGGGTGTCAGACTCTTCCAAGAATGCGTCTGACTCTCTGCACTTAGCTTGCGAGTGGTCACGACACTTTTGTAGATAATTGTGCCCTTCACTGGAGAGTCTGACTCTTCTGTGACGTCACAGCACGTGCTATTTCCGTTTTTGTTGCTGCAAAACGGCGCAAAACCGCGTCATTCTGTGTGCAGAAGCAATGGGAGCAGGGTAAGGTAAGTGAAGATACAATTATATGCAATATATTGTAGGATGGATCGACTGATGCATTGGGGGATGCACATTGCACACTTGTGCCTTCAATTTAAGAAATATCATCGAGCATATCTTACAAGTCTGCTTATTTGGTGGATGCATTTTTAACACATGATGTATGCAGGGCGTCGCCATGGATTTCTTTCCATGGGGTCAGGATTGAAGGAGGCCTCCTATCCCTGTTCCTTAAAGAGGCTCCTAGCTATTGGGGTCTCCATTTGGCTTTTAATTTAGATGCTTTCTTTATAAGAAAGGGGCTTCCTATGTTGAGCGTTTAGGGGCCTCCTTTATAAGTAAAGGCACCTCATAATTGGTGGTGTTTTTGGGCGCGTCAACGGCCTCGGTCATTTTGCGCCCAAAGTAAAGGCATCTCCACGTAGGTCATTTATTGGGCGTCCTTTATAAGTAAGGGGTCCTCCTGGATAGGCCGTCTTATAATAGGCTTGCTTTATAAGTAAAGGGCCCGCCTATGAGGGCTGTTGAGTGGATCTCTTTCTTAAGGAGGTATCCTAAGTAGATCGTTATGGGGCCTCCTCTATAGCTAGTGGGGCCTCCTGTATAGGTTAATTGTACCTCCTTTATAATCAGGTAGGCCAGGCTCTTTGATACCCAAGGGGCTATTCCAGACTCTTAGTATTCGAAGGGGCCTCCTGAGTCAAGTGGAGGTCCTCCAAAAATCAGCCAGGGGCATCGCCCCATGGTGGCGACGCCCCGACTGTATGGGTAATGGATTCTGCGGAATTCAATATGATCCCGCATTTTAGAGTGTAATTGCTCACTGAGCGTCGCTTAGATTATTTACAATTACAATATTATACGATGCAATTAAAGGCATGTTTCGTGCAATGGGTATTCGGGGGAGACAAACAAGGGAAGAAATAAATCAACCACTTAAGCGGGGACAAATATGATTTCGCCCTTCGGCGCAAGAGTGCCATGCTTTATTCTTTAGAGGAGGGGCGACGGTCCCCTTCCGCAACCCCTTGGATCCTCCCACATAGTTAATTTCACTTCATTTATTTTGTCTATCGTCTACGGGCTCATATTCCCATGAACAGACGAAGCAAGAGACTTAAAAACCTGAGCTAAACATGCTACGTCTCAATAGCTAAAACACAAACACACGCGCGAGCATTGTAAAAAGATATAGTTCGTGTTTAAATATTCACGTCCTTTGTCCCTTTACTGTGCTTTGACCTCCTTTTCTCTTCAGAACCCTGTGTCATTATGTATCATGTGCTATTCAAGACCCATATGCGAACATTTACGATGCATTTTCACATTTTGATCTAACCAATTCCATTCTTGCCAGGGCGTAGACTGAACATGTTTGTAATATCTAACGTTGAACACCAGCACAATGTTGTTTCTTACATATCTGTGTAAACAGCCTGAACGTGCTGTCTTTGCCAAACATTTTTCAAATCATGAGCAAGATATTCCACTCAACATTGTGAGTACCTCCTATCGTAGGTGTTGAAAAGGCATCAGAGAAATCAGCGACTACGTGCGGGAGTGTTCTCAGTCACTAGTTCGAGAGACTTTTGTGTTTTTATGACTTTCTCTCGACTCCGATGTCTCGACCTGATCGTGCCAAAAATGATGTAGAAGCTAGAAAGAGCGCAGTGCATTTTGTCACTATGTCTGTTTCATGATAATGCAAAGGTTTTTCCAAGACATAGCCCATGTGTTTATATCGGAATGTGGCGGCTGCATAATAACTCAGAAAACTTTGATATGGGTTCAGCCTTTCGGCATCCATGTGTAAAATTATTGCTGATAGAATGTGTGCCGTGGTTGAGAACACGTTCGGTGATTATGTGGAAAGGTCGTGAACTAATATAAATACAGAAATGCTCATCCACCATTACTTTTTACGACCAACTTCGTGGAGAAAGGGGTCGCAAGAAAAAGGACGCTAAGATACGGGGTCACAAGTGAGGAGTCAATTTACACTAACACCATAAGACGGCATCAATACATGTGTATTGACACCCTGATTTAGAGTAATTCGCAAGAAATACACCGTAAAGCAGTGTCAGGTACCCTTGAAATGGTGGTCAGGTAAGGAGTCAGATGGGTGCCGTGACTCCTTTTGATGAGGGTCGTGACTCCTTTCGATTGGAGTCATCTCTTCTCTCATCCCTACAAAAACTCTCAAATACGGTGTCTGAACCTGTATTGACACCGGATTCGGGGGTAGTGACGCTGCTTGGCGGGGTTGGCCGAACTCTCCCACAGTGGGGACGTTTTGACGGTGTCACCAAATGGCAAAAAGGTGCCATTTTTCTATCAGTGATGGACGTCGAAAGCGGGGGAGGGGACGTTCCAAACAACCGACCCAGGGAGGAACGTTATCCCAAAAATGTCAGTGCTCGACCAGGTATGCTAGCATTCTCCTCCGGTGATCAATCACGACTTTCTCCGGTAGGTTGCAGGTTAACCCTATTCCAACGGGCTCCCGGCTACCCCTATTTCCAACAGGGGGCAGATACTGCCCCCCCTCAAGATCTAAAAATCTACCCGGCCGATTTTTAAAATTCAAACTGCAATCGATTCCTCTCGCGCTTAACTCCATTTACAAAAAAGAAAAATCCAAAATGTTGAAAATTGAGGGTAGGGGGTTCAAAATATACAAAATTACTGCCTTTTTTAGATTATCCGTGACTCTTGTCTCTCAGGCTTGATTTTCACGAAACTAGCATGGATTGACAGGAAATTGCTTGGAAATGGTCATATTTTTCATTTAAGCGAAATTAAAAATTCAAGGGGGGTTCTAGGGCCAGAAATTTGGGGGTAATTATGAGTTTTTTCATGTCTTCTTTTTTGCAGAAATACACACGCCAGGTACACTGTGATATCTCTGATGTCAAGCAAAGTGCTCATATGTCAAAAATATGTCAGAGGCGGATTCAGGAAGGCAAAATAGTGGGGTCAGACACAAATTACCCCGCCTTTCAGGTATGACTACTTTTCAAATTACCCTCCTTTATCCACCCCTGCCCGACCCGCGGAACACTCATGGATCCGCCTATGGATGAATTTTGTCCATTTGGTGTTCGGACTAAATGCATATCTACGATGCTTTGCCCCATTCAATGCAGACACAACACTAAAATACGTTTGAAAGTTAGTGAACCCTTAATTACGGTACCTGAGCACGCCTTTGATATCATTTTATCATATAATACAGGAATAGGGTCAATACATCCTTATTTTTACCCCTCCCGTCCATTCTGTAGGCAGTTTATTCACTTTGGAAGAGTTCGAATGGATAACATTGTAGACCCCATTTTGAGCTCCTGGAACCGCCTATGGACAAAAATATATCGAAACACACATCAACTGTCACCCCAAATATCATTTAGTGTTAGAACTAAATGCACAGTTACAATGCATTGTCCCATTCAATGCACACACAACACTTACCTGAACTTGAGTGCGAGTGAACCCCCTAATTACGGTACCTGAGTACGCCTATGATTTACTATCATATAATACACGTATAGGATCAATGCATGGTTATGTTTACCCCTCCCGAAAATTATGTACGCAATCTATTTACTTTGGAAGAGTTCGGATGGATAACATTGTAAGCCCCCCACTTTGAGCTTCTGGAACTGCCTATGGCCAAAATTATATCAAAATACACATCAAGTGTCATCCTAAATCTCAGTAATAGCATTCAAACACTGCAACTGCCACCAATTCGTAACATACAGTTTTATTGTAGGACAAACGCAACGCCGGCGACAATGCTCAGCTTCTGGATAAAACCCCCAAAATTAGCGAGCCATAGCTACGCCTCTGGCATATATATTTTTTCAAAATTTAGTTTTGAGAAAATTCACAAAATTTCAAGAGCCTATCTCGAACTGTTTTGGAGATACCACAGAAAAACCTGAGGGGTGGGCAGAATCTGCCCGCCTGTTGGAAATAGGGGTAGCTGTCTAAATATCACTCTCGAATACGGCTTTAGGTTTCTGCTTCACCGCCCCCCTCCCCCGGTCGTCGCCAAGTCGGAGCCCCCCCGGCAAAAAAACACGAGGCGACGACTCTGAAGATGTGAATGACAGCAAACTACCATTCTGCCACTCAACTGGGTCAGTCCAAATTAAGAGGCTCAGTTTTATCGTTATTTGAGTGCGTTGACTGTTCTAAACCCGCAGTAAAGTTGAGCCAGACTTGAAAGACCAGCTTATACAGTTAAAAATATACCCGGGGTTAAGCTGCGTCAGAGCTAGAACCACCGTATCGGAGTCAACCTTCATAATAATAAAAATGTTTTCCTCATTGCCTGAAGATACCTTAAGAAAACTGTGGAAATCAGGGTGTTGATAGACTAATCCGGGGATAAAAATTCAATCATTCGCTTTTCAGTTACATAAATGAGTCACACAACCCGAGTTTTCCCCGATTTCTTAGCACCATGTTTCTCTTTTTCACATTGAGTCACTAACAACTCTGAGTACAACGTTCGCTACTCCTCCAGAAAGGATTTCGACCCGGAGTCTGGAATCCATGGACGGGGCGAAATATTTACATTGTTAACTTATACATGTAAATATTTAACAAAAAAGTCGTTCTTTACAATTTAAAAGTAAAATAAAACGCAGGCTCAATGCCAGCTACAATCCCAAAAGTTTCAAAGTCATGAACACTCACGTGAACTCTGGATCTATAGCCTTATCTAAGCATGAAACAAAAATCGGGTGATGGCCCAAGCGGATAAGGTGGTGCAAAGATTCCAGGAATGTGTCACCGGAGGAAAAGTAAAGATTTCGTTCTGGATGCCAATTTTGGAATAGGTCGTGACCGTACGCTTGTTGCAAACCGCGTAAGGTACTCATAACTGTTCGTGTCTCAAGTTCTGCGGAAGCCTCGAGCCAAACCATGGCATTTACGTAGAAAGCAATCAACCGGGTCAAATTGTATGGCTGCGGTGGACTTATCATCCATTTAGGCAAGAGGTTTATTATCCAAGGCATTTTGGTCATCAATAAAACACTGGGATCAGGTTACCTCGGAAATCGGTCACTTTCTATTGGAAGTCAAAACCTCTACGAATTGACGAGCAGACAGTGTTTGGTGGTTTTCGTTAAAGGTCTAACCTTGCACAAGGGGACACACTGCACAGTTCACAGGATAGCAACAGAGCCACCTTCCAGGTTGCGGTACGGGTAGATATGTTTATCCGTTATCAATGGTTCCAGTATAAGAATTGCACAGCTGGGAAATTTCGGGCAGGGGAGGACATGCGATGGCTTTCAGTCGCACTTTCTAGACAATACACGAATATCTATCACGTAATCAAAACTCGCACGCCCCCTCCCAGTTGCAGTACCCATGACCTTCATACATTTCAACATGCAACAGTCGAATGTCTCACGTTCATTCATCATGCTCGACAGGTGTCACCAACCCTCTGAGGACAAATTCTCCGAAAACCACAAACACAGTAACGCCAGCACTGATTCACTCCTGGCGAAACGTGCCATACAGATTACTCTCTTCGACGGCTGAACACCCTGCAGGATTAAGAAAAAGCACGGCATTTGGGCGTTGTACCGTCGCGAAAGCATCCTCCGCCAGGCACCATATCATTAATCTTAAAGCGGACACATTGAATGAGTTTTACAGTTGGTACAAATGGTCCTAATCACTCGCGCGTGGAGCTACTTCATTCCTCATCACAAGTGACAGGTGAAAAAATGCGCAAATCGATCGGGGTTCTCATTTATCAAATATATCCTCACGCGGCTTACAATAGACCTCAAGATTTTCCCTGCCAGCTGGCTCTAGCTATCCAAGCTTGAGCTTTTCTGAGCAGCCCGTACCTGAAACATTAACAGTGGTATTCTTAGCTCGGTATCCACTTACCAGACTCCTTGAGTCGCGACTTCAGTTAGAATCGAATCTGAGTCGATTAAAGTTTTGTTTGCGTCAGAGTTGAGTCGACTCACTTTGGGATTCGGGATGAGTCAGAGTTGACTCGATTGCTCCAACAGATGAGATGAGTCAGAATCAGAGTCAGTCTCCAAGCCGTGAGCCAGAGTTGAGTTGACTTAGTATCTTAATTTTGAGACAGCTGTGTCCAAATGGAATGAAAGTATGTTGGAGGAAGATTAAAATAGCGTTTCTCCGAGAGGTTTCTGTTTTTTTCAATTTGTTTGCTTTGATGTGATTTGTTTCTACTGTTTTACCTGATGATTGCTTTGGAGGTTTTTCATATTGTTACCATGTGATAAAAGATAAGTTATGATTTTCATATTAACACCAGGCTCAGTGGGTGTGGAATGGCAAATAACACCTACCTACATGGGAAGGGAAGGGCCGCACTGTCATTGCCTGGTAAAGAAAACTTATCATGACCTTTTCTGGCACCTGATGTACATACATACCATTCGTCTGCTCATACTGCAGTAGATACAAAGAGTGTTCAGCGACCGTAGGGACGCGACATCACCAGAGCTCCGAGAGAACGTCCTGAAATGACAAATAAATTGGCAGGAACAGATATGTAACTGATACCCGGTAAGTACCATACCATATTTAATAGCTGGTACCTACTATACTCCCAAATCGAAATAAAATATTTCGCTATTAAGACCTTATTCATAACATTATGCATACAGGCACTAAGCCAGTACATTTTTGTGATACTACTCTTCGGAAAAACAATTGTATTGCTCTGTTGAGTGAAATGCTGTTTATTGAAAACTACTTTTTAAATGTCACTTAGCATCGATTTTCCAACATAAATTTAATCTGAATTTCATTTCGTCAGAGAAGTCAATTGCCGTAGTCAAAATCGAAAAGTCATAAGCCGTGAGTCAAAACTGAATCAACTCAAGACGTTTTTAGTCATCAACAAGTCTGCCACTTATCGCGAAAAAATTGTCGGAGGCTCAAACCGCAAAATCGTGCCGAGACTATACAAGACAACCTCTGGCCTCAGAGCTTGATTCCAATTGCGTATAACCAAAATTATTAGGCCCTTTAAATCCTTCGTATACAGAACAGCTGAGACCAAGATACACAAAGCAATGTGGGACTGTAACATCAAAAGGCTTGGAGCCGGCTTCTTCACAGTTCAATATTTTCAAAACGCACAGACAAATGAAGTTTTAAGGATAAATGGCAAAGGCAAAAAATAACTTGATCAAATCCCACAGGGGTCTGAACTGATAAGCACCAACCCGCCCTGACCACTGCGTTTACCACATTGGACCGCGATTCCGAAGCCCTTGAATTGCTCTCCGACTTCCTCCCAAGGCAAAATGCGGAACTCAGCCCTTCTTAGCATTGCATGCACGACCCAAGTTTTGCTGCACATTTCATTCTTAGTTGAAAGAAATCCTTGCATCATCTTTTCATACAAAAGTGCTGACTGATGTTCAAGTCTCTTCGATTATAATCTGGAAGCAGTGAACTCCAAAACAAACTGTTCTCAGCTTAAGGCGAAGCAACAACTGTTCCTGCACTCAGCTGTAAAGCTAAAGTTCATTCACTTCTCATAAGCTAAATAAGAACTGCGGTCGAGGCCCAGCAAACAGGTGGTGCAGCGAAGTGTCGATGTCCTTCCTTTCCATAGTAGCTTTTGGACATCGTGACCGCGGGATAGAGCAGACAGCAATACAATGGCGATACAGCCAGATTAGTAGGATGGATTGAGATAGCTGGGTCTTTTGATGCGGCAGCTGGCCAACTGAGGTGCGCTTGAAGAACCAGACAGAGGTGGACGAAGTCAATGGAAACTGTGGGTGGACTCACACGTCAATCAAAGATGGCAAACAAGGCTCCGGTTAGTAATCTACCCGCAACAAGCGGGTAACAGTTTTAACACGAATCTTCCACAACAACCAACACGGGGCAAACCATAGTGATGGCCCAGTGTTCAATGTCACTAAATAATGTTCCATTCCTTGCTGCCGTTTTTCGGTCGCCTTCCACAACCAGGGGTGGACTAGGACTTTGAATACAAATTATTGATTTACCAAAAACTTACTTCAAACTGGGACTAGTTGGACACCCTGTATTTTTGCACGCGCATGGCCAATTTTTGGGACGAGCCCCAGCCGTAAACAATGTCGATGTTTCCCTAGTTAAAGCAAACATTTCAAACCAAGCCACAATAATATTGCAACACTAAAAAAATGGTCCTCTAAATTTAACCATAGGAAGTTTTATCGAGCCTTTCCGTCGCGTATAAAAGCAGGTATACAGCTTCAACGTTTCCATAAGAATACTTCTCCCAAGTCTGGTGTGAAAAATGAATATTCACACTCCAAGTCTATGAATTACTGAAAATAAGAGACAGCCGTCCATTGTGCAGTGTACAGAGCAGTTACTGAAGACAACATCGTGTCGTGGGTGGCGCATCTGGCAACTCAGCCGCATCTGGCAGCATCCTGGTGGGTCGGAGTAAGCAAACACCTTTGTGTCGCCTCTAGCCGTTCAGCTGTCAGCACAGTTTTGCAGCAGGACCTAGCCTCTCCTCAGAAAAGAAATATCAGCGCCATAATCGCCTCTAGTTCGTGCTAAGCAAAGGAACTTCAACCTTATGCCATTAAAAATATTAGGCTGCTATTTCGTGCACTTGCTATTTTTCATCAGCACAACAGCAGGCCTTCAGCCCGTAAAACCTCTAGAACCAAGTTCCCGGGGAGAGGCTACAATCCTGTGACGTAGGCGCAATGCGGCCCGCTGATTGGTGCGACAAACTGTGCTACACGAACAGGGCTTCGTCTATTTGCTCGGCGGTGGCAGAAACGTAAAGGAACCCTGTCCGGGCGGGCTGCCGTCAGGTAAACTCGGAAAAGGTACCAGCGCGCCGGCACAGGCGCGCCAGGGTCAAACGACGCTCCACCGGGCATAGGCGGATCCAGGGTTTCCGATCGAGGGGGAGGGGATCACATGGTCGAAAGGAAGCGCCATCCAGACCAGGGCGGGGGCGCCAAAACCTATCAGGTGAGCGCCAGATCAAATTGCAGGGGCGCCGATACTGGGAGTACTAGTATTCTGGGAGTAGGCACCATCGACCTTTTATTGGTCGCTATGATTATTTCAGAGGCGCCGGATAGCCGATGGGAGAGTACCCTTCTTACCCCCTCCCCTGGATCCGCCTATGCCAACGGGGCTGGGGAGGCCTCGGAAACAAACAGAGACCGTGCGGATCCCCGGCAACGAGCCGAGGGGAGTCTGCTGACCGAAAATCTGAATGGCAGCTAGGTTGTCAAAGCGAGACGGAACGGAACGGTTTCCCAAGCCAACGCCAAGAAAAATGAGTAGTCATAAGTCAATTTCTTACTAAACGATCACATAGTAAACTGTGCAAGTCCTGTTGCAACGCACTGCACCTCAATGCATTGCACGATGCATCCGAGTAAATGGCAAGAGCTGAAAAATAACAATGTTGCATTTTACAGACCTTTGAGGGAAGAGGAAAATTTGCAGCATTACAAAACCTACTTGGCCTGGACATAAACCAAAACTTGAAGATTTCGAATACCTTGGGCATCAAGTGTAAAATAAGGCTAGATTCAGTGTCATAATTATCAAAGTAGAAATGACCCTGGATCAATAAATGAGAACGCCTTTAAAAGAAAAGATCTCGGGCCCCATCTATACTTTAGCATGACCCCTGGGATCAAAATTTCTAGTCATAGAATGTTATCTAACATCTCCAGCTTAATTTCCCCAAAAATCTACATAAACGGAAAGCTCCAGGTGAAGCTTGAGCATTGCGTCTGTGTCGCAAACAGATGATCCACATTCAAAACAAAGCCTGCTCAAAATGCAATTTATACGAAGCTGCCCGATGTATCTCAATAAAATTCCAGGCAAGGATACAGGAATTTAAGAACAGGTTTTTACCGCGAGAGCTAGTGCCGCGCCCAAACTTAGACATGTTTCTGCAGAGCCGTCGCAAACAAATTTGAGCACCAGTGAACCAAACTAACCTCAAATCCCATAACGGGCGGATTCCGAATGGGTTTGAAAGCCTGGTTTTTAAGCGACTAGCATTAAACAAATCTCAGATGTACAGCTGGCAAATGCTATTTTATATGCAAATAATTGTATATCACTAGCCAGTGTGGTGTCCTTGTGAAGGCCGCAATCAGTGTCCTCTCTATTTTCTGTTCGAACACCGCACAGCATGGATATCTCAAAACAGGTTACCTGGCCCCGCCCGCGAGATATTTTCCTTGCAGTCCCAGGAAGGTGAGGAAATTTTCCAGGGACATCTGTGCAGCCATGCTAGTTTCCACACGGTTAAGAACTTAAGTGGGCTAAGGTAAATAAATATGTTTATAGGTACATTCAAGCGGAATTCCTTAACGCCTGAGTAACGTCACACGCTCACCCGTAAAGGCTTTATCAAGGGTATATCAATACATTTTTTAGAGTCTTGGAATGCATATTTTGTGGGTAATGTGGAAAATTTGACATTTTGCACACTACCCAGAGAATGCGTAAAATGCAAAATAATTCCAAATTGTTGGTCAATGTGAAGATTTCCAGACAATGGTGACAAACGCGACAAGTCACGGCCAGATATGCTGAGGCTGCAGATGGAGAGGATAAGGCAACATGTTTTACGTTGTAACATATCATGTATGCTGATCCCTATCTATACCACGAGTATCAATACTATCCCGAACATTCCCAAAAGATGACCATATTCAAAAACGGAATATTTTATTTCTGTATTAGGAACACAATTAAATTCGGTATGTTCTCCCGCCTTTACAAGCGAGCACCACCAAATTGGGAATATTTGCAGCAGAACTAGCGGCGGAAGAATCCCTTCACTCCCACGTGACGTCACACCGCGGACCATTGGCGGACGCAGGGGAGGGGCCATTCCGGCCATGCCCACAAAGTTCTGGAGGACGACCAAAGTCTTTTGCCCCCCACCCCCAGTCTGGATAAATTTTTGAAAAAAGGTGTTTACACTAGGTTTGTCGAGCTCAAAAATATTCGCTCCCTCTCCCTCTCCCCCCGAAGAGCGATCATTCGAGCACCCAAATCGCACGTCCCACCGTCCCACCGCCACCCCCCTCAGGAGGAGAAACAGACATGGGTTCTCCCCCAACTCGGGTCTGCGTCCGCCCCTGCCGCGGACCGGCCCTTGCTGTTGGAGGAGGGGCTGAATGTAAATGTCAGTTAATAGTAGTTCATTTGCAGCGGTGGAACTTTTTCCATTTGCGTGCGAAAGCGACATGGTTGCCACTCTATTGAGACTTGAATTGGAAGCCCACAAGAATGCAGTTTTTATTTTTTTGTTTGTCTTGCAGCCTCCCAGACATTATTGCATACACCTTGCATGTACTGTCTGTAGTTGCGACCACTAATCCATCAGGTCCGTAGATAAGGGATCCGTGAATCCGTAGTTCGTTCGATTTAGAGCTTTCGGTGATCATGCATTATTGAAAGCCACCACACATACTGGCTTTGTTAGGCGGTTTCAATGTTGTCACACTGAGAAACCATATATATAACGTATTACATTTATTTACTCTGGTACCCCCTTTGTTAAGTTCTGACTTTTTGTTGCGTTATCACCACGTAACTCACCATACGAAATACGGTTGACTGCTTACTGGTATTCGAAAACAATGATATTTTGATTTGTTTCCCTTATGGAAGAGCTGGCAACATACGAGATATGATACCCTTACAGGATTTAAACTGAGCGATCAGTCGAGTAGCGCATATAAAAACCCTGGTTTCGTATCTCGT
Organism: Lepas anatifera; assembly: GCA_034440635.1. Lineage (NCBI taxonomy): Eukaryota > Metazoa > Arthropoda > Thecostraca > Lepadidae > Lepas > Lepas anatifera. Next base: position 1,537,427 of record JAOTON010002140.1, on the reverse strand, counting down.
TTCCCAGGAACATAGGCACCCCCCGCGATAGCATTTGGCGCCCACCTGACAGGTTTTGGCGCCCCTCCCCACCCTGATCCAGATGGTGCCCCCTTCCGACCCCCCCCATCAGAAGTCTGATCCCCAAATCCCTCCGAACAGGGTGAGAGTTAGCGACGCCGTGAAGCCCTGGCAATTGGTGTGTCGTTAAACCCCAACTATAATTATACGATCAGAAATCCTGGATACGCCTACGTGGTATGGTCTAATGGATAGCAGTGGCGGGGTCAGGTAAGGTAGGGGTCGACGTCTGCTCTGAATACACGCTATTAATCCGCCAACAGTGAGTTCTGCAACAAACGCACCTGGAAACCGGATGCTTTTCGGTGTGCTCTATAATGTGATGATTTCAGTTCAAATCCTATCATAAAGATGTCTTTTAACACGCGCATTGACGGGGGTCTGAGCCACCTTCGCATTGACGGGGGGCGGTACCCGCCCCCCCTAAGATCTCGAGAACCACGGTAGGTAGCGAAAAACGGTAAACGGCGTTGGGCTGCCCATCCGGCACTTCTCCATCGAAAACATTTGAACCATTTTTTTGTCAGGTCACATTTAAGGTCACGAGAGGTCAAAACATGCCCGTCATAGGGATAACATGTAAAATTCAGTTTTTCGGGCATTACATCTGAACAAGTAAAGATAGAGCAAAACGACTTAAACTATATGAATCCTCTTAGCAAGCCGAATCGAATGATAATTTGACCTTGCTAGGTCAAATCAAGGATTTGACCTGACCTGAGGTCAGGTCAAAGTCAAATTATATAAAATGCATATCATTAGAACCGCAAAGCCCAGGCGAGTCTAATGCAGCTAAAATAAATGCTCTATCACCATCCGTTACTGAGTTATTCCGTAAAAACCATTTTTCCCATGTATTTCCAATGGAGAGGTCATGCCTCGTACCTGACCTTAGGTCATCGATATCAAAAATACCGGAACATATGTTAGAGAACTCGGTGGGGCTATGTATGTGATATGAGTTTTAATCGGATAATTGCGTTACACCCTGCTCCGACTTATGCTATCTTAAACTTTTTTGAGGTCGGGTCACTTGACCTGTACCGGGACCTGACCTGAGATGATCCTAGACCTTAAAATTTTGGCCCCGAACGTTGTAAAAATGATGGGGAAAAGGTTAAGCGGCGTTTCGGTGCCTGTATGTTTCTATGTATCGCTTACTGCAAAAATCGAGGGCGGGTATCCGCCCCGATCTAAAGATGTCGTGTTAAACTTAGCGGCGCATGCACCGTAAGCACTGGGTCCAGAGAGTGATCAATTGGGCAGGGCGCACACCACACATCACCTGTGCGGACAGAATACTGCAAATCGGAGAAATCACCAAAACCCACATTTTACCACAGTTGATACCAGTTTTTCGCTTAAAAATCTGAGAGAAATATCGAGAGTTCATGTTCTGTGTATATAAATAATGTCACTGTAGACGTTTCATCCCATCGTATAGACTGAAACGGCACGACCCTTCGCACGTGCAATCACGCTTCCCCCAGACACAGAGCGTTCTTTCACCGGCTCCGGCCTATCTGACCGGACACGTCGTCACGGTCCAAATCCGAACAACAACCTCGCAATCACGACTAATTGAAACAGGCCACGACAAAGGTGTTCAGTGTACGGGTTTCACTCATTAGAAACATGTACCTACCCAACACCTGTCAAGTTTGGAAAGTAACGATAAATGTTGAGCGTAAAAATCTCGGAACATGCGACCCGTCATTCAGCCTCGTCCGCGCCGCGAAAATCATGCACCCATATCGCCAATCCCTGGGGACTTTTTCCCGGTTTTCAAACTCTTCAAGAAACACGTTCGAGATCAGGTAAAAAAGACGGCTGGCCCAGTGAATGTATCGATTCTATCCAAACACAGTGAGCCGCATTTTCAGATGACGTTCGGCGTCGCCATATCAGGACAAAACGCCCGACACGGCCGCAGCCTCAACGACTTTGTTGGAGCTTGTAGCGACAAAGTACGTGCCAATTTCATACTGCAGTGTTTGGAGAACAAGATCTTCGGGGTATACGATCAATAGCACGAACAAACGAGAAGTGACAGCCTCTCAGTCGCGATTTATTGATCGTGTGTTAGGTTTAATTTTTGTTTAATTTTTAAAGACGCACCACCAAAAAGCGATCAACACAATATTGCAGGCACACTGCACAAAATGTGATGACATACAGAACGAGAACGACATCCGTGCATCACTTTTAATTCCCAATTACACTCATGCTTTAAGACTTTTAGTGTCGGCGTTTTTTCCAGGTAAACAAAGTTCGTTTTCACATGCATGTCCTACAAAGACATCAAATATAATAGTAATGGTATTTGTAAGGGGTAATCCTTGGAAGTCGCACTGGGAACGCAAAATGAGTGAGGAGGCTCAAATCCAATTAGTCACCTGAATCAAAGGAGCCTGAAAAAGTCAGGCTGAAGTGAGGCACCTGGCTCAAAATCAAATTATTTCCTTAGCGTAGTTAAAGAGTAAGGTCCATGCTGGACCATCTGACGCTGTAAGGACAGAGATCGTCGCTGACGTTCGGAGGAGTATCAAAAAGGTGGTAGGGAGTCCTTTTTAAGGTAGAAATAGCGGGTAGACACATCATTAAGCGCTGTGGTGAAGTCTCTGCAGCTGCAGCCAGTGCCCACATATGACAGCAGGATACGCTGTCGCGTCACATCACAAACGCACCATATCACAAATACAAATACACAACACACCACATCACAAAAACAAACGCACAAACGCACCACATCACAAATGCACAAACGCACCACATCACAAATACACAAACGCATCACATCACAAACACAAACGTACCACATGAAAAATACAAACGACATAAAATACAAATACACAAACACACCACATCAAAAACAGGCAAATGCACCACATCACAAATACAAATAAGCAGACGCATCATATCACAAATAAATACACAAACGTACCACACCACAAATACAAATACACAAATGAACCACACCACAAATACAAACACACCAACGCACCACATCACAAATACACAAACGCACCACATCACAAAAACAAACGCACAAACGCACCACATCACAAATACACAAACGCACCACATCACAAATACACAAACGCATCAATCACAAATAAAACTAATAAAAAAATAAAAATACAAATAAAACACAACAAAACAAAATGCCACATCACAAATACAATAACAGACACATATCAAAATAAATACACAAACGCACCACACCACAAATACAAATACACAAATGAACCACATCACAAATACAAATACACCAACGCACCAGATCACAAATACACAAACGCACCACGTCATAAATACAAATACACCTACGCAACACCTCACAAATGATAACACACAAACGCACCAGATCACAAATACACAAACGTACCAACGGTACCACATCACAAATACACCAACGCACCACATCACAAATACACAAACGCACCACATAATAAATATAAATACACAAACACACATACCACATACAAATACACAAACGGAGCATATCACAAATACACAAACGCACCACATCACACATAAACATCCAAACGCACCACACAACAAATACAAGTACACAAACGCACCACACCACAAATACAAATACACCATCGTACCACATCTGACAAATACATACAAGCACCACAATACAAATACAAATACAGAACTGCCTGATGGAATTCGTTCTTTAAACAGAATGCTTTAAGTCAGTTACACCAGTCTCTAAAACAATTCCACTTTCCATACCTCTAGACATCATCCATCTGACAGTGATGGAGACCATGCCCATCATTATTGGGGTTAAGGGGCGTGCCCACATCCAAGGCCATACGACATCCAGAGAGCGGCGGGCGCCAGCCGCTCCAGAACGATAAGCATGCTGGAAGCTTGCAAGCAACGATAAGTTCTTACAGTGAGCGTATTGGGAACCATTTTAAGCAATACACGGGAGTTTTTGGAAAAAGTTTATTGGACGGACGCTATATGAGCAAACTTCAGGTGTAATACATTCCCAACAGCAGTTGCCTATGGCGGGTACTAGGAGAGCGGTGGCCGTTTTCTAGTTGCGCGTGCGATCGCAGACTCAGCAGAACGTGTCGCCAATTGCGTCGCTGCGACAGCTGCCCCCTGCGGAACATGTCCACGGCGTCGGCCTCCGCGTCACAGTGTGGCGGAAATAAGCCGAACACAGCGCCCAAGGCCGTCCCTAAAACTTGCAACAAAAGCTGCGCAAAGCTTGCAATCGACTCAGGCGCCCATTCATCACGGCTCTTTCTTGATTCGTGGCATTCGCTTAAACAAACTGCAAGAGCTTCGTCAGGTCAGCACCCATTCTCCGTTAGCCGACCAGCCAAACGTGGCCATCTGATTCCCAACTCCAGACCAGAACACAAAAAGCGAACGCAGCAAAACGCCTGTTTGGCTGGCCTCGCAGCGTGCGAGACTCTCGCGGCTGGCCGGAGTACCCACGAGACTTGCTCTCGTCACCTCAATGTCAACACACGCGGACGGGCCAGCGGCGCGGCCCCACGCAGCCTGATACCGTATTCTGGAGGTGCTGTCACGGCTATTGTATTCAAATGACAGCGGAGAGGCCGCCTGAATAGGCCGGGCTTCAGCCGAGGTCTCCAGTCCCAGGCCAACAGAACGCCGGAGACTAAGTTGGCGTGGTGGCTGCGGCCGTTGCTGGATGATGAAGAGACTGGAAAATGGCCATGAACCTGCAGGTCATGGAGACTGGACCAGGACGCGCGAGAGGACATCCGCGACGGATAAAGGATGCGATGAATATGGTTTTAACATGATTAAATAGCATGTGAAACCTTCATCAGGGGCGGATCGGAGGGGACAATCTAGTCATTGCCCCCAAAGCCAAATAGAGGGGACCAAACCCCTCTTTTGCCTCCCCCACCCCCTCATCCTCTAAAGCAGACTTGTGTTTCATAATTGATCAATTGGGAAAGACGTGTCCGTCAGAAAAAAAACATTTTCAATCGTAAAAGCATTTTGTCCGTTCGCACCGTAGGTCTTTGAAGGTGGAATATGAATTGACTGCACCAGTTTAATCCCGCCGGCCGCCACCACCACCGCTCAATGCTTTAAATCACCCACAGCTTTGGGCCCCCAAACCAACCTGCTGGATTCACCCCTGACTTTCATATTCACTCACCCCTGACCTTCATAATGGGACTTGAACTGAGACAGCCGTGATAGAGCATACTGAGAAACCACTGGATCGATATTTCACATGTCCCAGAACTTACCGTTCGCACAGAAAGAAATACAAATTCACCCTTGTCGACCCCGCCCTCCCCGGGCGGTACATGATGAGGTAACCACTAGTAACCATGGCAACGGGACGTAATGGCCACGCCCCGCTGCGTGGGTACATTATTCTTGCCTAGATCTCAAAATATATGTGCCAAACGTGGATTTTGCTACTGGCGATTGCCAATGCGTATAACCTGCTTCAATGACTAGTTTCAGACGTGAAATACATTTTAAGACATCAAGAAAATAGCAAAAATATATCAGCGTCACTTCGAGCCATAAAATCCTTTAAAAAAACGCTACATTTGTATTTGTACATTCATGTGTGGCGCAAGCTAGTAGCACAGTTGATTGTGCAACGGTAGCATGAAGCTTTACCAGGTCATGACGTCACTCCGATGTAGATATTATCTATACAGGGGAGGTAAAAAGGGACGCCTAAAGGGGAGGGTGGGACAAGTGAAGTGAAGCATTAGTACAGGAGATCTTGGTTGAAAGGTCAGCTAGAACACAAGCAGCAGAGTTAAAGTGGCAGTGAAGTCAGGAAAGCGCATTCGACTTCCACGTGGCTGACCCGTGTACAAATCCCGGGCGGGCGTTGTGCAGTCTTCCTGGTCCCTTATATACCCCTCCAACAAAGCGAGAGTTGGCGACGCCATATGATTTTAGCGGTTGGTACATCCATCGTATAAAGGCCCCATGGGTGTATGCCTGAGGAAAGAGGGACCCCATCCATCCTGTTTTGGCTGACAAACCCTGAACCTGACAAGGTAGTGTACCGCGTGCTAGAAATACGCGGGACCTATCACAAATCCCTCAGTAACCGACTCTTCTTCCCGCGCCGTCCAACACATGTCCCTCCTACCACTCAGGGTGCTCCCACCGAAACGCTAAAAAGAACTATCATGCGATGGTCCCCCTGACACCACTCAGCAATGACTTATATAATCCATTCCAAGGCGAGTCAGCGCCCAACCCCGGTGTTTTTGTGGGCACCTAATTGGAGTTTCTTGAGCATTGACGCGTCATGTTTGGTTACATGCCTCGGCGAGCTCCACAACAACTGGTGAGATCACTCAGGGAATGGTCCTACTGTGAGCAGTGTACAAAAAGCGACACTGCTTAAACTATTTTCATTTCGTGTGAGAGAAGGCTCGAGTGCCCGGGTACGTGTTGCCACGTCGCCTTTTTGAGGTCGATTACAGCATGCAAGCCAATGACATGAAAGAAGGTAGAACTACATGCATGGACAAACTTCCAATCGTACCTTGCAACGACAGCCCACAGTCGGCATGCAAACACCAAATGTGGGGTTAACTCAATCCTTCCTAGATTATTTCCAATTGTATCGTTCCATTGATCCACAGGCAGGCCCAGGGGGGACACGTGGGGGGGCGCTTGCCCCTTTCCTGATCAACTCTCAACCAGTGACGGCGGAACGTTCGAATTTTAGAGGGGAGCACCATGCGCTTTTCAACCCATTTCTTTTCAGTAAACGCCATAGGGCTAGTGTTAAAATGTATTATTTAAAGGGGGCACCGTGCCCCGGTGCCCCCCCCTGTTCCGCCACCAGTGCTCTCAATGCCCCCTGAAATGGTCACGGCGCTAAAATGAATAGTCGATGGCGCCCCCTAAAATGTCGAAGCTTCCCCCAATCCCCCCTCCCTAGGATGCGAGTATCGGCGCCCAACGATAAGATTTGGCGCCCCAAAAGTGGTTTCCCCGCCCAAAAGTGGCACCCCATGGTCCGGGTGACGCCTCTGACCAGGTGCCTCTCCCCCTCATCGGAAATTCTCGATCTGCCTATGCGTCAATGTGTAGCAGCCTTTTGAGGTTGCTGGATGTTTCTCGGCATACCACCTCAAGCGAATGGTATCATTCATATCGTGAAAGCGAACTACGTGGCATGCCACTAATGAACAGCAGTGCTCTCTACGGCCACATCAACAAAAAGTGAGCACCGAACACCAATTATGGAAGTGCAAACCTGCAATTCTAGACTGCAAGGACATTGCACTCTTACCTGAGGACGATGTTTGTCCGTACGCTTTCATTGCTAATATCCCACACAATTGCCGTACAGAGAGAGGCCCTCGGCTGACGCAACCAACTGTCCTGCAAAAGTGCTCGCCTCATACATGTTACCTCCGGGCGATTTGACATGTGTTCTTGGTCTAAGGGTCAAATCTAACATCGGTTATCCAACCCAAATCCCAAGATCAGGCATCACGACTGCAAGTCCTCGAGGTTTTCAATCACGCGGTTCGGCAACAGAAGCCTGCCCCAAAATCACACTGTCACGCAGTCGTGGCGAACTCGCTCTCAGCGTTTGGTTAATCCTTTCTTCCCCGATTATCTAAACTACTCACCCACTTAAAATTCCTCGTCCACAAGAAATCTTGCTGGACAATCAAGATGCATTTTTCACAAAGTCTCTCCATATCCACAGAACAGTAGGAAAAAAAATAATAGGCCGGTCTACGACTAGTTAAGCCGGAACAATGAGTATACCATGGATCTGACAGTGACCACACTCAGACTCTCCATGGGATATGCATAGATAATAGCTGAGTCTCTGGGCCTCACATTGATAAAAAAGGCACCAACAAAATATAATAAATAACCACACAATAGCACAATCATGGTCACTAACACTGTCACTAACTCACTGAAATCAGGCGAGTGAAGTCGAGAGAGGCACCGTTGACCTGCATTCAGCTCAACTTATCGTGAACGAACGTCGTTAGATTATTCCGAAAGATCCCCACTCCATCTCAGGATCCCCTAAAATGCGAAAGCCTCCAGCAAATGCTACAGCCATTGCGTGATTTCAATACAGCCTCCTGGCGAATCCAAGGGGGCGGGCAAACCGGGCATTCGCCCCAACCCCCCCAAAAAAAACCGTCAGTCTGGATCCGACCCTGGCAGGGCCCAGCGGTTGAGTGTTAACAGCGAACATGTGGATGGACCCTCGCCGGCTGTGACCCATCGGCCAGTTTGGAGTGGACGTAGTTAGTCCAAAAAGGTGTCGGTATATTTTACGTTGGGTCCATAGCTGATGTGATGGTCCCCAGGCGACTTGGGAGGCGGTGAGGGGCAAAGCAGGTTTCGCGGGAGGGGAGTCCTTCGGCAGAGACGGTAAGGTTCCAGCTGGAGTAGCGAGGTGCGTCGCCAGTGGCGGGGGTGAGGGGCAAACGAGCTCGTCCCCCCTACTCTCCATTCCCAGAACTTCCTAGTTTAGCCCCACTGGGACTTGACTCCAGACTTATATCGCGTAGTGATTGAAATGTAAAGAGGGGCCCAAATCACAAGGATCTGTGGTAAAGGCAAATGTAGTTTTCGGCCAGTGCATCACTGATAAGTCCATTGATAGCATCACTGATAAGTCTGCTGCCACCCCTATACCAGTCTGCAGAACTGGCAGATTTCGACGAGATCTCGTTAGGGCAGCCTCGGGGCAGACCTACCGATTTGGGGCAGCTTTTGGTCAATCTTGGGGCAGATGGGGGCTCTTGGGGCAGGAACTAGTATTAGGGGCAGCGGTCGGTGCAGGTAATCACCGAGGGAAGAAGAAAAATGACGAAAAGAAACGACAATCATTGGTTAAAGCTGCGCTGTAAAAGCTAAATTGTCTCAAAAGCGTCATATTTGTCATCTAGAAAATATGGTTACAAAGATACAAACAAAGGAAATTTTTAATAGATGTAAAGTCAAAGTTCCTGGAAGTGAATAAAAATCAGGCAACAGCGCCTTTCTAAAGCTAAATTTAAATTTATTTTCTAAATTTGTAATCTAAACCTAGTTTTAGTTACAAAAACAATCTTAGAACTCGAAATAAAATTTCCCTGTATGTAATTTTTGCATTTCCTTTGTTATGTTTTGATCGCCAATAGGCCGGCAAATCAGGTCTATGTCAAAAGGTCCACTGTTCAAAGGGTCCACCGTTCAAAAGAAAATCATGCCAGCCCCTCCCCTAAGAACAAATGCTAGTCAGTGATGTGACGTCACAAGAGCGTACGGGAATCTTTCTTCGCTTGGGTCTTGTGAAAACCAGGGTGAAAATATTCCAAATTTTGTCATGCTTTCATGCAAATGTGAGAAAATGGAAGGGAAAAATGCTTTAGCTGTGGAAAAAATTATTCTTTATCGAATTTAGTTATCAATTGAAATATTTTTAAAGTATTGATTATACAGCGTGAAAGTAGTGGTAAATGACGTCTTTAAGGAAAATAATTCGCTTGTAAATATACCTTTGAATAAAAGTATTCTTGAAGTCATGCATCATGAATGCAAGATAGCTGGTGCTGTGCGTGGAGGGTCGTAGTGCGTTGTCATCGTCGAGTTGGATGCACAGTTTTCTTTCATTTATGGGTGTTTCGTTTAAAATGGAGTAGATAAACATGTATCGGTAAAAATACACCCCCTTTGGAGGAGTCTGCCCCAGCATCCAAATTTCTGCCCCAATTAGGGCAGGCTTTGACTGCCCAAGCGCCTCGTCGAGTCGCCTGCCACGTTCTGCAGATGGCCCCTATACTTCTCGGTCGGTGATGATGTTCTTGGGCGCGGCTGGAAGAATGTCGCATGCTCGACTGTTCGAATGACGTTACAGGCCATTCAATCCCAGTCAATCATTTCGGCGTCGACTCGAGCTTGTGCGCCGACCAGGCGGGAGGCTGCTGCTTTGTGGGGCGAGGCAGCAGGGTCCAAAACCATGAAAACAGAGTTTGGAAAAGAAATCGGCAAAAATCTTAGGGTTGAAGAAAATGACCTTAGCCCCCTGGATACGACCCTGAGACAAGCCACTGGCCCTGGCGCCGTTACCATCTCAGCACGAAGGCTCAAGGAAAGCCAACGCGTACAAAATTTATAAAATAATCCAGCAGTTATAAAAGTAAAAAGCGTTCGAATCTTGAAAGAGAAGAAATATCCCGACTCAATTGTAAATCTGGCCGCACGTGAGCATCCATTCATCCCATTCATTAGTGCGAAATTTGCGGATAACTCTACCCTTCCGTTACCATGGCAACCATACATGGGCGCCTTGAGCCCCTTGAACGCACATTCATGTGTATGAAGCTAATACTTGGGGCTCGACGACGCATCAACTGTCAATGTGAGACAGCGTCGCTGTTTCTCGGTTGGAACAACTTCCGGGGCTCCAATTTTGCCTGCTCAGGACATACACTAACACGGGCGCGGAGATCTGGATCGCAACTACTGTGCCACAAAGGGGACCCAGGGGGCACGGAGGCACGTGCCTTTCCCCTCTCCCGATCGAGCACGCGGCCCACAATGGACCCCACACCCCTTGAAATCGTCCTGGCACCGCCTAGAATGTCATATCATAGAGCGGACCGATCAATCCATTGTCCTCCCATCGAACCGGACGAATTATACCCGCTTGAAGCTAATTTGGGCTAATTCATAACAGTATTGTTTTTTCACTATTTTAACTGGCCTGCTCTCCTGCGATTTTAACAGGCCTGCTCTCAAACGTTTGGTTTATGTCCTACTCCGTTTATAGCCACGCCATTAATCGAGAAATCATTCAAACAATAGATGAATGAAACACAATGATTCACCAGAGAACTGTGTTATCTGACTTCGAACAAATGACAGCAGGTACTCACCAAACACTGTAGAAGCAAGCTTCAGGGTACAGATGAACTGGTACCTAATCACGACGTTTGCAAAGACCACACGGACGCAATTTCCCGGACAAACATTCACTTTTCTGCGATCACTTCCGCTGCGTCTGCGCAGGCGTCCGTGCCAGTTTCCCGCCACAAACCCGCGGAGCCACTCCCCAACACATTCAGCTGATACTGCCCTCTCGCGGCGGATAGCGCTGGGTGCGCGAAGCTGCGGCGAATTTTGCCGGCGCGGTGGGAGCGATGGGTGGGGGATGGGCGGGGATGGGGCGGTCCACGCCGAGGGCGCCGATAGAAGCTCTGAGGTAAGGGACGAAGGGGACGGCGCCGGTGGCGAATTTAGGTTGGAGATCAAGACGTCCGGTGGTGTCGTTGGCACGGGCTGGCGGAAACAGGGCAGGTACGGGATGCCCTCGATTTTAGGTTAATGACCCAGGCCCAGAGTTCTTTGCCGTGTTTCCGTTGAAATCACCTTGCGACTCCCGGGAAACAAGCTAATAGTCCGCGAGGCAGACCTGTGGGCAACTAAAAGGTTTACTTTTTTCTAGATTAGAGTAAACTCTGGCTCCCAAGTATAGCCGGACCAAGGGCAAGGACGGCGGATTCCATTTTTGAGCGAGTGCGCAAGGTTTTCGGGAGGGGCGCCTTCCACCTCCGGGGGAGCCATACGCGGATCCAGGGGAAAGGATGCACGTGCCCCCCCTGATCAACCCTCGCCACCCCCTGAAAGGTCGATGGCACCCCCTCTCTGAAATATCACTTACCCCTCCCCCGATGCGAAAATCGGCGCCCACCCATAGGATTTTGCGCCCACCTGATCGGTTTTGCCGGTCAAAAGTGGTAGCCTCTTGGTCTGGATGGCACTCTCCCTCGATTGGCAATCCTGGATCCGCCTATGCGGGGGCGCCTTCAGCTCCCAAGGGGTGCCCACTCAGGGGGCACTGGTCCAAGGGGACGCCGACGGAGGGGGGCACCGACATGAATTCCCTGCGTTGAGTGGATAAAAGAAAGCGAAATTAAATGGGCATAACCCAAGGAAAACGGCCTTATTAGCATAGTTGTCGTAATTACTTTTTTGCCAAAATGTCTTTTTTCACAGACACTTTCGCAAACATCGCCTATCTCTTCAGGTAGGCGGTGTTTAGACCTGGTATTTAGTACTTGACCGATCGGGGCGTCGGCCGAATTGGGGGGGGCTCCCCCGACCAAGTCAAACCAGGTATGCACAAACCTACTTTTACAGCCGGAGTCAGAGTTTAATCCTATCTAGAGAGAGCCAACCTTGAGTTGCCAGCAGCTCACGGGAGTGGTGCAAAAACATACTTTTGCACACCCTCAACTTTTTCAGGGTATGCAGCCCTGAAAAAGTTGATGACGGCTCATAGAAAACATCCATCCAAATTTATTGGAAACAATTTTCGGAACATTTATGGAGGAATAATCTTTGTGAAACAGCCGGAAGGGGATATTGCAGATTGTCTCGTAATATTAGGTAAGCTCTCTGGCGCTGACCTTAAAATGACCAGGAACCTCATTATCATAATAATTATAGTTTGTAAATGCTGCAGCCATACGCGTCGGAAATGGGGGCCAGGGGGCCTGGCCCCCACTTTTGGCCAAAAATTTCCTGATCTCAGTCAAAATGAGAAAAGCCGGACATTCTTATATCCAGCCGCTGCGGAAGGCAACGAGGAGCCCAAATTCGAACAGTTTTTGGTCCTGATGATGAAAGTTTTTTGTCAGCATCATGTTGAAGTTTGGCTGCCCCCCCCACTTTTTGCCGGTGGCGACACTTATGGCTGCAGCTACTTTGACCATTGGCCCCATACCACTAGATGAGTCCTCCTGTTGGGTGGAAGCTATAACTGACTGGTGGATTTATCATTCCTCCACTGTCACTTATCCTATTAAAAAAAAACATTTTATGCTACAGGAATATGTTTCCTAGGTATAATATGCTCAGTGCCTAGCCGAATAACACTTCGAAAATTACCTACATGGCTGGGTTATAAGTTTCTATCTCTGGATGTGGAATACCTCTTATTTTTCATATTAGATAGTACAGCATAGTTGTATGTATTTAAGGGAGTGTATTGTACAGTGTTTATAACACAATGGTTCTCTTAACGCTGTCGTAGTTGACAGTTGTCGGATTTGGGTGCTCCCAATGGTTTTCGAAAACCCACGTTATTATGGTGGATCGATTAAGAGTGACCTTCATTAGGCAACAAAATACGTTGCCTGTAACTTTTGGATGTCACCATATAATTTTACATGTCGTGGTATGACGTGTGAAAGCTGATATGCACTAAAACATCGGAAATGTTTTGGGTCCCAAATAGGGTTTTGTGCCTTTTCACCATCCAACATGGAAGAAAGCAGGACGTCCTTCCCTCTTCTGGTATATTATTTGCTTTTACTTCGGCAGCGCTCTCATTACCGGTTAAGGTTTAGTTTTATGTATGTATGTACCTACGTCTCTCTCCTCTCCTTCTGTCGGTTTCCATCGGGCCGGGCCACTCTCCTTTTCACTCAACAGAAACCCATCTCGCGACTCTCCTACTTCAGCGAACTCGGTCGCCGGTTCCACTCTGCCGCTGTACCGCCTGTACCAAAGAGTATCGGATGGTGGCGCAGATAATCAAGCCAATGTAGGGGAAACCATGGCTAGTAATGCTTGAAAAAGATCATGATATTATACATCTTGGTTTAAGGTTTAAGCTCTATCATTCTCATGGAGAAATTTCCGCTGAATTTCTCGCTATACAAGTGAACGCGCCTCCACCAATCAGCAGCCGCCATCCGCTGGATGCCGATTGCCCGCGGGGCACAGAGGTTAGAAAGGTCACGCTGCTGGTCGCCGCTGGCGCCGAGTTCAAGCATCGGTGGGGAGGGGTCGCGCGGTGGATTATAAAACGTACGCGTGCGGTGTTGAGAATGGTGATCATTCTGCCTGCTGTTGGACTGAGGGAGGAGGACAGATGTACGAGACATTCTGCGCACATGGGTGGATGTATGGGTTAGGTGTTTGTGCAGTTTGCGGTGTCGGTATCACTGGAAAACATGAGTTATTGCGTTCACTAAATGAGTTCGGTATGTGAATACGCCTGGCGCGTAAAACTGCAGGTACCGATTTAGAATCCTTAGTTTTTTCGGCATCACGGTAAATGAAGAAACTTTTCATTTTTTCATTGATAAACACTTATTGGCGATACAACACACACGGCACTTGTGACATACATGACTAGCTGACTTTCCATGTGTGTGCAACACTAGAAGTTTAAACTGATAAAATGTTATTTGAGCCGAAGGGAGAAGTAGCTCTGACCGTTCAAATAAGGAGGGTTCAAGGCAAATCACGGGAGGCAATTGGCAGTTGACTTGGTAGGTATGTATATTTTAATGGCATTAGCATCACTGTATTCCTTTAGCATGGCCCACTTCCATATCACATTCTTTTGATGCCGCCGCCACCCGGCCTAAAGGCAGCCAGAAGTCACTGTGCACTGCCGTCTAACCATGATTGTTCGACTTTCTATTTTGAGGCACAACAAAGTTGTATGCTAAAATACTCCGCTATTTATCTCTCAGATGATGTCGCGTTCCTAGGTAGCTATTGCTTATAAATATCATTTGTTGTTTTTATTTGATTTTTCATTAGTCTTAGACATTCATCACTCAGCTTTCGAATTATACGTAAGTGGCCACAAGCACGTCAAGTCTTGCAAATAGTGAAGCTTAAAAAATAAATATTTTTGGGTATATTTAGATTTTTCAGTTCAGAAATTTGGTATTGACCGAAACAATACAGCACAAGGCAATTTTGGTACGCGGATGGGAGAGGACACTTAAGAACATCAAGCAATGTTAGATAAATTATTTAGAGCGGCGGTAGCTTTTGAACGGCTAGGTTTTTAAATATGTTCAAAATGTTTAAAGGTGCATTGTGAAATCTTGTTACTACGGTACATGTCAGTGGAAACGATAGCTGAACGGTCTCGAATAGTGATGGGTTGTTGCTTGGACCATTAACCCATCACCGCCTAGGAGGTTCGATCTAACCCCCTCCCTCGGTTTTTTGCGAATAATTCTGAGTCGATTCAGATGAGACCTGAGTTACTTTGCAGGCTTATAGGGTTGTCAATTCGAGAACTTATGATAAAAAATTGGCATCAGATCAGTCAGGTCAACGAGTAGTGGCAGCATTGCTAGGCCCGAGTAAAGGTGATTCCATTTTTCTAAAATGAGGCTGACAAAACGTGGGTGTAACTCGACTTCTACAAGAGTTAGATAAAGTTTCGTAGCATAGTTAGAAAGTTTTTGAAAAATATGCATGCTATCATTTAGTTTAAGGTCAGATCGATACCAAGATCGCCAGAGGTCACCAAAGGTCACGGTTTGCGAAGTTGTTTGTGCCTTTAACTTTTGAACTAGACAAGATAAAATCCTAAATTTGGTATCATAGTAATGAGCATGACCAAATGATTCATACAGTATGTAAAATTATTTTGAAAGGTTATTATTTAGTCTTGACATAAGGTCAAGATCATAATGTGACCTTACAAGGTCATGCCGCATAACATTTGAATCCTTAGGTCAAGACGAACACACTGATGACTTTTTTATTCTATGTCTCTGGTTCCCGAGGTATAAGGAATTTTCTAAATTAATCTAAACCTGACCCATTTTGGCCCACCGTAACAGCAATGATCAACGGATACACTTCAAACTCGGATCCAGATTGGAAGAGGGTAAGGTGCTTCAAACGTTTTAATTTATCCGTATCATCTCCGGTTCCCGAGATCGTAGGGGTCCCATCACACCCAGGCGGTGGTGTTATGAAAAGCCCAGATGGTACCGGGTTAATGAACAGTACCACGTCAGAGTGTGAATTTATATCCCTTGGAGCACGAGCACCTGTAATAAATATTCGTTTCGTGTTAAAACATCTTTTAAATTGTATTGTTAATAATTTTCAGAATTCAAAAGGACTGTGTGAAGGCTAAAACAAAAATAAAATTGTGTTTTATCCTTTCATGTGGTGGCCATTTACTTCTTTTTTTAATGTGGGCACCCCCAATGATTTTTGGAAATCCACACCCCTGGCCCCAAGTATGCACTCTGTGATCCCCAGTAAAAACTTGCGAGAAAATGCACTGCTCTGAGACCACCACTTAGGGGCACCGAGACAAATACTTGGAAGCACTCTGAGACCAACTCTTGAGGACCCGCGAGACCAACTCTTGGGCTCCCTAGACCAACATGCGGGTAACGTTTGGACTCCCCCGGAGCGCCCATCAGACATCAGTGGGGTCCACTTGCGGGGCCCTTTGAAGTGCTTAAGCCCAGCCGAAGGGGGAGGGGTGGTCGCTCCCACCGCCCCCTTGGATCTGCGCCTGATTTCAGTTCACTCATTTTGGGCTTTGTAGGGCAATTTTGTTTTTTCACAACGAGATAATAATGTTCTATTTTTTCATACAATCGGCATGGGTCTATGGCTCATTGGCGGACGGCATTCCGGCCATGGCCTCCCAAAGCCGGAGGGGAGGCCAACATCTTGGCCCCCAAACGCGGAAATTTTGAAAAAGATGTTTACACTAGAGTAGAGCAAAGTATTCCCGACTCAGAGCGATCATGCACTGGAGGGTAGCTTATACAGGTCGTCGAGCACTAAAAATGGTGTTTACAAGGTCTGTAGAGCAAAATATTCGCCCCACCCCCCCCCCCAGGAGGAGAGGCTGAGATGGGTTGGCCCCCTTCAATCTGGGTTGCGTCGCCGCGTGGCGACTTAAGTGACGTGGCCAGGGGCAGATCCAGGCGTGGGGCCATCAATCGGAAAAGTCGTCGCTTGCTTATTTAGAGCTCAGGTGGCAACACAATGCCCAACTGACCCTAAGCGGGCCCCACTCGCTGCCAGGGTGTCACAGGGGGCATCGACTGGCTCGCAGGCGGATCCAAAGGGGGCAATTTCCTTCCCATTGACCCTCAGTGACCATTGAAACGATCACGACGGCCCCCTGGAAGGTTGATGTGGCCTGCCCCTGAAATGTCGCTTCCATCCCCTCCTCCCCAGGATGCGAACTTCGGCGCCCTCACGTTAATATTTAGCGTCCACCCGATAGGTTTTGCTGTCCAAAAGTGACACCCCCTGGTTTGCATAGTGTCACCCCCAGTGGCATCAGGGAAGCATTGCCAACGGAAAACGGGCAAACATGTTCCCAAAGCGATCGACCTCCTTTTCCCGATTCCTTTCAGTGTGAAAGCAAGATTTTGGTGCTTCAACTCCAACTCAAACAGAACCAATTTAGTTCAGTGGAAATTTGGGGCCTTGGAGAGGGAAAAAGTGTCTGAGCCCATATTTTCACCCGGTGATTTTTTGCTTTTCGCCTCACATACCCAAAATTCTACGGGAAGGCATATTGTAGCGCTGTTTACACTGCGTGACGTTTTTTACTTATTTTTCTTTGACTTTGGTTTGCCCTCCCAAACCGACCGGCTAGATCCGCCACTGGTCACCCCTCCCCCTACCTACCATGTGACCCTCCCCCGATTGGCAATTCTGGATCCGCCTATGGCCCCTGATATAGATGTGAGGCATCTGTTTGTGTCCACAGGGCCCGTGATTGCTGTGGGGCATTTAGTCGTGTGTACAGGGCCATTGACTCATACCAGGGGGCTGGGATTGGCCCAAAGGAAGACTTTGAAGTAGACAATCCGGCCGCGACTACAAAGGGCCCAAGATTATCAGAGGGTACAGAGTCTGTCTACATAGGCCCAAAGATAACCATAAAGGGCCTGCAGTTGTCATATGGGAGCTCTGCCTGTGGGCCCACGGGCCCCAGTAAGCCTAAAGTCAGTCTGTGACTTTTGCAGGGACCTGGGTGACCACTGGAGACCCTTTATTACTGTAGTGGGCCTGTCTTTGGTCACAGGGGTCCATAATTACCAGAAGGAGCCCAGAGTATAATGCCTCTAATGCCGGAGATCGCCTCCGCAGGATCGCGCAAAGGACGCCTCGGCGTCGTATTTCGCCCAGCGCCTCCCATGGATCCCAGTGGCGATCCGTGCGATCCTTCCTTTTTTGGAGACTAAAATCAACGCATCTGTTCATAAAATTATCTGAACCAAACAGTTTTCCGCAGTTATCCCTGGCACCCTGGCAGTCTTTCGGCATCAGATGCTACTGAGTACCAGACAGCTTCTGTCTCCAGCTGACCTCGGTGGCTCCCGTCCCAGACTGACATCAGAGCACTACTCCCGTCCCAGACTGACATCAGAGGCCACTGACTCCCGTCCCAGACTGACATCAGAGGCCACTGGCTCAGGCTAGCATCGGTGGCTCCCGTCTCAGACTGACATCAGAGGCCACTGGCTCCCTTCCCAGACTGACATCAGAGGTCACTGGCTCAACTGGCGTCGGTGGCTCCCTTCCCAGACTGACATCAGAGGCCACTGATTCCCGTCCCAGACTGACATCAGAGGCCACTGGCTCCCGTCCCAGACTGACATCAGAAGTCACTGGCTCCCGTCTCAGACTGACATCAGAGGCCACTGACTCCCTGTCCCAGACTGACATCGAGGCCACTGGCTCAGCTGCGTCGTCTCCTTCCCAGACTGACATCAGAGGCCACTGGCTCCCGTCCCAGACTGACATCAGAGGCCACTGGCTCAGGCTCACGGTGGCTCCGTCCCAGACTGACATCAGAAGTCACTGACTCCCGTCTCAGACTGACATCAGAGGCCACTGGCTCCCTTCCCAGAATGACATCAGAGGTCACTGGCTCAAGCTGGCGTCGGTGGCTCCCTTCCCAGACCGACATCAGAGGCCACTGACTCCCGTCCCAGACTGACATCAGAGGCCACTGGCTCCCGTCCCAGACTGACATCAGGGGCCACTGGCTTCATATTGTGTCGGTGGCTCTTGCCTCAGAGTGGCATCAGACAGATGGGTCTGGCTCGGCCTGGCTGTGGCTGGCGTCGGCCGTCGCTGGATCAGGCTCCAGAAGGTCGGCCGTCGCTGGATCAGGCTCCAGGCCGTCGGCCGTCGCGGCGCCCGGGGCGTGCGGCCGCTCTGATCCCCACCGCCGAAATTGGGCGCCGTGACGCGGCCAGAAGCAGAGCCGCGCAGATTGGAGCTAGTTATGGAAACTGCACCATCACCGGCCCGGGGGCGACTGAGTGTCAGAATAGTACTGCACGCGCTCTGAGAGTGAGAGCGCTGAGTGCGGTAACAAGGCCGGTGGATGTATTCTGTACAAAGCTTCCTGGTAAATGTTTGGACCTTGCAACATTTGTAATATATCATTCACTCATAACTTGGTGTCCTCTAGACAGACGCGTGAGAATCGTGGCATTAGACGTTTAAATCGTTGGGTGGCAGAATGTGAAATTCTATGGTAAAGCCAGAGGTGGCCTACGCTACGTAACGAAATTATTTTTCCGTAGCCGTAGCTCTGGAAATGAAGCGTAGCGTAGTTGGGCGAATTCTGTAGCGTACTAAGCCAAAATTTAGTGTATCGTAGCGTACTACGAAAAAAAGTTACGTCACATAGGGTAGAGGGGTAACGCGCCCACCTGGGAAGACGCCTACTACCGTCTACAGGCTGATGAGGAACTGGACCCTCCATCTAGTATTTTTCTGGTAACGGTCTTTCTGATCGGGTCCTGAGCGTGTTTGGGCGTGCCTAGTCTGCTCCGGTAATTTTCAGCAAACATTTGTTGTTTTTGCCCCTCCGGATATAAAAACAAGCTATCTTAAAGTTGCGATTGTACTGTATGCGTTTTAGATGCACTCACGGCAATTTGTGAGGTTAAAACAGCTAGTTTGTGCGGCATTTGACAGCCACTTTGCGGCATAGAAACGCCGCAGAATTGAGTAATATTTGTTGCGACGCTGCCGTTGCTACGTGGGTAAGACGCCCATGTGAGTGCGGGGTAAGACGCTCCAGGCGCCTTACCCCAATATTTGGTAGGCATTTTACCCCAATGGATAAGTGTGTCCTTCGGATAGGTAGGACAAGGAGGTAGGGCTGCTATTGCTATTACAACCATCACGACCACTACTGGTCGTGATGGCGAAGTACGTTGGGTTAAAAAACACCGTAACAGAAGACATTGAATTTCAAATATTAGTTCCTATAGCACACAGGAAAGTTGTCGCGTTTGCTCTCATTTGGTCATCTTGAGGTGTGGTCTTAATTCTCTGACGGATTCAAAGGGGGCTAAGGGGCCGTGGTCCCCACCAAAATCTAAAAAGTATATTTTTCCCCCAAGGCCAAATTTTGGCCTTTTTAAATACTACGTTTTGAGATTTCATGCTGATTTACCCCCTCCCCCATGGTTGGTTTGGCCCCTACAAAAGTTGCTTCTGGATCCGCCGATGTATTAAATACCTACTTTCGTCATGGATCTGCTCGAAGCACTGTTTGCATATAGCGATCCCGAACCATCATCGTCGTTAGATAAATTTTCCAGATTATACATACCCATCCTCATCCTACCTTGACATTATGTTCCAGAATATGGGAAGACATACCGAAGAAGAACCACTTGCAGGCAGAATAAACCGGAGGTGCTTTAAGGTGCTTGCACCCCTAAAATATGTTGGGGCGCTATCTTAAATTGCTTTCGCGTTTTCCGATAATAGGTAAAAGCTTATTTGCTATTTTTGCTGTGTCGGGCTTTAATGCCTCGAATAACTGCCCACTTTGTCACAACATTACCATAAAGCGTAATCACAACAATGTTGCCACTTGTTCATGTAACGAGATACAGTATGCGCTGGGTGTTATATGACGGCGTTTTGCCCCGGCTAGGGCGTTTTACCCCGCTATCGGGGTAAAACGCCTTTACATGGTCTCAAGAAAATACAAATTTCGCACACTTCGCATAGTGTTAGAGTCCCAAATTTCTATCCGAGTGTAGACAGAAGATCACCGAACTTAACAAAGAAAACATGAGGCAATTCCATCCACGCAGGATTGGTACAGACACATTCTCCCTTAACGTATGCGTCTTACCCCACTCTACCCTGTGCATCTCGTGATCTCGATCGCGGTACTAAGGATTATTGGTAACGATTTGCTTTAATTCGAAATTTGAAATAGAAGTGATAAAATTTGAAAAAGTAACGACCAAACCATTAGTTTAAAATTACACACTTATAAGAGTTTTACAAGAAATGCATAAAATCACTGTCAATTAAGAACGGGACCTTTTTGTGGATATTGTAAATAACGGACACATTTTTGGGCCTGTAAAAATTAGAAGTCGGTTGATTTCGATTTATATATGTATATATTTTTCAACTGGTGACAATAATTCCCGACCATTGATCTCACACATCAGGTCACACACATCAGGTCATCAGGTCACACATCGGGTCAGGTCAAGTTCACTATCTAATCTAGCATAGTCAATATGCACATCAATCGACCCGTAGTAGCAATCTCACCGTAATGATATCAAAATAAAAGTTTATCGTCATTTCCTGCACAGTTATTGACCCAAGTCTGAAAATCTGCTTAAGTAGCCCAGATGACCTCTCAGAGGTCGCTTGCAACAGGAACAAACAGGATACTACGATTTGGGGAATATGAAGGTATTCTCAGCTTTATATACACAAATAAAGCCCAATTTCTGTTTTCCCCATGCATTTCTAACGGAGAGGTCATGCTCCGCACCTGACTTTAGGTCATCGATATGAAAAATCCCGGAATATATGTTGTGGTAATCGGTAGGCCTATTATACAGTATCAGTTTCAATCCGATGGATTCAACCCTTTCTTACTTATGACACCTTAAACATTTTTGGAGGTGAGGCCACTTAACCTGCACTGGTGACCTGACCTGAGATAACCGAACCTTAAATTTTGGGGAAAGCTGCGGAATTGATCAAGGATAACGTGTGCCAAGTACATCGGCGCTTAGCGCCGCCGTTGTTTCGTGCCGCTGGTAAAACCCCGCTGGGGGGTGTTCAAACACCCCCTAGCGGGGCGAGAGTTAAAGTATGAATGTGTGAACAAAATGTTGATATCGTAGTACGATGTATTTTTTACCGTAGCCGTAGCTAAAGTACCGTAATTCCGTAGTCGATGAAATATAACGTCGCGTTATTCCGTAGCGTCGTTTTGGCCAAAATCGTAACGTAACGTAATTCGGTAACGTAATGTAGCGTAGGCCACCTCTGGGTAAAGCTTATTCGTTAGTCCTCATACTGAAATCCTCGCAAGGCTCTAGAAAAGTGCTTTCGAACACTAAGTTAATTATGCAAATAATTGACGGAGGATTTGCTCCTTTCAACTGAAGACGCATGCACATGTATGCCCTCTCAAGGGAAAAGTGACTACGTGTTATTCCCTTAGTACATGGTCTGCCCGTTGTTTTCCCGGTTTCCCGGGCGACGGGGCTGACTTCCAGCATGCCTGAGAAGAAAACTGCTCTGACGTCAGTAACTGGCTGGTACCTAGAACCCCTATGAAAAATTCATGAGGCCAATGTGACTTCAAATGTCATTTCGACTGTAGACCATCCTTCAACCGAAAACTTGCCCCATACTCCACATAGTTTCACCAGCAATCGGTATGATCAGCGATCATTCACTTTATACTGTAAGTATCGGGACCGGTCACCGATATGGAACAATCTTTGACGACTGTGAAGGCTAGGCTTTCAGCTGGCGTCGCAGCCTTCAGCATAAGCGGATCCAGGATTGCAAATCGGGGGAGGGGGCACCTTCCCGGGGGGGGGGGCGTCATCCAGACCAGAGGACGTCACTTTTGGCAGGCAAAACCTATCAGGTGGGCGTCAAATCCTATCGTTGGACGCCGACTGTCGCATCATGGGGAGGTGGGGTGTGGGAAACGACATTTCAGGGGCGGGGGGTACCATCGACCTTTCAGGGGGCGCTGAGGGTCAATCAAGGAGGGGGCACCTGCCCCTCTTTGATCCCTGGATCCGCCTATGGCCTTCAGACCAGCACAGAGCCGACCCCAGTTTCTGGAAGCAGGCCATCAGAGAACGTGTCATACAGGAACCTCACGCCACCCCGAAGAACTGATGTCAGCCGGCCGTAAGAGAGGCAGCATCACCGCGCTTATGGTCATGCGCTGTGCACCTCTGTGCAATGCGGGCGTAAATATTTACCCACAGTTTCCGAGAAATGGTTACGTTCTTGCCTGCAAGTAGCAGCATAAGTGGCTATGTTTAGCTCTTTATGTGACTGAGAATAGCCAACGGAAGCCAAGTATCATCCACCTGACTTTAAATCGTGACAACGCGCTGCTGAGACGCTACTCTCTGCCACCGTTCATAACAGTGACGCCACACTCTGCCACACACGTCAACACCCAGAGGCGTACAACACCAGACTCTGCTCAAAGACATAACAAATTAAGAGAAGGCTCAGAAACACTGAGAGCTTATTATTCAAGACACGTAAAGAGAAAAAGCTGAAGCAAAACAATATTCTTGGTGAATTCGTGTTTCCCACATGAACGTGTTCCGATGACAATGGCCATCTGTTGGATTTTTCTGTTTAATAACCTGTTGGAACGGACTTTAAAAAAACTGTGGGGACTCCGCGGAAAAAAGTGACCAACTAAGGGACTCCAAGCCATATGGGGTTCGTAGTATGGTAAACTTATGCCTCAAGTTCAAAACTCGAAAACTCACGATGAATTTAGCCGATTTGAAGGATTTGAATACATCAGGCTGGCAGGTGCAGTTGCTGCAGATGGGACGTGCCCACGTGCACCCATGGACATATATGTCGGGAACAGATCCGTGTGGCACGGTATAAAATATCTGCACAGCACATCCAACCAAATGTTTGTGAAATGGGTTCTACAAAGCTTATCTGATGACAGACTGCAAAATAACGTGACACAGCTATAAGACTCGGCATTACGAGCCCCTTCAATGCCCCTGACGCCGGCAGCTTTGCATAAAATGCGTTTATCAATGCATGTTCTGCATTATTCAGCATGATTGACGGCTGGCACGGACGGCTGAGATACAGGCTCTGCTGTCAGCGACGCCGGTGACGGACGAGCACATCATCGCATGCGATGATTTACTGGGCACTTGGGCCTGATCCGTTTCGGAGCTTAAAATATTTCGGTATTCGAGCCGAATTTGTGTGGTTAAAATATCGAAAGCCTATGATAATATTGGGCAATAGGACTGTGCCGATCCTTAGGAACAAAATGGACAAAATTGTAGTCTGTGCCTCAAAAGCACCTTAGCCGGACGAGGGTAGAAGACACGCAATTACCCATTTCCAACATCTTACTGAGCGAAAAAATACAAATGTACTGATACGCGCACGCAATGTGAGTCTTTTATTTAAGAACTTAGGCTTTCATAAATTTCCACATCTTACTGCAAGTTCGACCTTTAGAGCCGACTATTCACTAGAGCCATCAAGGTACTTGTCTCGGAGACCCCGACCCACCATCCGAACAAGAAATCAGAGGTCGGAAAAGTGTCGAAGTGTCGCCAGCGGAATTACAAACCAAACTTGTTTAACCAAGAACATTGAGCTTCTAGCCCCAAAAGGGGATTATTTGTCAGACGATATCGTTTTAGGTATTAAATGGCATATTAGCAGACTAAGCGTTAACTGATCCGCTGATGTATGTACAATCTTGCCTATGTTGTGACCGACTTGATCTACCTTCGTCGCCAGAACTGTTGCCGAGTTGGCAGACTTTTCGACACCTATAAGAAATTCCTGCACTGGCGGGGTGATTTATAAGCCAACGTTTAACGTCCCACAAAGCGCAGGGACGGCCGCCCCACTCTCACCAGTTGTTGCCAGCCGGCTTCCGTCCATAGGTCAGAAAGATATAACTTTTTTCCAACCGATACCAGTTTTACTTCGATATAGGTTTTGTTTTTAAAGAATTGGAGAGATAATAAAAAATGTATCCAGAAACGATTGTTGGCACCTCAGTAAGTATATGACTCGGTTTTGAAATTATTCGATAAACTCGTTCCTCGAGGTTTTCACCATGTACAGCAGGTTCCATACCGATTGGTAGGTATTAGGCCGCGGTCGTTTTTTTGTGAAATATCTCTCAAGCGATATTTCCTGCCGACACCGTTGTCGCCCCACCTGGTGCGTTTTAACTGGATGCATGAACTGACGTGCAAAAATACTTCATCGGGTCACAAAATTCGGAAGTAATTGAGAAAAGACACATAAATTCATCGGGATCGGCGAAAACAGCTTTTTGTCCATAATTTTCAAAATTGACGTCTCGTGCAGTTCGCAGGGGCTCACATTTAAATATTTTGTCAAAATGTATTACGAGAGACGCAACTTTTTATGAGAAGTGTAATCGTTTTTCTAAAAACAACTGACACTAATACCTACCAATCAGTGTGGAACCGATTGTACCTATGTTTGACACTATCGGGGCCTCCTGGTTTCTGCATACCATTTTGGTTGTAGAATTGGTTTGAGACTGTAGATTTGGTTTGAGTGGTGGTACCCTAATCTTGCGAGGAAATGGAAAGGGAGCGGTGGATTGGCCAGCAAACCACCAGAAGGGTCGTAGCATCACCCCCTCACTCCAAGATAGCAGTGGAGGACCCTATATGTACATTGTACAACTGTATGCACAGGGGAAAGGTCGAACAAAGAGGGGATCCGGGGGCCCAGTACCCTGCTGCGCCACTGAAAATGACTAGCGATGATGTACCGCTCCACTGGTATAGAACCGCAATTCGGGAATTAACGTACCCTCTCCGCGCAGCTGTTGCCTGTCTTTTACTTCGTATCAAGACACCGAGTCATGTCGCTCGATTCACACGTCTGTAACGAGAATAAAACAAAAACGATGACCAATAATGCTCTATGGCCGGTACCTTTAGACTTATATCCGTTTGCGTTTTCCTTTTGTCATTTTGGCTATTGGACAAATAGTGAGGTAGAAAAAGGCACATACATATCTCCTAGTTTCGTTCAGATATTTCATGATATTTTGTAATAGAGAATCAGTGATAGAAATCCCAAATTAGTATAAGAAATTACTATTGCTGGTGACACCCAGCAAGTGTTACAATGCAGCATGGCTGGCACATTCTTCGAAATCTAAGAGATCGGTAACATGGCATTACCAAAGGTGGGAATCGCTACCAAATTTCTTCACCTGCTACTGCGAGTTCCGCTACCTCGGCCCACCGGAACTGCTACCGCTACCACCGTTACTTTTTGAAAAACGCGAAGCCGCTATACACCACTGCGCTCCTGTTTTATCGCATCTTTTCATCATAAATCGTCACTAAAGTGCTAACTCAAAACTTGTTTTCCATTCATGTCTTAGAATAAATTTCCATAACAGCCAGTGCCGCGGCGTCGGCTGTCGACTCCGGCCTAAATGTATGCCTCAAAATTACTTGTAACATTCTTCTGGGGACTTGATGGGGACAAGTTTGTCTGCAGAACATTTGCATGACGAAATCTAAGGCGTGGATGTATTCTCTATTGATATGAACGACTAAAACAAAGCCTGGAGTCGGAGCCGACTCAGTGTGGGTGCCGGCATCGATACCGGGTAGTATTTCAACTGGAAAGCTCTTAAAGCAAAAAAAAAGAAAAAATAACGGGATTTCACTTTTCCAACGTTGGGTGATTCTTTTGGTAACAAGTTCAACTTTGAAGTAATACTTTTTGGGATTTTTTTGCCCCGAATCATTTTTTACTTTCGGCCAACCCGCCGCCCTGATTAAACTGTGTTGTATGAAAAATTGTAGTTTTATTGTAGGATACATGAGTGTCGCTGATTGTAAAAAAAAGTATGGGGGCCCAGCCAATCCTCAGCCGAGTACTGATACAATCTCAACTCCCTGAAACCAAAAATTCATCGGATTTAGGCTCTTTGTCACCCCTTGCACTGGCTGGTGAAAATATTTTCCGATTTCTTCCCAATTTTGCTAAAATCAGGAAATTTTTCGATGGAAAGTGGGGGTCAGGCCCTTCATCCCCCTTTGCGACACGCATGGAAATATTTGCAAACACAATCACAGAACAAAACATTTATTTTATCTCCTTGTTTTTTTCTGGTGGAAAGACACATTTCTCTTGACCTCCATCTCCTTATTTTATTTTGGTGGTAGTCATCTTAACAGGCATCCGTGACGTTAGCGGTTTTCAGTTCTTTTTTGAGTCCGCTGTCCGCTACTGCGCTACTTTCTTAGGCGTTTACAAGTTTTGTCCAAGCTATCTCAGGTGCGGCTTCTGTTATCAATGTCTCACTAAAGTCATCTTGGGACTTGTCACGGAAGCTCCGATCTCGCCATCTAAACGAGCAGTTCCCGCAATGACGGGTTGATTTGGTAGTCAAAGTTCAACGTCGCACAAAGCACAGGGACATCCGCCCCGCTCAGGTCACCCTTTCACCAGTCAGTTGCCAGCCGACCTTCATCGGATAGATATTGAGCGCCGGAGTGTCTCAGGGGAAATGATCCCAGGATTTCACCCATGCACTGCCACTGCACGGTTTCCTGAGCAGCGGGCCGGAAACCGAAGCTCTGCCAACTGAGCTGCCGGGGCGGCAGCTCAGCATTGATGACATCTGTTGGGAAGGAGAGCTTTTACAGAGACGAAAGCTGATAAAATATTTTGTGTTTGTAGAAGCCGCTACCTCTTCTCTGCTACCACTTCGAGGGTCCGAGAGTAGCGGAGCGGCAGAGCAGCGGACTTAGTAGAGTACCGCCCGGCTCTGGACAATACTGCAGGTGACGGCACGTGCCGCTTTTTTTCCTAGGTCAATTTGGGATGTCCCAGATTCGATTCAAATCAGAACATCTCAATCGGATGGTAACTGGCCAGATGGCTCCGAGACCGAGGAGAAATGAGAACCAGTTGAAAGCAGCCAGACAATGGAAGACGCGACCCATTAATTTTCGAAGAGGACAAGGTTTTCTGGCCAAACGTTAACGACCTCTATTTTGAGGGAGAGCTTTTCCGAGACGTTTATATAGTCATCTTATCATGGTATATATTATAGTATAGTATATCTTATGCAAGACGTTCATAAGTGTTTGATCAGATGCTGATGAAACAATTTGTTTAACCCGCGCCCCACCGGGGGTCCGGCGCCACCTTCGCCCCACCGGGGCCATCGATGGCCCCCCTCTAACTCCGAAAATATGGGGTTAGAGCAAATCTGCAAAGTGCATTAGAAAGCTCGCGTGAATTCAATAAGAAATTACTAAGCATATTTAAGCGCTCAGGTCAATGATTTGACCTCCAGAGGTCAAGTTAGGTCACGATAGGCTATGTTCACTCAAGTATGCAATGCTTAAGAAAACTGGGCATAACTCGTATGCCATTAGAGCTATTGAGGTCTGGTAAACTACATTGGATAGAAAAATGCCAGAACTTTCTCCGTTATGTCGAACGTAATGACCTTTCGCCAGTGGTTTGACCTCCAGAGGTCACATCGTGACCTCATATGACCTGAGGTCATCAAAGGTCATAAAGTGGCCTTGCCGTACATCAAATGAAAGCTAGTGATGAGACATACGTGATGGTGTTTGTTTCAACGCTCTAGCTTAATTAGGTCAAAAGTTATTGCCAAAATACTGCTTTTGACCCCTGGTGACCTTGGATGACCTTGTAGAGATCAAAGGGAGAATATGACCCCTGGGATCCGTAAAGAGTGTCCAAAAACGCTTTTCTGAGCAAGACAAGCATTTGCAATCGTTTTTGTGGCGTTTAGATCATAAGACAGCTTTTTCCCATCTTTTTTCAATGGGAGAGGTCACCTCGTGACCTGACCTCAGGTCATGAAATCGAAAAATCCCGGATATACACCTTGTAGACCCTGGCGCGGGGCCATGAACTGTAGGAAGCTTCAAATCGATCGAAAGAGAAACGTAGCTCTTATAGAGCTCAAAAGTTGAAGTGAGGTGACCTTGGTTGACCTCACCTGGTGACTTGAACGTGGGTGACCAGGGGTAAAAATTTCAGGGATGGTGTAAAAATGATGGGGTGAGAGATAGAGCTCTTAACCGCGGTCGTGCGTTTCGTCGTTTTTTTCTGCTATCCCGAAAAAACCTTAGGAGGGGCCATCGATGGCCCCCAGTGGTACGAGGGTTAATGCGTTGGTTGCCATCCTGTTTTAGGTCAACATCGGTACATCTTTCTCACCAGAAACTCTTGGTTTTCGTCAGATATTCATATGGTATATGACCTCAAACTCTATGCGTACATCCACGGGAAAGCATACAGCCCTGCCTCGGATGATGTAAACGATGCTGGACTTACCTGTGCTCTAATTGAATCAAAAGTTCAGGCTCATCGAGAAACCTGCCAACGCTCAAGACTACTATGGAAATAAGGTTTCGAAAGGAGCAGCGACTACTTTATACTCGCCCTGTACCAAATCACAGGCGAACCGCAGTAAGACAGCTAGTCCCTCAACGGCAGGACGGAGCTGAAGATACACAGGAAGCGGGAATGGGGGAGGAGGGGGACCGGGAGATGCGGGGAGGCAGAGCTGCGACCCGAATCTCCGCGCTGATCCCCAGGTAATCGGCACATCCTGCGGCTCCCCGCGGCGGAAGCTGCCCGTCGCTGCCGACGCCAGAAATATGCCGGCGTCGTCTATCATCGGCGGCGACACGGCGCTGCGCCGGCGGCGCTACGTGCCCCGTCTGTTTTTCCCCTCAGGAAACGCCCTCAGGCACGCGCCGCGTGTTTGCCCCAACAACAGTGGCGTCTGTATAGACGGGGGGAGGGGCCGCGCGTGCAATGCAGACAAATGTGGGAGCCGGTTAACAGAACGTCCGGTGGAGCTGGAAGAATTCGAAACGCACCGGGTGTCGTTCATTTTTCGGGCGTCAGCGCGCGGTCTATGGGAAAGACAGCTGGCGGTGGGTCCGACTCTCGGCCCCCGCCGGTACCGCCACCGGTGTTGCCGCGTGCTGTTTGTTCGCAGAATCTGCGCGTCCTGTTTTTACCCGCAACTGCAAATAAAATCAGTAGGCCGGAAACGGCTTTTTGCGCAGGGCCGGCGCCGCAGAGACGGCGGTGCCCAGCCCGATCAGAGGAACAGGGGGCGCCCCTACACGGCAGCAAAAACAGCCGCCGCTCCGCCAAATCGATTGTTGGTAATTGAGAAAGCTTGCAAGAAAAACAGAGGACACGCTGTGTGCTATGATGACGATGCGAGCCGACCAACGGATCTACAGACAGCTGAGCAGGACACTGTCGAACGCAGACCGAGATGCCAGCTACCGAGAAATGCCCTGTTCCGTCTTGGAAACGTGCGTTTGGTTCATACCTTCCTCTGGAACTAGATATGAAACGTTGAAAGCAAATACGTGGGGAACGGGGGCTAGGGAACATATAACCCCTTTGTAAAAATAAAAAAACAAGTTACTGATTTCAGTCAAATTGGGGAAATTGAAAAGCTTTGTACCTAGTATGTGGGGAAGATAACAAGGAGCCCAAATTCAACGAGTTTTGTTCATAGATGGGAAACTTTTTGCCATCAGAAGGTGTACATTCTCTGGCCCCTTAGTTTTTCTCGGTGGCGATAGTTGTGGCTGTAAGATCAGAGGAAAGCCAGGAATAGGTAGCCTTTACAAACAGATATGGATATGTTAAAGGTCAGGTCAAATTCGAGAAACATATATCTATACCGCAAATAATTCTCATAAGTCCTCCAAGGAAATGTCCCTACGTTTTTCGTGAAACTCATTAAAACCCGCGCAGAAGACATATGTAAGAAATTGATATTAGAACTTATTCTGGAATTTAATAATCATGATAACTTTATAGATAATGATGGGCACACGATGGAGAAATAGGTGGTCCACTATCGTTTTTCTGCGATCGAAAATTTGGCGCTTGCGATCGTGATTCCACCATCGCGGAATATGGGGGAGACCGGGGCACAACGGACACCCTAAGTGTTTTTCTAACATAGTGAGCCCAATAGCGGGCCGAAAAGTTTTAGCTATACACCCTGACGTAGCCTAATAAATTGTGTCTCTAATGCAAGAGTATCAACTTAAAAAAATGCATTTGGAAAAACATGGCAGTAAAATATACAAGCTAATGTTTTTTGTCCGTTTTGCCCCAACCCTGGGGCATAATGGTTTTCATGAAGGGGCAAAACGGACAGAATGACCTGCTGTCATTGGACTTTGCCCGGTCCCCCAAATATATAATATATATATATATATAATATATATATATATATATATATATATATTTTTATAGTAAAATATAAGTTAACATGATTTAGGAATTTAAAACTAATTATAAAAAATTATATCACCATAACCTTTTCACTTCATCAGTAACAAATATATATATATAATATATATATATATATATATATATATATATATATATATATAATAATCCACATCCCTGGCAGCCCTGGTAATATGACAAAAACATCATATTATCGTTAAAGCGTTAACGTCTATAAACTCAGTGAAAAGTTTAACCAGCTCTAATTTTGGCCAAAGACTGCCCCCAACCTGGACCGGCCCCTGCCTTGTTTTCTAGCTGTTTCTGGACCTTACAACAATAACAAACTACATAGCACATCATCCTAAGTGAGTGGGGCTACCGGACCATCAAAGACCATTTTACACCATTAGTCCATTTTGCCCCTTCCGTTTTGCCCCACAGCTACTCCGATTAAAGTTTTTACGTATAAGAAAAAATAGCAGGTTTTGATATTTGAAATTACCCCTACCCTAAGCCTACATTGCCACCTATTCAGACATATCACCATCAAAACTGAACTCTGTTGGTCACTCGAAAAACGAAGATTTAAAAGTTGTAAATATCGTAATACTTACCGGAAAACCCTCTCCAGCCAGCCCGCGTCGAAATGGTGCCGCTAACTGACGATATACACGCTATATTCTGACGTCCTTTGTCTAAAGCAGTAGTTAATATTCTAAAATCTAGATGGAAACACCAGCAACATACCGAAATAGCTAAAATCCGTTTTGCCCCAAAGTCCGTTTTGCCCCGGTCTCCCCTACAACACCCCCTACTTCAGTTTGAATAAAATCTCCGTTATCGCTTATCCAGCAATCTGTAATCACTTGGGAGATTTTTCTTGGAAGTAAACAAAACATCAACGGCCAACCCACTCTACCCCATGAAGTAATACCTGGGATCGGAGAACTCGATGAAGGGAGGAGAGGAGAGGGGTAAACGGACTAGAGAGGTGTCTGAACGCTACCCCTCGAACTCGGCTCCGAGTGGAGATGGTAGAAAGTAACGAATCGTGCTCGATAGCCTAAAAAATCACCACTTAACTGTTTAAATCTCTTTTGTTTAGCTCAGATTAATATTTATGTCGTGAGAGGTAACAATTAGGTTTATCAGAGGGTTGCAACGGAGAATTTGCTTTCTTCAGCAAAATTTCCAAATCACGACTGATCACTTTTTCAGACACGATTGAAATCCTTGCATCACGGCAATTTGTATATCTATGATAAAGGCTGCCAAGGTCAGCTATCAAAACTGACTTGGCATTATGTCAAGCCAAATTTACCATAAGTTTACGCATTTGCCGTAATGCACATTAAACTCCCAATGGGAAAACAGGCACAATAAAATCAAATTTAAATAGTCATCACTATTCATTGTGCAGCTATTAACATTTATATATAAACACCTGCCGATGTGCCCGCAGTTGACCTCTCAGAGGTTGCAGTTCTAAGTTTTCAACCTCAACCTCGGATATGGCCTAATAACACCATCGTTCCAGAATCTCAGAGGTAGTCTGGGTATAAAGGATAATTTTATCGATCATTTTATGGTGTTATCTACTTTGTATCGACTAAGTAGGAAAATATTACTTTTCTCATTAAATGATATAGTTAAATAGTTCCTTTATCTAACTTAAAGTTTTGTATCGGTACGGTCAGCCCACTTTGTGCGGGAAAGCTCAAACATATGTTGTGCCAAAGGGCCGAGTACAGGGGCGCTGTGCACTGCTGTTTTCTGTTCAGCAGCAGGGGCGGGGGAGCAGAACAGCCGGATGACAAACCCAACCCTGCGCAGGAGCGCGGATAAATCGCCGCTCAGTCAAATCGCGGGCTGGAATTGTGGACCCTGGGATATAAAATCCGCATTCACTGAATGGCTTCACATTAAAAACAAATTCCAGGATCGAGCTTGGGCTGTGCACGATCGTAGGATCGCGAACCAAAGCTCCGCAACATTCAGCGTTGGTTATGTATACCGAACATACAACATAACAAATGACATGGAAGAAGTTACAGAGAGAATTCTGCCTGATGTTCCCCACATGCATCGAGCGTATTTGGGCCAAACAGAATTACCCACTTTGAGAGTGTGTCGTTCGAGTGCAACACGAGAAGAACGCAGTTTCGAACAAGTTCTGTAAATATTCTGGGAATGTAGCCTAGCTCTGACGCCTCTGGAGTAAAAAACACAGCTAGGAGTAGGTAAGTGCGATGAAATCTGCAAAATGCAGCCATGCCGAGTGACATTGCCATGTTATTTTTACGGGGGGGAGGGGGTGAATTCTGGTCCGGGGATGGCCGCGGGGAGGGGCAGTGGTTGGGCAGGAAGGCGAAGACGGCATTAAATAACTGTTTTGTAGAGCAGTGACCACAACCGAGGCGGGACAGGAGTAGGCAAATTAGAGGACATTTATGTAGATCCACACATTTAGAAGCGAGACAAGCTTAAACCTCGATCAAGCTCCATAATTTTCCTTGGGGAGGGGGATTTTCCAGCTGACTCACCACTAATGGGACTCGTCCCCATCCCCCCCGCTTTCGACGCCCATTGCCCACAGGGGCGGAGATCTAGTTTTGGGGGCCAAACCCATGTCTGTCTCTCCTCCTGGGGGATGGGAACGAATATTTTTGCTCTACAGACCTAGTGTAAACACCTTTTTCAGTGCTCAACAGACCTAGTATAAGCTACCTCTCCAAGTGCATGATCGCTCTCGGGAGTGGGCGGGGGGTGGAGCGAATATTTTTGCTCTACAGACCTAGCGTAAAACTTTTTCAAAAATTTCCGGCGTTTGGGGGCCAAAGATAGTTGCCCCCTCCAGCGCTTGGGGGACATGACCGGAATGGCCCCCTGCGTCCCCAATGATTGCCCAGCCCCTATCCACAGCTGACGCTGTTCGTGGTAAGTGGCCACTCAGTGACAACCGAGGGGATAGACTGGGCCCCCTCCCCTCAGTCCAGCAGCCCTCCTCACCGGCGCAGCGTGAGCCCTGCCTCAGGTCACGGGGTCGCGTTACTGCCCAGGGAGGGGGGCGGAAACAGCCGGGCCCGGTCAGAGCCAGCCGACGGGTCGGAAGTATGCCCTAATCGGAGACACAGGTGCTGAAGACGAGCCGGAACTGGTCATGGGAATGAGTGCTGCTCACCATGGCACTGGTCAACAACTCATAGGTCTGAGACTTTGCTAGCCACATGACTTGTATATAAGCGGGATGGGGACACAATCTGTTGACATGGCTTCATGCTTTTACCACAAGGCTGGGACTTATGAAGTTGGCAATTTCCAGTGACCATTTTCATCATAGGCGGATTCAGGATATCCGATCGCGGGGGCTGGAGCTGTTGGCCTGCGATGGAACTGGTGACCTGGCATACAAACACACACTTTTACACACCATTAGGAACCTCTTCAGCGTTAAATACTCTGTCAGAATGGTTCCACCTTCCATCCAAACCCTGCCCCTCACCAATTGGAAATCGGCACAATATTTTATATATCTCGCTGGTTCAAGGCTTTTCAGATACTTGTTTAAACCAAAAATTCCAGTCCCGAAATGTCAATGACCTCGCAGAGGCCATATATAACCATCGGTCGCTGGTCATGCTCAGTGGGGTGACTTCAGCACCAGTGGCATAAGCATATTCGTCGCGACCGACGTGACAGCTTACATCACCGACAGTAGCTTGCCGATCCGCTTTTATGCAAAATGAGCCGTGATTTCGTCACCTCTCAGCGGTCCATGCAGCTGATGTCATCACGAATACACACCACAATCGGTGCGAAAATCGCGGCCCACAGGGGGCAGGGGCGGACGCGAGTGAGATCACCGGGCACGTTCGTGAACGCCTGAAAACGGTGGCTTGGAGGGTCACGGCCAACACGCGATGTATTGAACCTGGTCGAATCGCGTACGCTCCCCACGAAGGACTTCTCCGTCGTTCGCAATCATTAGAAGGTACTCATGTTCAGTGGCGGTTCCAAGAGGGAGGTGGTAGCTATGGGGGCTCAAGCCCTCTTCCGAAATGTTCGAGCCCCAATAATAAATGTACAGGTGAGGGGCTTCCCGAGATACTGGTGGGTCAGGCTCGAGCCCCTTAGCCCCCTCAAATTAATTCCTGTGTCCGCGACTGCTCATGATACATAAAACCACTTAGGTTGGTCAAGACCACTTACGCTCACGGTTATAACTGTTTTGAAGTTTGCGAACCTCCACAGGAGAGGACCATATTTTCAGACGTCTACTGGTTCAAGACCAAACATTCACGCAGCGCACTTTGTAAGCAGCCAACTTTATACTAGTTGGGATTCCCACGCAGACGCAGTAGGTACTATTTCCAATGCTTCGACTACCAAAAAACTCTAGCTAAGTAGCACCCACGAACGCTTTGCATTAGCTGAGGTGCGCTAGTTACGAAGCGAAGGCGTGGGGTTAGGGCGTTGGGCGAGAGCAGCGCCACCTATCGTTGTTTCACGGTGCAGCTTGTTGCCTCAGCCGTCAGTGGCGCTAGCGTAGGCTACAGGACGTTACATATTGAGCGGTGAGGATGAGCTACATGATGAGCAACGACTCCTAGGCTTGAGTCAGCTACACTTCACTAGGTTTAGTCACGCGTTTAATCAGACTAGGTCCAATTTCAGTACAAAATCCAATATATTTCACAACTTCCAAACGATTCACCATCACACCTCGACTACGATGAAACAAACAGATTCTCGATACAAAACATGTATGTACAAAAAATCGGCAGGTATACAATGCGTTTATGTACAGGATGTATCACAGCTATGGCACATAGTCACAGTTCGCACATGAGTCGCCCTCTCTAAGCTGCCAGCCGTCCTGAATAGCCGCCATTCGACACAGCACAAGATTCACCAAGCAGCAGCCCTCACCTGATCTCAGTAGCTCATTCCCTTCTGCGCAAACACAAACAACCGACAGCAGAAGACAACAGCACCGCCCCCCAAGTCGCGTCTTTTCAAGGACGAATGCTCTGGCAGACAGTCACACACACATACATGGTCTGGCCAAGGGGGGAATACATGAGGACATATAGGAATCCGGGCACGGGCGACGAGCCGAAAATAACTCCGCATACACGCACGCAGGCATCGGACGCTTGTCGCACTTGGAAGAGACCGGGTGAGGAATGGGCGCGGTTTCAGGAGTAGCAGGAATACGAGGAGGTATCATCGTGCGTTGACATTTGGCAGACCACGGGGTGAACAGCCCACAGAGTCGGGCGTCTCTAGAAGCAGGCACCAGCACTGTCAGACGTGGAGAGACTGAGAGCGAGCAGCGCCAGTCTCTTCTGCTTCCAACTGACGCTCCGGCACCGCATGACTGGAAACTACGTGTGACTGGCGAGAGCAGTCACCGCCAGGTTACCTACAGGCAGCTAGAAGACTGCAGCTCACCTCGTGGCAGTTAAGAAGTGCTCGGAGCAACTCGAATCTCGTGATTGGGACCTCTTGTGTGGTGCAAAGATAAAACATACACATTTAAAACAGCAGCTAGCTAAATAGTTCCAAAAATTGAACAAAAAATAGCATAAAATTGGACGCAGTAGGCAACATTCAACACAACAGAGTGACACAAAAATGGGCAGAAAAGGATATACCGCACAGAGGAGAAATGACGGTCCTTCGACGTTAATAAAAGAGAAGCAGCACTGATGAAGCCATTTGTACTGAATTCTCCAAAACATTTCCATTACCGCTCCGCCGTAGGGGGCAGCATGGGACCGGGTTGGTGGGGTACACAGGGCTGACGTATCCGGGCCTGTAGCGGGGCGCACCGAGACCAATCAATCCTCCCTTCGTGACTGACAGACACCATCCACCGCACAAACGCAAGCTAAAGCTCAGTAGAAGGCTTCCCTTCCCTGTCACAAATCGCAGCGATAAAACCCCGCGGGGACGCCGCCGGGTAACGTCGAGTCTACTGAGTTGTGTTAACGGCGCTGAGCCGCGCACCTTTCGGTTTTGCATAGCAGCCAAGATCGCTGGTTTAGTGCAGGTTTCCAGAGGTTCACGGACGCCAGCTCGGCGGGAAGAGCCTCAGCTCCTTTGACTAGCCGATACGGATCCGAACCTCTCGCCTTAGCGTCCATACCTCCGCCGATCAAGGCGATGAAGTCACAGACTGTCCAGTGAGGTTCTGCTGTCTGTTCAGAGGCACAGCATCAGGCCGCCGCAGACCTCCTTCCAGGAACTGCCGCTAACAGCCGGCGGATCCACGACCTCCCTCTGGCTGCGTGCCGCCGCTGCCGGCCCGGTGACGTCAGACCGCGGTGTGACGTCACTGAGCAGTGACGTCAGATGCGTGAGGAGGCGGCGTCGTCAGACTCGATGTCGCAGAGTTGTCCTGTGCCACCGTCTTCGCTCTGGCTGCCGGCCGTCAGCGACTCCAGCTCGTCGTAGGTGCCGAGCTGCAGTGGGCGGCGGTTCCGCGCAGGGTATCGATACCTGGCGAGCCGGGGTCGGACTCAGGGCCCAGCAGCGGTGCAGGGGGAGGTGGGAGAGGGCGGTAACCAGCTCACGGCGTCGGATACCGCCCATAGGTAGGTAGCAGTTCCTCTGAGAGAAATCTCAAGCTGATCTCCAATACCTTAATCATGGGACCATCTCAGAAGTAGCGTCTCAGCCATCAACC
The DNA here is from genome assembly GCA_034440635.1 of Lepas anatifera. Classification (NCBI taxonomy): domain Eukaryota; kingdom Metazoa; phylum Arthropoda; class Thecostraca; family Lepadidae; genus Lepas; species Lepas anatifera. Next base: position 1,499,539 of record JAOTON010002140.1, on the reverse strand, counting down.
AACTAGGCGTATCTGCATACATAGGTATTGAGCAGCAGCTATCGACAAAGAACTAGTGCTAAGAACGAAGTCTACGGCCGAGACTGCTGCCAAACTCTTACGTACGAAGAGCTACCAGCTGCTAGCGTATGCTCAAACTACAATGAAAACGAGCCATTGGTAAGTCCGTAACGGACCGACTACAGCCAATACCATCTCCACACAGCAGCGTCTCTCACCGGTCCAGCCTGTGCAGCAGCGAGTCCGGCTCCGTGTCCGTCTCCGCCCCGCTGTGCGCCGGCAGGTACAGGTTGGGATGTGGCACCAGGCCGTAGGCCAGGTCGCCGGCCCCCGCCAGCGAGGACAGCTCAGATCCAGATCCTCCCAGCTGGATGCCGTTCTCGGAGAGGATCCGGTCGAAGTTGGTGGGCTCCGGCAGGGTGTCGAGGTCGGAGGTGATGTCGTCGTCGTCGGCGTCGCCGCCCATGTAGTCAGACGTTTGGTCCTCGTTCAGAGTTTCCACCACCTCGTCGTCCTCACCGGCTGAAGGTGCGAGACAGACGTTAGAACTCAGTGCTGGGTTTCCAGAAGACAGCGTCACACACAATACAATACGAGGCACAATGGAAGTACTGCTAGTTCACGTGATCAGTTTCGTTTCCGTGGAGCAAACACCCGCTTCTACTAAAGTCCGCCGTGGGTAGTTGTTTACAAACGTCAGTTATAGTTGTGATTATATGCAGACTTACAGAAAAACCGTTATCAGCATAGAAATTCACTTAAAGCGCCACACTCCCCAAACAACGTGGATAGCCAAAAAGACGCGACGTGCCAACTGATGAAAAACAACCAAAGCTTCACACGTTGCTCCATGCATAATTCATGATATCCGCGAATGCCGTTCCGTTACATAATGTTAACCTCTGTTCAGGAAAATCGAACTGGTCAGAAACCGATAACGAACAATTCGCAAACAATATGCCAAAGCCTGACACAGCTAATTCAGGAGTGCCACACAGCAGGCACTAAGGTAAGTCTAATGGGCCCTCCGACCAACGTAAGGCGTAAGTGCAATTGTGCCGCAGAAGCGAGTGAGACGCTTTCTCCCGCGATTCCGAGGTGAGGCGAGTAACCAGGCACCGGTATAGAAAGCAAATAAATATCAATGGCTGATTATGCTCTGGAACACAGGTCCCATCCCAGGAGAGAGAGTGAACAGGCGGACGCAGAAGTGCCACAAGGCCATTCATCTTGCACCAAGGAGGCCCCACTTAAAATATAGCACGATGAGCTCTCTGAAAAAAGTTGAGTGCTCCGAAGAATGCCCGAAAGAAAACCAAGCCACGCAGCCAGATAACCCCAGCTGACGCCGCAAACGAAAACTAATTTTTGCACGAGCCACAACACATTGTGTAAAAGCCAATTTTTCGCCCCAGACTTACGAGTTAATACTCCAGCTTCTTTGTTCATCAACTGCAGTGATCAGGGGCACTTCTAATACCAGCCTAGCGTATCTCTTATCTATCAAAAATAATTCACAGTCGTATAAATTTAGCTAGGAACTGGTTGTTAGGAAACAGGGAGGAACTGGCGAGACGATTACCATTAACAGAGTTGGACTATTTCAGGCACTGCTTGAACAGTGGAGGCAGCTCACTACATACAAGCGACACTGTACTGTTAATAGCACAACGCCTTCAGATAAGGAAGCATGGGAAAGGAGAGCGTCACTCAGCATATGTGGTTTAACGCAGGCTAAATCATTTTGCAAAGTGCCACTATACCCTGGTTTCGAATCTTCTTGATGGGTTGCGAAACCCTGAAAGAAAACATAGAACGCTCGAGTTTATGGCTGGAAAAGCGGCATTCCGCAGACACGCTCCATGTTGTAAATATAACGAGAATTATACTAGATTGGAGGCACTACAAACATCTTCACCTTTCCATAAGAACACAAGACTGACTTTGCAAAACGAGAAGCTACAATCAAATGAGCTGAAACTAGAAATTTGTCACCTAGAAAACTGCAATTAAACAGCTAGCCTAACTAGCGGCGATCGCCTTTTCTAGATTCAACGTGATGACTACATTTTGCATGAGTTGGCCCCAGAATGAAATGTTTGGCTTCCAGACAATAATGACTGGCTGTCTCTGATATCGTGTCCGAAACCTGCGCCGCAGGAGGGCGCCACTCACCCAGCGGAGGGCGGACGGCAGTGTTGCTCTCGTTGCTCTCGTTGCTATGGTAACTGGAAGTGTCCTTGACCTCGGAGCCGGTCACCTCAGTAATGTTGGGCAGTGGGTTTTGGCTGGTGTGCGCCCAGTCTGAGCAGTCCCAGTGGTAGTCTGAGGCCACGTTTTATCGAGTCACGACACATGAACAAGAGCGGGGTAAAATCTCGGGGTAAAACACATTTTGCTCGATCGTCCGTCGAATTTGGCTACTGAAAACAAACCACCAAATTGTTGACAAGTAGAAAACCGATCATGGAGATAGGGGAAAAGACCGGGACCTGTTTCACGCGAGGACAATGAATGCAGTTAATTTTTGCCACTGTGGTATAAGAACCATTCTTAACAAAGTGTTTGCTCGAACTAATAGCTAATACAGCACAATAATTTCCGAGGGGATTCTGTTACCCGTGTGCTTGACTGAGCCGTTCACAAAAATGTGGGACGAAGTATTATTTTGTGTCCAAAACAAAATTAATATTGGCTAATGCGACCCAGCCAGAACAATTAAAGTGATGCTCTGAGGACAGGCACAACTAGGTCTGGCACCTGATGTGAAGACAAGTCCGAGACGCAGGCACGCTATCAGAAAGCAGCACGGATGCTGCCAACAATCTAGCTTCTACAACAAACTGATTGCAATTCAACTATCCACCCGTCAACAGCGGTCGTACCTGGCGTGTCCGGCGAGGAGAGAGCGGCGGCCCCCAGCTCACGTCTCGGTCTCTCCAGCGGAGGCAGCTGAATCCGATTCAGAGCCGCCAGCTGAGGGTCCGTCTGGTCTGAGGACGAGAGGGAGGGGGGGTCACCGGGGGTCACAGGGATCACTCACGGTACGGATCTGTCTGAGCGACAGACGAGAAAGAGAACGCAACATGTTGTTCTACTCCGGAGCCAGTCCGGGGTCTTTCCCAACCTCACGAACTCGATATCAATGGACAGTAACGAAGTCACGGCAAGAAGACTGCAAGCACTAAGTGTCAGCAAATGCGGCGGGATAAACCTTCTCGTCCAGCGGAAACAAAGACTTGACCTATCCCTAGGATTGTACACCCAGAGCATTATCATTGTATTTTAACGCCCTCAAAAGAATATAACCCTGAATGAACCCCGACAATTTGAGACACAGAACCGAACTTAACCCCCCCACCAGGGTCCAGCGCCACCTCCCCACCGGGGCCACATGGCCCCCAACCCGAAAATATGGGCTTAGCGCAAATCCAAAGTCAAAGAAAGCCGCGGAATTCAGTAAAAATACTCGCATGTTTTAGTGCCAGGCAATGGTTGACCTCCAGAGGTCAAATTAGGTCAAGATCGGCTATTTTCACCAAATATGCAATGCTTATAAACTGGGCATAACCTATGCCATTCGAGCATTGAGATCTGGTAAAGTACATTTGATAGGAAATGTCAGTCCTTTTCCGGTAGGTGAAACAGAAAGACCTCCTGCCAGTGGTTTGACCCCAGAGGTCACCTCGTGACCTAAGATGACCTAGGTCACGAAAGGTCAAAGACCTTGCCGATATCAAATGAGAGGACAAGACAAACACGATGGTGTTTGTCTCAGCGCCTAGCTTAATTAGGCAAAAGTTATTGTCAAAATACTGTTTTACCCCTGGTGACCTTGGATGACCTTTGAGAGGTCAAAAGGCAAATATGGCCCCTGGAATCCGTGAAAGGGTGCTAAGAACGCTTTTCTGATCAAGCTGAGCATTTTCAATCGCTTTGTGACTTTTAGATCATAAGACAGCTTTCCCCATGCTTTCCAATGGGAGAGGTCACCTCGTGACCTGACCTCAGGGCACGAAATCGAAAAATCCCGATATACACATTGTAGACCCTGAAGGGTCATAAAGTGTAGGAAGTTTCAAATTGATCGACTTGAAATGTAGCTCTTACAGAGCCAAAGTTGAAGTAGGTACCTTGGTTGACCTCGTCTGGTGACCTGACCTGGGTACCCGGGGTAAAAATTTCAGGATGGTGAAAATATCAGGAAGGTAGAACCCTCAACCGCGGCGCTGCGCCTCTTCGTTTTCTGCTATCCCGAAAAACCTTAGGGGCCATCGATGCCCCCGGTGGGGCAAGGGTTAAGACAACATAATATACAAGCCTTACGGCAACCAATTCCTGCCCCAAATGTCTTTGCCACAAATAGCTTCAACTAGCACAAAACACGCGTTTTGTTTCCGCTGACAACTCTCGGGTGACGCACCATTCTGTATCTTGTGCATGTCGTAATAGGACGGCTTGATGTTCTTGTCCATGTCCCGGTAGGACTTCTCCAGAGTGTTTGTGGCACTCATGTCAGACGCTGTGGCCGCCATAGAGGGAGCCACGCTCGCCGTAGGCTTGTTGAAGTTCTGCCGGCGCATTCGGGTGTGGGTCAGAAGACTGAACTTTAATAAAAGTGGACAAGTGTCATTTTGGGATTCCACAATTGGATGAGGCGGGATTACAGCCACATGCACGCCAAACGGACCTGGTGACGCGATGATCGATAGGCAGACAGATCAGAAGGGAAGTGTGCTGGGTGTACACGCAGAGCGTTGACATTCATTTCATACGTACCAAAAGTAATGACCCAACGCAGTGCAGGGTTCAACACGACTAGGCCAGAACTATCAACATCAAGAAGCCGAGGGTTAAGATACTTGAAACGTTATTACCGTGTGATATACTTCCAATTGGTCACAGGCCAAACAGTACCAACTTCAATAAAGGAGCATCCGCCACCATTCTTTATAGACGGTAAGAATACAGCAGCCTTATTGGACCTAATACAACGATCTATTTAAAGCACGTCCAGGTACGGCCTCAGCTTCTGCTGCGAGGCGGCTTTAGCGGCGACTCCCACCTGCAAGTACTGGCAGGCGCTGTGTGGAGGTGGGCCGTCCAGGTCGTCCGCCGCCGATCCGTAGCTGCGAATGGTGTCCAGGTTGTTGAGCGTCGAGTACTGCTGCGCCGTGCCGTTGTGGGTTCCGCCGGTGAACGAGGCCGGCCGAGCGGGGAGGGTGGCGGCCACCTGGCGGGACACGGGGGAGTTAACGAAGGGTCATGGACACCTGATAGGAGATGGAGGGAGTTAGCGAGGGGTCACCGACACCCGATGGGAGAGGTAAAGGCTACTGGTGGGATGGGGATGGTCAACAGGCTGGAGAGGAGGGAGTCGGTGAAGAGGAAAGCTGTGCCCATCTGATCGAAGTGGTGGTTTAATAGATGGTAGTGCTCGCCCCATACATACCTAATATGGGAGTCAGCATATGCCAGTTACTTCTAACGATTCATAGTGGACGAATGCTGCATTGTAACACAGGCACTGCCTACCAAAATACCCGAGAGGGCGGACCTCAGGATCATTATATTTCTTCGTCTGGGTGTTTTGAAAGGTAACATCAAATGATGCCTGTCCCAAATGCCCTGTTGCCCGTCCCAGATCCAGACGTTCTGAAGTGTAGCTTTAAAACCCAAATACAATATTTTACACAGGGTTTGAAGTACAACTGAAAAAAACTCCAGCAGCCGGGCACCCACCGAGCTGTTGGCGTCCAGGTTTGAGACCTTGGACATCCGCTGGTACTCGCCGCGCTGGTTTTTTGGCTTGATGTTCTGCAGCAGGATCTCGTTGGAGGCGTCGTCGGCGCGGGGCCGCCGCGGGGTGCGGCTCCGTTTCCGTCTGGACTGTCTCCAGCACACCACCAGGAGCGCCACCAGCGCCAGAGCCAGCACCAGCGCCACCAGGCCCACGATGTGCTCCAGAGTGATGGGCAGCTGGGACGCCGGCGCCGCTGCCGCCAGGCCGCAGTAGGTGCCTGTCCAGTTGGCAGCGCACAGGCAGCGGAAGGAGCCGGGCACGTTAACACAGGTGGCGCCGTGCCGACACGGCGACTGCAGACACTCATTCACGTCCACCGCGCAGGCGGGGCCGGTAAAGCCGCGACACTTGCAGATGGGCCCGAACGGACCGTCCTCGCAGGCGCCGCCGTTGAGACACGGGTTGGGCGCGCAGTGGAGGCCGAACTGACACCGGTCCCCCGTCAGCCGCAGCGGGCAGTCGCAGCGGTGTGTACCACCACGGGCGGTACACACGCCGCCGTTCAGACACGGCGAGGACGCGCAGGGCCGGGTGTCCACCTCGCAGCGGGCGCCGCGGTACCTCTCGCCGCAGGTACACCTCACGCCGCCCTGGCGGCCGGGGGCTGGCGAGCAGGTGCCGCCGTTGTGGCAGGGGTGGGTACCGCAGGCGTGCGGAGGTGGCAGGGTCTCCCCACAGCCGGACTGCAGTCTGACGGTCCGCAGCAGACGCCCGCTGAGCCCGGCGTCCCGGGTGTGCAGCGGCAGTCGATGGCCATCCAGTTGCAGGTTGTCCAGGCAGCCGGAGAAGCCGCGCCGGGGCGGGGCCTCGGAGCCGCTGTCTCCGGGGGCGGAGGCGGCGCCGACCAGCAGCAGGCCACTGGCAATGCTGAGGACGTCGTACACACCCGGCGCCGCGCCCTGCAACAGAGCGGCCGGGTCACCAGGTCACAGAGGCAACGTACCGAGAGCGGACATCGTCAGCCTGGGTGTCACGCATCACTTGGTTTGGTACCAGACATGAACCTAACTAAAATACAACGAAAGTCCATTTGCCCTACTTTGCGTCGTTGTTACGAGGGCATATGTATTTCATCAGATATTGTGCAGCTGTAGAGATAGGCCACACAGAGTTCAGCGTTCCTCAACCCAATGATTCGCATTACAAATGGCGATACAATTCAACAGCTCCTGGGAAATTTGGACTAGATTGGACCTCCCTTATAAAAGCCAGACCAGTTACCCTCCCATACGTCACTTTTCATGACTATAATTTTACAATTTATGCCGCCAATTCTATTTTTCCACAAATGTATTAGCACCCCTACGACATGCGCAATTTCCTGCTGGGTCATAATAAGTCGAATCACCCTTTTAACACCAGACACGATGATGATGATGATCCCACCATCCACACTGGTGCTGCCGTGGGGAGTCCAGATTTCACCAGTGCGAAGCAAGGCCGTACCTGCGCGCCGTAGCGTCCGTCCACCAGAACCTCGGCACGGTTGCCGAAGCGTTTGACGTTGACGTTGTGCCAGCGGTCGTCGTTGAACTGCATGTCGGGCACCCTGACCAGTCCCTCGCCGCTGCCGCAGTCGAACCGGTACTGGATCTGACCGTTCACCATCTGTGCAGGCCGCAGAGCACGGGTTAGACTACAATCTCAGGCCCAGAACGGGACGCGTTGCGAAGGAAGGTTTGGCTGTAACATTTCCCATTTTGGCTATGGTTTAAACAGTTCTGGTTACTATGGGTACACGAAATACCCTTTAACCGATAACTTTAATACATTATGCAAGCAATCACGACAGTTAAGATGCAGTTTAGTGAATTCAGCACCGTAGTAAACAAAGTTAGTTCCCGAAAGGAACAGCAATGACTCATGAACGAAGTACACAAGGAATTTTGACTTGGATCTACTCCAAAAATAAACAACAAAAATCGTAGAGCCCAATCTACTTTAGCAGCGTTCCCGAGTGTCGGCTCTCACCTCTAGAATGCTGTACTCGACACCCTCAGCAGAGTGAGCCAGCGTCCCAGTGGCCTGCCGAGTCCTAAGACTGAGCGCCATGCTGAACCTGCGGTCGGCCGGCTGCAACATCCTGTACTCGGCCATGCCGTCGCCTTGCAGCGAGAAGGGCGCGTGCGGCGTGTAGCACTGACCGCGGCCGCACTCGGAGGCCCGCAGCTGGCAGCGGGGCCCGGTGCGGCCCTCAGGGCAGCGGCAGGTGAATCCGGCCGCCGAGCTGTCCGGCACACACAGCTGGTGCTCGGGACACGGCGCCCGGCCGCACTCGTTCACCAGCTCCTCACAGTAGTCACCTGGCCCACCGGCACTCCGTTAGAAACCAGGTTTCTTTGTACACTTTTGGACCCGAAAGATTTGCGGGTAGCTGGAGTTTTGCGACTTTTTATCATGCTTGAGACAGAAAACAGGGTCAAAGCTTTAGATAAGAGTGTTCTTTGAAACCATTTCAGTAAAAAGAGCCGATGTTTTAGCATTCTACAGGTTTAAAAAGAATGATAAGGCCAGAAGACGAAATCCAAAAGCCCCGATTATACCCACATCCAGGCCATCCACCGCCGCACTCTCACCTCCGAAGCCGACGTTGCAGCTGCAGGAGAGCTGCCTGGTGTGACGCGGGGACACGAAACTGAGGACATCAGTAGCCACGCTGACCACCAGCTCCGGATCGAACACGGCCAGGTCCTGACACTGGCCGTGCCGGCAGGGGTCGGCCGTGCAGCCGTCCTCATCCACCGCCACCACCTGGGCGCCGAGAACTCGCGCCAGGGCGGCGCGGCCCGCCTTCAGACGCCGCCGCACCAGCGCTGCCTCCATCCAGCCGGTGCCGCGCCGGACGGCCAGCAGCACGTCCAGCGCTGCAGCAGCGCCACCTGCGTCCACAGACCGCTGCCGGCGGCGGGAGGACCGGGAGGGCTGCACGCTGAGTATCTCCACGTCCTTGGACCGCACTTTAAGGTGTTTCCTGAGTGCGCGCCGCAGGGGTTTCATGTGGCTCATGACGAACTGGATCGGCGTCATCGGGCCGACAGTCAGCGCCACCGCGTGGCGCGCCATCTGTGCAGTGATCGTCCTGACCTCTACCGTGACGGTGGTCTGGGAGGTGAACTTGCCGTCCGTGACGGTCACGTTCAGTCGGTACAGCCCGGCGTCGATGCCGGCGAGAGTCACCAGCGAGCCGTCGTCGGGATCGACCTCAAACAGCCGCTCCATGCCAGGGGAGGCGTCCAGAGAGAACTGCAGGCGGTCGTACGGGTCCTGGTCGGAGGCGTGGATGCGACCCACCACCCCGCCGGCGAATCCGTCCTGGTAAGCCTGCAGCTTGATGTAGAGAGGGATGCACACTGGAGGGTACTGCGGCTCTTCGATAATCTGACGAACGGCAGAACAGCGGGGTCAGGTAAGAGTAGATAAACAAGTGACGGAACTATTATGAATCGATCGTATTTACAGATCCAGTCAATAGCATTGATTTCTGACAAATTTTGTTTTTAAAACATTTTTACCACGGTCTTCACCAATAAATATGTAACTAATCGCTCAAAATCATACTATGATTCAATAATGGAACGGATAGCCTTGCGATAACAATTTTTTGCATACCACGGCGTGAGAATCACCAGCATATTAATCAAAGACTAATAGAAAAACAATACAAATAATGTTGCTGCATGAACAAAGGATAGTGAGTTTACTTATTCCTCGAACTAGTTACAGAAAAAGCTGACCTTGATGGTGACCCAGGTCTCGGAGAACCTGGCCGCTACTCCATTGTCGTAGACGCGCACCAGGAGGCGGTACCGGTCCCTCTGTCGGTGGTCGAACTTGGCTGCAGTGCGCAGCAGGCCGCTAGATGTCACCACAAACCAGTTGCCCGTATTGCCCTCGGCGATGTCGAAGGTGAAGGGTCCGGCGTTGGGGTCCTCGTCAGCGTCCGTGACGATGAAGACAAGCAGCTCGTACCCAGGCGGCTTGTCCTCCTGTGGGATGTAGTGGTCTGTTGAAGAATAATGCTCTTCATCTTTGTCACGCGGATTTCACTCTTTGCCCTGAGTTAATAACGTTTTGACAAGTGACAGCCAACAGACTGGTAAATGACGGTGGAACGCACGTGATAGGTAGACTATGTAATGATGCAGTTAACTGCTATGAAGGTGAGTTATTGATCGAAACCGCCGACCTTATTTTTCAGTCCATCTCAAAAATGTTTCCAAAACCACAGTCACAAGATAATCATTGCATTTACATCAGTAATTTTCTTAAGAACATGCATTTGACCACTTTTGCGATTACCAAAACCATCAGAATCAGAAAAACAGTGTTCTTGTCAGCTACTTGGGCTTTAGGGTGCAACAATATTTAGATCACATGGCAGCCCTGATGACCTGTATGACGGCGCTGTACTCGGCCTGTGAGAACACTGGCGGGTTGTCGTTGACGTCGGTGACCAGCACGTTGACCTTGCAGGAGGAGCTGAGGCCCGGGTGGCCGCCGTCGGTGGCCGTCACCTGCAGACTGTAACTGGACACCTGGCGGCGAACAGACCAAACTCAGTCACGGCCGAGAGACAAGGCCGCACCACCGCGGTTTCAATCAGACACCCAAAGGCTGGACGAAGAAGGCGTACACAATACAAGTGAAAGGGCACCGTCCATGTCCTGTTATTTTCAAGTGCTGTCTAAAGTGCATCTAGCTAGGAATGGAAAACTGAAATCACTTCAAATCACAATTGATAAATGCACTTTCCGTACTTCAGTTGGTTTGATCTGCGTTGTAGACTCCAATAATAGCCTGAACGAACCCCTCTCCTCCAGCATCCAACACTCACCATCTCCCTGTCGAGCTGAGTGGCCACGTAGAGGTGACCTGAGCTGGGGTCGACCCCGAACTGGCCCTGCCGGTCCCCTCCCGTCACCGTGTACTGTACTCGGGCGTTCTCCCCGGCGTCCAGGTCGGCCGCGTGGACCTGGGGAGAGGGAGGGGGAGGGAGGTTAGGGTCCCACGGGAGAGCGGCCACGGTCTGCGGAGCTTTACAACAGGCTGAGCCGCCAGGGAACAGGGAAAAAGGTTCACGAAATCAGGAGCGTGACAAAAACCACAATCACATTGTGAATATGCGTCTTGTCTACAAGGAACTTTCGCATATCTAACTTTTCATTTCGGCGTTCGTTATTGAGTTCATGAAAATGTAGCTTCCTGAATACTTCGAACTCATTGATTCTTTTTCGAAGGGGAACGATTATCGATCACACCATCAATCATGCAGGTTTGAAAACCGACGAAGACCGCAGAAAGTTATACAGTTAGCTTTCGTTTGTATTGATTAAAACTAACCATTAACAATGATGAACACCAGCTCATGATTTATCAGTCTTTTATAAGCGTTTGCTTTCATTTGTATTATGTGCACGTTTTAACAGAGCCTCACTACTCACCAAAAATCACCAAATGTCACCTGCCCAACTACATCGTTGCTACACTGCTACGGTCACTACGCCATTTACAAAGAATAGTGCGGCTTATCAAACTTACCACCGTGCTTTAGATATCAGGGACCGGTTCTAACCTGCAGCAGCTTATGTCGTCTGGGTACGTCCTCCTGCACAACGGCGCTGTACACAGTCTGACCGAAGACGGGCGCGTTGTCGTTACAGTCTCTGACAGTGACGTTGACGGTGGCGTGGTTGCTCAGCGGGGGAGTGCCGCCGTCTCGGGCCTCCACGGTGACCACGTACTCCCGCGCTCGCTCGTAGTCGAGCTTGGCCATCACAGAGATGATACCTGTGAAGGGATCACAATGTCAGAGTATGTACCCCGCTCTCGCTCGTAGTCGAGCTTGGCCGTCACAGAGATGATACCTGTGAAGGGTCCCAATGTCAGAGTATGTACTCCAGCACTCGCTCGTAGTCGAGCTTGGCCGTCACAGAGATGATACCTGTGAAGGGTCTCAATGTCAGAGTATGTACTCCCGCACTCGCTCGTAGTCGAGCTCGGCCGTCACAGAGATGATACCTGTGAATGGTCCCAATGTCAGAGTATGTACTGTGCTCGCCTGAAGTCTAGCTTGGTAGTAAAGAGATGATGCCTATTAAGGGCTAATGTGTCAGATAGTGTACTCCATTGGCCACTCACAGTCCTTCTTGGCTGCAACTGAAACGATGTCTATGAAGGGCCACAGTTCCACTGTGTTCTCGGCGATCGCGTGACCCCAAAAGAACTCACATATAAAACTCAAATGAGGATATAAACTGCAAATCATAAGATATAAAATAGCGTGAGTTGGTCACCGCCAGTATAACAGCTCATTTAAGTCAGCAATTTACAATGCTAAAACCACGAACACCCGGTGCTCCACTTACCGGTTTTGGGATTAATCTGGAACATGTTGTGCTCGTTGCCACCGATGATGGTATAGCTGATCTCGGCGTTGACGCCGGAGTCCCTGGACGTGGCCAGCAACTTCAGTACCTCGGTGCCCACGGTGGTGTTCTCCAGTACCGAGGCGTGGTACACCGTCTTCGTGAACTCGGGCGCGTTGTCGTTCACGTCTGCCGATACCAAACACCACGTGAAGGTTTGTACTTTTTCTCACTAAATCTATACCAGAGGACATGCAGCTTGCACTGACATCAACTTTGGTAGTGACCGGAGAAGTTTGTACTTTCTAAGTAATTGAAAGACTTGTACACTTGTACTTTTTTAGTAATGCACCTCACAATTGTCGCAACTGCGAACCTAAACTTTCCTCACCACCGCAGAAATACACTGAGTTACAAGCTTCTCACACGTCCTGTACCTACGCAGAGGCGGTACCCACCTGCTGTCAGAGGCGGTACCCACCTTGCACCATCTTCCCTATGTCAGAGGCGGTACCCACCCTGCACCAACATAGCACAACGGTGCTGGAGAGACTGACCCTCTATGCCAGAGGCTGTACCCACCCTGCACCAGCAGTATGACGACAGCGGTGCTGGAGAGACAGACCCTGTTCTGTGTCAGAGGCGGTACCCACCCTGCAACAGCAGTATAACGACAGCGGTGCTGGAGAGACAGACCCTGTTTTGTATCAGAGGCGGTACCCACCCTGCACCAGCAGTATGACGACAGCGGTGCTGGAGATACAGACCCTGTTCTGTGCCAGAGGCGGTACCCACCCTGCACCAGCAGTAGCACAACGGTGCTGGAGAGACTGACCCTCTATGCCAGAGGCGGTACCCACCCTGCACCAGCAGTATGACGACAGCGGTGCTGGAGAGACTGGGAGTGCCGCGGTCGGCCACCCGCACGCTAATGTTGTACATGGGCTGCTGCTCGCGGTCCAGAGGGCGGCCCAGGGTGATGACGCCGGAGCTGGCGTCCACCAGCAGCTGCTCCTCCTCGGCGTCCAGCAGCGAGTACTCCACCTCCGCCGACACGCCTGACAAGCGGCGGGCAACGTCCACACAGTCAGCGACATGGTGAGTACGAAAGAAGGCAATATAGTCTGACTGGTGATTGGAACCCAGTCCTCTGTATGATTTTGCAGGAGGCGTTGCCGGCCATGGCACATCTTATGTAATTCGAATCTTCACAGTGTCAAACCAGCTGCACTGCAACATACTAGGCACTGATATGGTCCGGAAACACATGTCTCTCTCTCTCTCTCTCTCTCTCTCTCTCTCTCTCTCTCTCCCACCCTTCGTCGTCATCCTCGGCTCTGAGCTGTCCCAGGATGCTGTTGACCGGCGTGTCCTCCGGCACGGTCAGCGACAGCACGCTCTGGGGCAGCCGCGGCGCGCAGTCGTTGACGTCCGTCAGCTTCACCGTTAGCCGGCTGACGCACTCCCACTCGGCGCGGCCCCGGTCCTGAACGTGTGCCTGAAGGTGGTACACAGGCCGCGACTCCCTGTCCAGCGTGCCCGAGACGCGAACGTGACCTGGGAGGAGACAGGGGGGTGACGTATACTGGTGGAGAAGCCGACAGTATCGAGGTTACTTGTGCTAGCCTGTGTGGATTAGCGTATCTGGCTGGGGAGCTACATCACGATTGAAGTAAAAGTTTGCAACGAGGCAAAACCTGTTCCGAAAAAAGGCCAACACACACAACACCTTTCTCTTTTAGGATCCATTCAAACAGTTGCGCTCGTCGAATCATACCACGTAAATTTGGTCATTACCTGATCTGTATCATAACTCACAAACTAACATTACGGGGTTTTACACCTTCCCTCACAAGCAGACATGACAGATATTTTCCCAAGTTCTCATTTTCAGTTTTGCGTCCCCAAATCCGCCCTCGCAGCCGCCGCTGACCTAGCGCGGTGTCGATGGTGAAGTCGTCGGCGCCGTCGCCGGCCAGGTAGTAGCGCAGCCGGGAGTGTCGGCTGTCGTCGGCGTCGGAGGCGCGGACCGTCAGCAGGTGCTGGGGCGGCGCCGCCTCACTCAGCGTCACCGTGTACTCCTCCTCCTCACACACCGGCGCGTTGTCTAACGGGGGAGGGTCAGGTCAGAACGCTGCTCATAGACGGGGGTGTTGTCTGGCGAGGGAGGGTCTCAGGTTAGGACACTCCTCACCCATCAGGGTGTAGTCTGACGAAGGAGAGTCAGATCAGGACACCCCTCACCCATCGGGGTGTAGTCTGACGAGGGAGAGTCAGATCAGGGCTCTCCTCACCCATCGGGGTGTAGTCTGACGAGGAGAGTCAGATCAGGACACTCCTCACCCATCGGAGTGTAGTCTGACGAGGGAGAGTCAGATCAGGGCTCTCCTCACCCATCGGGGTGTAGTCTGACGAGGGAGAGTCAGATCAGGACACCCCTCACCCATCGGAGTGTAGTCTGACGAGGGAGAGTCAGATCAGGACACCCCTCACCCATCGGGGTGTAGTCTGACGAGGGAGAGTCAGATCAGGACACCCCTCACCCATCGGGGTGTAGTCTGACGAGGGAGAGTCAGATCAGGGCTCTCCTCACCCATCGGAGTGTAGTCTGACGAGGGAGAGTCAGATCAGGACACCCCTCACCCATCGGGGTGTAGTCTGACGAGGGAGAGTCAGATCAGGACACCCCTCACCCATCGGGGTGTAGTCTGACGAGGGAGAGTCAGATCAGGACACCCCTCACCCATCGGAGTGTAGTCTGACGAGGGAGAGTCAGATCAGGACACCCCTCACCCATCGGGGTGTAGTCTGACGAGGGAGAGTCAGATCAGGACACCCCTCACCCATCGGGGTGTAGTCTGACGAGGGAGAGTCAGATCAGGGCTCTCTTCACCCACCGAGGCGTTGTCTGATCGGGAGGATCAGACTCCGAAAATCAAACTGACTGGGAAATATAAGAAGGGTTGGGGCAGGCGTAGGTCAATGCCAGGTCATAGAACACACCTGATGGATTGGCAAATCTCCGGTTCGTGAAGTAATGTGTGAAGAAACATAGTTCCTCACACTATGCAGGTTAGAACATAATACAGTCAGAGGCCGGAGCGCAAGCACCCACCATTGGCGTCGAGCACGTCGATGTGGACGGTGGTGGTGGTGACCAGGGCGCCATCTGTGGCGGTGACGGCCAGGTCGTAGCTGGCCACCGTCTCTCTGTCCAGAGCGCTTCGCACAAACAATTCCCCGGAGGCGTCGCCGTTGGAGACCAGCTGACGACCGGAGGGAATCCGGGGTTAACTACAGTCCACTGAAGTGACTGGCGGGGTGATGGGATGTATGTGGCACCAGAAACTGGCACCTCTACCGGCCGCCCGTGTGACCCACTCCTCTCCAAATATAGTCGCTGGTTACCGGTCAACGTGTGTGGACGTACCGCGAGGCCAAAGCGTGCAGCGAGTGAGAACAGAACACGGGCAGTCGTGTTTGTATGGTTCAAGTTTGAAGCGTGGAGAAGTGGGCATTGGACAAGTTACTGTATCCCAAAAAGGATGCTCTGTGATTTAGCATGCTTCTATGAAACTTCAAACTGTTTCACACCTAACGTGCGTTTTTTCACTGGATAAAATAAGAAAATATTTGGAAGACAGCTGAACACAATTCTTTACACAAAGTCTTTACAGGAACCTACAGGCTGCTATCTACACACAAGTAATCTAAAGCTGTTTCAGAAGTATCTGAGAAAATGAGCATACCTGTCTGAAAATGTCATAACTGAAGCAGCGATGCCAGTTCGTGACTGAGCTCATTCCCATCCTTTCCTTCCACGTTTCAATACCTGGTTTCAGGACAACAATTTTCTCTATCTCCCCAAACGCCCTACCCACCGATCTCACCTCAAACTGTGTGGCAGGGTCTCCGCCGGTGATGTGAAACTGTACCGGCCTAGGGCTCAGGTCGTCGTCTGACGTGGTCAGACTCATGATGGACGTGCGCGGCAGGGCGTCCTCGTTCACCACGGCCATGTACTGCAGGCTCGCGAACACCGGCGCCGAGTCGTCGGCGTCGGCGACGCTCAGAACCAGGCTGGCCGTGGCGGAGAGACGCGGCGAACCTGCCGGGGGGAGGGGGAGGTCAGGAAGAGGAGACTACAGAGACGCAGCGAACCTGCCGGGGGAGGTCAGGAAGTGGAGACTGCAGAGACGGAGCGAGCTTACTGAGAGGAGAAGGTCAGGAAGTGGAGACTGCAGAGACGGAGCGAGCTTACTGAGAGGAGGGGAAGGTCAGGAAGTGGAGACTACAGAGACGGACCGAGCTTACTGAGGGGAGGGGGAGCGGTTACCGCCAGAGGAAGTACAAAATAGAGGGATAATGCACAACGTAGGGTTCCACGCTGAGCATGTCTGTGTTTAGAAATAAGAATCACTAATTGGAGGAGTTAGACCGAGGGCAATTCATTCAGATCATAAGGAGCAGGCGCAAAAAGAGGCGAATGAGGTATCTATAATAGTTAGCTATTATAGATAACTCCCACTCTTAATCTATTCTAAAAAAACTATATGAATACAGTTACTGCTGCTCAAACCCGCATCTCGCTATGGTCTGGAACCACACTCCCCCACTGCCACCCTGATCCGGGGTCACCCACCCCTCCCACCTTGGTCTGAGACCACCCTCCCACCCCCACCCTGGTCTGAGGCCACCCTCCCATCCCACCCCCACCCTGATCTGAGACCACTCCTCCCCCCACCCTGGTGTGAGACCACTCTCCCCTCCCACCCTGATCTGAGACCACTCCTCCCCCCCACCCTGGTCTGGGACCACCCCCTCCCACCCTGGTCTGAGACCACCATCTCCCACCATGGTGTGAGACCACTCTCCCCCTCCCACCCTGATCCAGGACCAGCCTCCCACTCACCCTGGTCTGAGGCCACCACAGTCAGCCGGTAGGTGTCGGCAGTCTCGCGGTCCAGCGGCTGCAGGGTGGTGACCCAGCCGGAGCGCTCGTGCACCGACAGCACCGAGCGCAGGTGAGAGGACTCCGGCGACAGGCGGTACCGCACCTGACCGTTAGCGCCCACGTCCGGGTCCAGCGCCGACACTGCACAGAGGGCAGCACCCAGCCGGTCACGTCAGTACAGAGGGCAGTAGCATGCCAGTTAGACCGTTAAATATGGACTCTGCAAATGCAGAAAATATACAGTTACGATGTTCCATTCTGAGGAGACCTCTCATTCATGATGGATGTTACTGGTGACGCATACTCAACTCCTCAAATAATGATGCAACTCACATTCACTGCTGATCTAACGAGGAATAGTTTCTGTGCACACATTCCTAAGAGCGCGAACAAGAGGGGGGGCACGGAGAACACGGCCACTCAACATTCAGATTCTTCGCCACTGCTCCTACACCGGGGCTGAACCTGACGTAATAAAGCCACATTCCCGGCATTGTGACGGCTATAGCTGCCCAAATCCGGATCGGTTATCGCGGTATTCTGCCTTAAATGAGAGTGTGATGTCCGATCCACTCTTCACCATATTCCGTTCATTACTGGCGCTAACCATCAAGGGATTGTACCAAGGCACACTAACAGCTTACCGGCAGGTAACAAATCGCTAACTGCACCGCAATGCACTCCCTCTGTACCACGGAACACACGCTGTACCATGCACGTACCAGCAGGTAGTTCCTTGCGGGTACAATAGCCCTTGCCGCGGTACAATAGCTCTGTACTAGTACTTCTAATACTAAACTGTACAAGTACCGGCGAACAGCTCCCACAGGCAGAAGCCCGCGTGTTGGACTCACCCTGTACCACGCGGGTACCGGCGGGCAGCCCCTCGCGGACGGTACCGCGGTACACGTCGGCGTCGAACTCGGGCGTGTTGTCGTTCTCGTCCATGACTGAGATGGTGATCTGAGTGTAGGACACCAGCGGGGGAAGCGAGTCCGTCTCCGCCGCGATAGTCACGTTATACCTGAGGAAAAAACGAGAGCTAAACACAAGCCGCATCGCAACAATTTTTTTATTGTAAGACAAACTAACAAAAACATGACTGTCCTCCTCTTTCTTCCCAAACACTTCTCTTCTCCGGCTAGAGAAAATAGTGCAGCGGCAGTTTTCATCTATGATGGGACTGGTGCTTCAGTGAGGGCCGATCGTTGGCCAAAGTCCCAGAGCGCAGACTCAGCAGGGATCGCCTCACCAGTCTCGGACCTCCCTGTCCAGGCTCTTGGCCAGGCTCAGCCGACCCTCGGCCGCCTCACCTGTCTCGGACCTCCCTGTCCAGGCTCTTGGCCAGGCTCAGCCGACCCTCGGCCCTCTCACCTGTCTCGGACCTCCCTGTCCAGGCTCTTGGCCAGGCTCAGCCGACCCTCGGCCGCCTCACCTGTCTCGGACCTCCCTGTCCAGACTCTTGGCCAGGATCAGCCGACCCTCGGCCGCCTCACCTGTCTCGGACCTCCCTGTCCAGGCTCAGCCGACCCTCGGCCGCCTCACCTGTCTCGGACCTCCCTGTCCAGGCTCTTGGCCAGGATCAGCCGACCCTCGGCGTCCACCTCGAACATGTCCATGGACGGCGAGTCGTGCACCGAGGCCACCGAGTAGGTGACGGTACCGCTGCAGCGCGCCCGGACCGAGGTGATGCGGGTCCCTGCGCCGCAGCACAGTACCAGTCAGGCAGGGGAGCATATGGAGCACATATCTGGGTGTAGGGAATAGAGTGACGATGACTGCACTCATCAGCTTCAACACGTATCTTTTATATATTCTAGTTCCGACAGTTTAACAAAAAATATTCAGCATGTTATATTCTGTGCTAGCGCAAAACATTTATTATAACTACTCCTTCAATCCTTTGGAGATTTCGAGGATAATTGTAATGATATAAAAAACCAACAGACTTATCCAAAAGGGAAATCAAATTCCAACCATACGGTTCACACGGAGCGCCCCCCCCACCCCGCCACATTACCGCCTTACCACAAACTGCGCTATTGCGACGCCGCGGGCGACCTGTACTCACCGACCGGGTCGCTCTCCGTGAGGAACACCACCTGAGGCCCCCGCACGCCATGGCTGCGGTCAAACACGGGCACACCCTCACTGTCCGGCAGCACCATCACGTCTACAGGCACGTCAGCGGCCAGCCGCTCCTGCCCGCCATCTGTGGCCCGCACGAAGAACTGGTACACCGCACTCTCTGCCGATAGAGGACAGCATCAGTCAGTCGAGTGCAGCACTTAGAAGCCCAAAGACATTACAATCTTCGCAGTTCCAGACAGTTACATAAAACTGATTTATACAGGTCTGGAATAATGTGAATAACAAAGGTTAAGCTGAAGTCGGCGATAAGCCTTACAGCCTACGAGTTATATCTTACTTTCTCATCAATCCCAATGCAAATAGGAATGGTCCTGTACTGCACTTAACCACACTCTCACGCCATAAATTGTGCCGTCTGTGTATATCAGTACCGAGTTCTGCGGGGCGCCGCATCAGAATCAGCTCCCCAGTCTCGGAGTTGACGTCCAGCGCTCTCCTGATGTCCGAGACCTCCGACTCGTAGATGGTGTATGTCAGACGAGCGTTGTCACCCTCGTCCGGGTCGTACGCCGTCACCTGAGAGGCGGGAAGCTCAGGTGTCACGGACGCTTCACGGGCAACACGGACACCTGTCGCAAGTCACATGTAGCAAGGTGACTGCAAGCAATGCATTGGGTGAATTCTAGGTCTGTTTACTGGTTTCCGATTTGTTTTAAAGCACTGTCTTTTGATTTGGTGAACCACTGAACTAAATTAATCACTGGACAGGCAGGGGAATAAGTACATTTTTTATAAATTTGGTTCAAGTTGCTCTAGTACGGCTGCCGGAGTCGGAGTCTCACTAAAGTCATCAAGGGACTTGTCACGGAGACCCCGACCCCACCACCAGAACGAGCAACTCCTCAATGGAGGGTCAATTTAGAAGCCAAAGTTTAACGTCCCACAAAGCACAGGGACGGCCGCCCCGCTCAGGTCACCCTCTCATCAGTCAGTTGCCAGCCGACCTGTACGTCGGGTAAACACTGAGCGCCGGAGCGTCTCAGGGAACCGATCCCAATCCTGGACATGCACTGCCACGCATGCTTCGAGCAGCGGGCATATATTGTATTCATATATTTCACGAAAACATATAAAAAAAAACAGTTGGACCGAACCAGCCACCCAGTAATGCCTGCAGTTCAGTACAACAACAACAAACCCACGCCTACCCCCAGCAGACCCGGTTCCCACCGTGTCCAAGCCCTGACGAGCGCCTTGACCTACCCTGCAGACGACGTCTCCGGCGGTGAGGTTGGCCGGCACGCTGACCCTGTACTGTCCCAGCTGGAACCGGGGGGCGTTGTCGTTCACGTCGCGCAGTCTGACCCTGATGGAGGAGTGGTCTGCCCTGTGTCCGCCGTCTGACGCCCGCACAGAGAACTCCAACACCGGCTGGGTCTCCCGGTCCAGCCGCCTCCGGGACCGAATCTCACCTAACGAAGAGGGGGGGGTCAGAACCAAACCTCAGGTCTCCCGGTCCAACCGCCTCCGGGACCGGATCTCACCTAACGGAGGGGGGAGGGGTCAGAACCAAACCACAGGTCTCCCGGTCCAACCGCCGCCAGGACCGGATCTCACCTAACGGAGAGGGGGGGAGAGGGGTTAGAACCAAACCACAGACTAGGTTTGGATCTTGTATGGCGGAGACAGAGAAAGAGAATGGATCAGCGGATGAAAATATTGATAAAATATAAAGTGATGAGAGGCAATGTACCAACCTGAATTCCCTTCAGAGTGGCTCCACTCAACCCAGAAAAAAAGTCAAACAGCTGTCGAAAAAAGGTATCTGGTCTAAATGACAGCAATGTTAGCTATCATACAAGATATGTTCAATATTACGACCAGACTGAATGTGCCGTTCCATCTCCGCTGTGTACCGGTGGTGGCGTTGATGGCGAAGGTCTCGCTCCACAGGCCGGAGGGGATGCTGTAGGTGACGCGCCCCAGCTGACCTCGGTCCGGGTCCACCGCGTGGACGCGGGTCACCAGCGAGCCGCTGGCAGCGTCCTCCGGCAGGTCCACCTCGTACGCCACCCGCTCAAACGCCGGCGCGTGCTGCGGAGCAAGCCGCGGAGGTCAAGTCGACCAACGATCACGATGGCTACTATGAAGGGCTCTTCTTGTCATTAAAGCATTGTACGAGAATGACTACATGATAGAAACAAATAAAAGCCTGACTAGAAGAAGGAATCAACTATGTACATGCCTCGGAAAAAGCGAGAGCACATTTTAGGGCGGGGACAGCGGTGCTTACCCTGTTCTCGGGCAGCATGCTGACGGTCATGGGCACAGTGGTGTGGTGGACTCCGTCCGAGGCCGTCACCTCCAGCAGGTACTCCTCGGCCGACCCGAACATGCGCATGTTGGCCACCGTGATCACGCCTGAGTAAGAGCGTGACGTCAGAGGGGATGAGAGCAGAGGGTGTCATACAGGCCACCATCCTGAGGGAGAGAGTGACGTCAGAGGGGGAGGAGAGCAGAGGGTGTGCATACTGGCCTCCGTGATCACGTGTGTGGCAATGACGTCAGATATGACCTACGTATGTTGGCCGCTATGATCAGATATTCTAGTTACGGTGACGTAGGCCGAGATGACGACATTAAAGTAGACCACCGTAGTACAAATGCTGACTGGAGAGCAGATGTTGGGTGGAGCCACCCAATTTGGCAGACAGGGTTTACATCCACGAATGAAGCCTGCAGCATCCGAAAATGCAATAAACTAATCCGGACTTCTTTCAGAGTGGCTCCACTCAATCCAGAAAAACTGAGCCCAACAGCTGTCGTGGCTAAAGTCGACTCAAGACTGAAGTCGCTGCAACGTAAGTAGAAACAGGTTTGCATCAAGCGTCTGGTGGAGCCAATCTGAGTCAAACCGTATAAACCCGACTATTTTCTGCATGAAATCGGCTGACAGTGGGTAAAATTTGAACAGTTTGGAGGAACCGAATTAGGCTCCCTGGATCCGTCTCTGATGCTGACAGGTCTTTGGAAAGTTGCTCACGACTAGTAGGGAGTTTACATGACAAGTTATCAGGCGATTTTTCCAAAACTATACAAGAGATAGCCACCCGACACGACCAGATGATCGGCATGCGGTCCGCCATCTTTCTTTATACTGCCGTCCTTGGCTTGGCGCGTTTCGCAGGAGTGCAGAAAATGTGTTTTCGGGGTGTCATCTGTAAAATTTCGTCGTAAGGAAATGTGTGTTTTTGTCATTCAGATGATCACGAATCGGAAGGATCGCTGTAGCAGGGTAAGGGTAGATTCTAAGGATTCATGCGGAGAAGGATTTTCCGGCTGGCCACTGGTTGTGAGCACGAGGACGTTTTTCCAATGTGGGAGGGTGTACATGTTGTATCAAGGCCAGGTGGGTATGTTGTAACAGTAATAAAACTCACCCCCAAGGTCAGCAGCCATTAGGGGTCGCCACAGATTCGTTTTTCCAAAAACACTTTATTGTCACATGTAGCCACAACAAAAATAGTAAAATATTTTGATCAAAAGTGCGGGCAGGATACAAACGGCCGCGCTGATGGAATAAAGCAAAAGCAAAATAAAGTCTAACAAGTCCAGTGACGAACTAGGATTTCGTTAGGGAGGCCAAGGGGGGCCCGAGCCTGGGGCGCGGAACGAGGGGCGCCAATTTACCACCCAATAGCGGCCAGTGTCAAAAAAAACGTGTTTGAAAACGTATTTGTAAAGCTTATTTTCATGAAAGCAACCTTCAGAAACATGTTCACGTTTACCATCAAACATATTTCGGGCCGCAAGGTTTCGCCCAGAACGTAATGACTGGTACATTGGTAAAAATGCACTAAGCTAACAAGCACCATGACAAAAATACACTAACTTCGTCTTGAAAAAACGTGTCGATCGACCACATCCACATATCATAGTTATCTTGGCAACGCTGGGTCCCTACAGAAACCCCGATTACGCACATTAAGCCAATTAACAATAATACAGTGAACTTTGGTAGCTCAAGTGCTGGCAAAACTAAGGTGCCGTATCGACCACCTCCACATATCACAGTTGTCTTGACCAACGCTGGTCCCTACTGAAATCCCCTATTGACGCTAACCCAAGCATCAGAGGCCGCAGAGCCTCTGCGGGCCTGGCCTCTGAGTTTTGGTGGCTACTTTGGGCTGGTAATGAGTCCCCCCAGTGATCGGGACCCTTATAACCAGGCCCTCACCTGAACTGAATGTGTCGCCACTGGAGCTTCGAGTTTTCGGGGTGCCTTAACTGGAAGGCCCCTCAACAGATTCTGGGGCCTCTGAGTTAATTTTGAGCAATCTGAGAGCGAGTTTTCAGGCTGCCCCTAGGCTGTTCTGGGACCGTGAAAATTCACAAGAGCTACTGGCTTAGCCTAGATCCTTGCTGCTTGGGCCCCTAAGCTAAAAAAACCCTGTCGGAATATTGGGCACCATGACTGGTCTAGGGCCCAGTTTACTTAGGGCCTCTTGTTGTCATAGGCCCCTAGCTGTTACTCCCCTGAGCAGGCAAGGGCCCCTGGCTGGACGTGTTCGTTTACGATAAGGCCCCTTCAGCTTGTTTGGGGCCCGTTGTGCGTATCTGGGCCCCATGAGTTCGTCAAGACACCCAGCTAGTCTGGCCATCTAGTTTGTATGGGCCTCCAGATCTTGGGGCCCCCTCGCGTGTCTACGCCCCATAGTTAAGGTTGGCCCCCTGAGTTTTTGCCCCGAGCTTATTTAGGACCCCTTTAAATGGGTAGCACTTCCACGCTGCTACCGATTACGTATCTCTCTTTATTTATTCAAGTTTACAACTAGAGACAATATCGTCAACCTGCCTATTGTGACTCGTCAAAGCAATTATTGTATAGCTAGAAACAATATCGTCAACCTACCTATTGTGACGTTCTCTCCGAGCCACAACTAGTCCATATTAGGCCATCAATTAGTTTGGAAACAATTGTTTTTTTTTTTTTTTTTTTTAATTTATTTTTATACAAAAAATAAACTAATTTCATTCGCAGATTAAGTTTCCAATCACTATTCACTATACTTCCATACAGCACCGCGAAACTCCACTATAAATATTAAAAAATCAATTCCTACTGCATTCCCGCACGGATCGCGTGGCATCTCTCATCTCTATTTTAACAACTCCGTGCCAAGTTCATTCTGCAAGCACTCGTAACATCCTAACACGCCCAATTTCCGTCTAACCACTCACCACAACCCCAGCATCCGCACCGCCCACCTCGTTACTTGACCGCTAACAACCGCGGAGCCCAGCGTCCCACTCGGCGACATGAGATCCGCCCGCCGGCCCGCTCGTAACTTGTTTAGGGGCCGCCAATATAAGCCGTTTGGAAGCGCGCCGGCGGCGTTTACAGCCGGAGACAATATCGTCAACTGGCAGCGCTGGGTCGTGACCGAGCTTTCACGACCCGTGTCGGCACAACTCGTGAGACATGAGGACGCTCCTGGAAATTGTCCCAGGCGCCGCCGCCGCGAATAACAGGCCATAGAGCAAGACCATGGGCGTCGCCACCTGGGAGACGGGGGAGGGGGCACTTTCTACGAAACAAATCTGGACGTCGTCGCCTGGGAGGGGGCGGGCACTTTTTTAAGAGAGAATCCTATCTCAGGCGGGTTCGGACAAAAGTAAGCTGTTTTATCGCGGGCATAAACGGAACGGTACGGGGAACCCGAATCCAACGAGTTTTGGGTTCTAGAGGATAGTTTAGTATCAGGAAGGAACCAAAGATTCAGACGACCCATGCCCCCACCACCACTTTTGTCGGTGGTGACGTTCTTGAATAAGACGTCGAGAGCGACACCTCTGCAATGCTAAACATAGCGGTCCGAAGTCACAGTGGTCCTTTAGAATCCAATGAGGAGTTCTAGAAAGCTGCGTCAGTCGCTGATGCTGGTGACTGGCGTCAACCTATACATCAATTCGATATTTTGTACTCTTAACAGCGCGCAAAGACACGCTGAACTATGACTGATCAATTCACACAAAAGGTGGTCTTCCAATTACCTGCGAGGGCATTGAATCTAACGTGATTATGACCGCTATATATAAATCCGTCGATAGAGAAACGTTTTCCCCCGCCCTTTGGCCGAGTGTTTGTATACGCGTGGCTACCTGAGCGGCTACCTGAGCGGCTACCTGAGCGGCTACCTGCGTATTTGGCCAATGTTTCAGAATCGAAGGCCGTTGCCTGCACGCTTTTCAGTTTTGTCATTGTTGTTACGTACATGCCTGTTAGCGTCATTTTCGCCGTTATCTTTATGCTTTTCTGTGTGGCATTCGCCATTACTTGTGCACTTATTTATTCGGCACTGTGACCAGCGCATTTATAAACAGCGTTTCGATCCCGTTACTTTCGGTCCCCGAGTCTTACTCGACATTTCTAGTGCCATAATGCCTGAGTGCCATGATTGTTGAGTGACTGCCGTGATTGCCAAAAAACGGCGGACCGGCGGCGGCGGTGGGCCGCACACCGAGGGCGCCCGGCCGGCGGCGCGCGGGCGGCGCCCGTGCGCGAGACGGTGACGGTGCGGCGGCGGGTGGCGGGAGCGCATTGCCGATCTGCGGTCCCGTCAAATCAACGGGGTCGGAGAACGCTTACGTGTAGACTGCCTGTTAGCGTAATCACCCATTCTATGTCCATCACGCCGACATTGGGCCCCCGGCAATTTAGGCGCGCCGCGTCGGGGGGCCAAAACACTCGGCCTGTCGTCCCCGGGACATGCCCAACTGTGGCGCTCAATACAGTATGGATGTATTGCTGAGTGAGTGCCATGATTTCTCAGTGAGCGTCATGATTGCTGAGTGTGTGCCATGCTTGCTGAGTGAGTGTCATGATTTCTGAGCGGGTTCCATGATTTCTGAGTGAGTGTCATGATTGTTGAGTGAGTGTTATGATTGTTAGTGTGCTTGCCAGTGAATCTCATCCCCATTATCCAAGTGTTTCTCGATACACAGCTGGACCGTTGGCCGAGTGTTTGTCTGCATGTTTGATACCTAATGCCTAAGTGTTTGTCTAGTTATTTGGTACCCGTTACCCCAGTGTCTGACTGCAGCTCTCATCACGGTCAACTTAACGTCATCAGTTGATCTTGTCTGAGAGTCTGTCGACACAGAGCGTTACCGTTACCTGAGTGTCACAGCCACATACATCTCGCACCGTTACCTGAGTGTCTGACAGCGGTTCTCGCCACCGCTACCTGAGTGTCTGACAGCGGTTCTCGCCACCGTTACCTGAGTGTCTGACAGCGGTTCTCGTCACCGTTACCTGAGCGTCTGACAGCGGTTCTCGTCACCATTACCTGAGTGTCTGACAGCGGTTCTCGCCACCGTTACCTGAGTGTCTGACAGCGGTTCTCGCCACCGTTACCTGAGTGTCTGACAGCGGTTCTCGCCACCATTACCTGAGTGTTTGTCGATGTAGAACCTCTGCTCGTCGTTGCCGGCAGTGATGGAGTACCGCAGTCGGTCGCTGGGGTCGGGGTCGTGCGCGCGCACCAAGGTGACAAACTGCGCCTGCGCCGGCAGCTCGGTCAGCTGGCACTGGTAGCGCTCCCGCTCGAACACCGGCACGTTGTCGTTCACGTCCTCCACTGGGAACGGAGAACTGGTCACCCAATGTTCTCACGTACCTGGATCTATTCACATGCAGGCAGGCCACTGACTGCTCTAAGACTGTACCTAGCTGACGATAAACGGGCGAAGAAAGTTGCTTCCCGCCATTACAGGGCGGCAAAATGCCGGTTCGCTGCCATAAATCTGTAGGCGTGACTATTGCACAAAGTCCGGGGTGTGGATTTATATCACTCTGGGGGTGTTCGGGCACACCAATAAAACGCTAAATTCGCACAAATAGTGTTAGAACATCCCTTAAATTGTCAAGCTTTTCATTTTAAGGCTTGTTAAGTTCGCTTCGAGCTTTTCAACAAGTCAACGAGAAGGCCAAAACACACCTTATATTATGCTATCACCGTTTATGAGATGCTGGTTTTGACATTGCTTCAAACTTGGGAATCCCAACTAGTGCAAAACGTCACGCCCCCGCACAGTCTGATCCATCATGTCAGTGACAGAATCGCAACTAGTAGCAAAAGCGCAGCTCTATATGACGCAATTATATTTAGAAACCCGCTAAGCCTTAAGCCGACTGCTAGTGGAGTTTCCGATTCAGCTTCGCTAAAGCACACAACTTTATACTGGCAACATTCAAACTTCGGCTGCATCCGAGACTTCTCTGTCGCTACACAGAAACTGTTGCCAACTTGCCGACAACATGTGCTGTATCTAGGGCTGTTCAGTCGGCGCCTGACGGCTGTCTCACAACTGTCAGAGCAATGACAAACGCTGGGCCTGATAGCCTGATGATGACACGTTAGCAAGCCAACTAACTTCAGTGGGGCCGACGTGCCGATTTCGGCGTATCGATGACAACGAGCACTTCTGACCTAAGCGTGTCAAAATAGCCGGCATCGCGTGTGACAGATGTAGGTCAATTAGTTTCGATCGTGAGGATATGATTAATGGGGTGTTCCGCGTTGACGTAAGAGCAAAGTTGGTACTTCAGGTTTACGCTAATTTCATGATTAGTTGATTGCTGATGATATTGTTGTTCGTTCTTAGCATGTTGGTCAGTTTCTCGGGACAGCAACAGAGAAATATTTGGAAATCTCTTTTTCAGCAGAAAACAGTTATCACAGCATTTTTGTGGGATGAATTAAGCCCCGCGGAGGACCATTTCCCATTAGTGCATGCGGATAAAGAATTTTTGTTACATAAATAACTGCATCCACTAAAAATATCAGAACATTTGCCAATCCATTTTTTCACGTTTTGTTCTTTTCATTTCAATTTTTACTCTTCATTTTCATTGTGCAACGTATACGGCAAGCAACAATACAGAACGAAGCCGGCTCGCGGCTACAGGTAGCGCCAATGTAACGCGCACTTCAGACAGTAACAGAGGTTAAGCGAGACATTACAGACACAGGTTGTTCAGAGAGAGTCGTGCAGCGCTCAGTTGGTGGCAAGATGGAGTGTTTATATGAGGATATTCAATTATCGGAACATATACGGATCTCTTTAAGATGAATCGCTGGGTACCAAACATTTCCAGCGACTGCCACTTTTTATGGTGTGTGTCTAAGTAAATCAAGCCCTGTGTTCTAATTGCTAAGTACCGCAGTAAAATGATCAATTTCTCTTTCAGACTGCAAGGCTGCTCTAAAATGAGCAACACTAGGCAGTGTTTCCACTAATTTGGCTCGGTAAAATACGTATTTTGCCAATGTTAAGACCAGAGTGTCTAAACTGTTGCATGATTCAAGTAAGAACCATCTTCGTCGAGTTATTCTAATGGCGTATCCTAAGACAAGAAATACGGGGGTTATGTTTGCGATAAAGTTCTGGGATATTGAACATTCCCAAAAGAGATGGCATATGGACTCTTCATTTCTTCTGCAAAAACTGTAATTTGAATCTTCACTGATGCCGCAGAGGTATAATAACCTATTCGTAGCAATGATTCCTTTTGATTAATTTGTAATGAAAACTTCTTAGCCTTACGGATCTCGTTGCTGTTGCTACATTAATGCTCCTTTTTCATAGTGTTCGATGTCCCGGACCCATGTTTCTCTACATTTGTTGTCGTCGGTTACTTCGTTGGTCATTAGGACTGAATATGCTAACCTACCAACTTTGTTTTGGGTGGCGATTAATTCAATTTTGGAGGGTAGTGCGGGCTGTACAAATACTATTGGTGTGTTACATCGTCGTAAGGAATTAAGGAGGGATCTCGTCAGGGATTCATAATCTAGAAAACTCGTTTTTCAAAAAATCTGCCAATCCATTTTTCAGCCTTACAATTTGGGGTTTTCGAAATTGAGTGGCTGGTCATAAAGGGGAAGCAAGAGCCTTCTAAGCGTCTCCAGTGCGGGTCACAGACCCCTTCCGCCAGCGGCGACGAGACCGCCGATAAAACACAAACTATGAGATACAACAATGTACTCGAACCTTCTCTCTGAACGAATAAAAGTGAGCGTGTTTCCGATGCGGACTACTCCCCGCCTGTATCAGCACCTACCGTTGACGGTGAGGCTGGCCGTGCCGGTCAGGGGCGGGGAGCCGTCATCAGAGACGGTCAGCAGCAGGTCGTGTCTGCTCCGGCGCTCGTGGTCCAGGAAGCTGGTCACCACCAGCCCGCCGTCAGCGGTCACGTGCAGCGCCGCGCTGTCCGAGCCGTCCATCTCCTGCACTCGGTAGCTGAGTCCGCCGGCACCGTCTGAGCAGGAGGGAGGGGAGAGATAAGAACACACTCTCTTTGGGAACTGAGCCCGCCGGCACCGTCTGAAGAGGGGAACACTCTCTTAAACCTGGAACTGAGCCCGCCAGCACCGTCTGAAGAGGGGAGCGATTAGAACACACTCATGAACTCGGTAGCTGTACCTGCCGGCACCGTCTGAAGAGAAGAGAGAAATATTGAGACCTACTCCTGAACTTGGGACTGCCGGCACCGTTGGAAGAGGGAAGCGAGACGGAAACATTCCTGAAAATGTCAACTGAACTGGTTGAAACTATCTCGTACAGCGGGGAGGAGGAGGTCAGAGCGGGAAGCCCATATGCGCAGTGACTAAACCAGCTGGTTCTGTCTTTGGGGAGGGGGAGAGAAGAAGAGGTTAGGACAAGACACATCCCAAATACCACAGTCGGGGCCCGCCGGCACCACCTGTAGAGAGAAGGCCTAG
Source organism: Lepas anatifera (assembly GCA_034440635.1). NCBI lineage: Eukaryota > Metazoa > Arthropoda > Thecostraca > Lepadidae > Lepas > Lepas anatifera. The sequence continues at coordinate 1,469,539 of JAOTON010002140.1, read as the reverse complement.
ACAAGGTCCGTGTAAAAATAAAGAGGTCAGGGTCAGAGAAGAGCGTCTCCCACGAGCGGTAACTGAGGCCACGGAGCCGGAGCCGGCCGTGGCAAATGGCCACAACATGGTCCGTCTGTGGAAAGAGGGCAGAACGCCAGAGCATATATAATATCAGCAGTGGCCAGAGAACCATTTGTGGGGAACAACAGTACAAATTATCCAAACACGTGCAGTCATTCCGTAAACAGCTGTAGACTGGGCCGTAATCTCTCTCGATGTTTTAACAAGCGGATTATACTTTGCCGACAGCCTGCACGAGGGAAAGCACAACAGAGAGCTCCGGCGAAATTGAGCAGTCATGCCTGCTCTCGTAATCGTTCGAGATGAGACGCTCTCATTACCATAAACACAATGCTTAAGCCGAGATTAGGGCATTTATCAGGGGAGGCTCTACGCTCAGAATGTACGGCCTGAGTGCACGCCTAGACTAATGACTGCCCAGGGACAGATAGACTGTATTGCCGGGGCTTGGACGAACACACCAACAACTCAGACCTGCCCCAGGCGGGCGGGGCCGGCGAAAACACTGAACAGATCCCAGCCAAATGGCGCTACTGAGCTCAACGCTTTCATTTGCAATGCATGCAGCCGTTAGGACAGTGCGCCTGCCAAACAATCAGCTATACGACCGCTGAAGGCCGAATATCGTTCAAACTGTTGACAAAAAAGCAGACAGCCGGAAAACAAGGAAAATGAAACAACAGCTCCAACAGGTGGGAGCACAGGGTATTGAAGATATTACTGTTTAACATATCTAATAACGTGGCTTCTCGCAGTGGAGAAAAGCGCTGGTGGCTAAGAAATATAGTCTATCGAATTAAACAAGATAATTAATGGTCATCTGAAAGTGTATCGTATGACGTTTTTAGCTCAGGCAAAACTTTTTACCTAAATCTCCACTTCAAAATTTTAACGGCTTGCTTCAGAAAATAATATCCACACTGACGAGTGCAAATGTTTCAAAATCAGTGAGGTAAGAGGTCCGACTATCCAGCTGCCGTGGCCATTCAAATCTCTCTCTCTCTCTCCACCTTGGTCCCGATCCGTTGCCTTCAGAGTCATCAGTCTAGTGCCGGGATGGGCTGTCTCCTTCACGCTGACGTTGTACCTTCGCTTCTCCAGCTGCGGCGCGTTGTCGTTGACGTCCGTCACGTCTAGCGTGACGGGCACGCCCGTCACGGCGCCCGTCACGCGATCCGTGGCCGTCACGGAAAGACGGTGTTGTCGCCGCGATTCGTAGTCCAGCTTTGCAGACACGTAAAGCACCCCTGTCGTCATGGAAAATTCCAACGTGTGGTAAGCACGCCACTCAGAAGCACATTTCTTTGTCGACAATCTCGTCAAGAGCATAGCGGTGAAGCCCATGAAGATAACGGCTGAAATTATTAAAAGAATGAAGTTTGAATGTCACTCTGGAAACGGTAGCAGCACGCCTGCTGGCAAATAAAATCACCGACCAAAACCAAACAACCTACCAGAATACCCAGCTACCTACCAAAATACCCAGCAACGCAATCGCTTCCAGTTTCCATCCTTAACATCGCTCTCACCCGTGTTGAAGTCGACGTCGAAGGGGACGACCTGGTCGCCGCTGTTGGCCAGCTGGAACACCAGGCCGTCGGCAGCGGCGGCCTTGGTGGTCGTCGGCGGCGACGGCACGGCCGCCTCCAGCGTCAGCACGGGGGTGCGCGCCGGCGCCGACTCCGGCACCGAGGCCCGGTAGTGAGGCGCCGAGAAGCGCGGCTGACCACCGTGCACTGTGGTGACGAGCACCTCGGCTTCCGAGGAGAGCGGCGGCTTGCCTGCGACAGGGAAACTATCTTCAGCATCACCTACAGGATGCAGTTAGCCAGCGTCCTGCTCCAGGACACATCCGACTGAGGCGATAGGACCGTCCGGGAGACACTGGCTGACCCACGCCGGCTGAAGGTGCCCCTCCAGGGGCTGGGGCGCCGCTGACGCGCCCTCCACAAGACATCGCCAACGACAGCAATCATCATCGGAGGGGCGGGAAGGAAATACATTCAGGATAAAAGGATTTAAAGGATCGAACGATCATTGCGGAGGGAAGGAAGTAAACGGAAGGTGGAGGGCGGGTGAACATAGCGAAGCGCTGTCGTCTTTGTCGACTTTTTCGTCAAGAACGTTGGAAAAACGGACAACAGCGATATAGTGGCGGAACTAGTGTCAGATCGGTCGGTGGTAGAGGAGGAAGAGATGAGCGTAGCCACCACGGGGAGGGAAGAGGTCACAGAAGTCCCGTCCCTGTCCCCTTTTTATTCCGAAATTTCTGACCTCAGGCATATTCGGACAAAGCGTAAAAATAATATTGTGAGCATAAGCGGAAGGGAACGTGAGCCCTATGCGAGTAATTTTCGGCTCTTTAGGGAGTTAGTTTTTTCAGAGAGAAGTCAGAGTTTCAATGACTTCACTTGTTGCCGGTGATGACCCTGTTGGATGGAATAGACGAACGACGAGGGCCGCCGTATTTCTTTGCCTTACTAATTGACGAGGAAAATAGGATACGTTGATTACAGAAGTTGACATAAAAACCAGTCCCTGAAGCTACAGGCATTGTGACGATGGTGCAATTATACTGCCCTCTGCATACAAAACCAACGCAGGTAAATTAGCCCCGGCAGTCTCACTCGGGCTACCATCCGTTGTCGAGTTGGGCCCTCAGACACGTCTGCTGGTCTGTTCTGGACTCGGGTCCAATTTAAAGTTATCCAACTACACGGGACAAGCGGGCCATCCGGACTGCCGTTGCAGATCACCGGCTTCAGCTGGCGACATTTCATCAGGGCAAAGGTCGCGACCGGCCGGAGCCGCCGAGCTTCACCTGGCCGGCACCACCTCAGCGCGGCGCAGGGTGATGATGACCCGGGGCCGTCGTGAGCCGGGATCATGTATCACCAGCGGCCAAAACGCATCTGGCGGATCCAGGCGGACGACGGCCTCGTCTATCAGGCTGATCACGGCCCGTACCGGAAAATCACACTTACTAACGAGTTCGCTAAAAGCAGCCGGGCACAAAGTCGAGGGTGGGCCGCTATATTGGGATCCACCCCGGGGAAAGATTTCCATACAGGACTACAGTTGGGCTGCCTGATGGAGACCGAAGGGCGCAACACAGCTAGTCTGGAATAGTGAAGTGGGCCAGGCATTGTGGTGCTGAGAGCCAAATGATGCCAGTAGACTTTTGTGTTTTCATTGGAAATCAAACGCTTAGCTAAGTAGGTACACGTGCACTTCCAGACAACACAATTTGACTGTGCGTGTACACTTGACCACCGGTACTCTGTAGTGTTTGTTGAATTGACTGGGGACAGCCTACTCCCCTACTGTATTTGCCACGCTTTTTGATGTCGTACAGACGCACGACTCAAAGTTTTCACTCGTGGCACCGACAATACCGCGTTTCTAATAGAGAAAATCTGAGGAACTGAGACACAAAATGAGGCCTAGTGTCTAAAATATTTTCCCCATTTGAACATTGCCAGTGACACAATAGCGCAAGCAATACATAAATGAAAAAAATCAGCTTCATTTAAGTTTTGGAAAATTTTGCATTATGCATACACGTAATTCGATATCAGCCTACTTCTCGTATCTATAATTGTTCCCCGTAAACACCAACAAAGCCAACTAATCCTCCTCTCTCATACCGTCATCCTCCGTAATGGCGCTTACCGCCATCATCAGCGGTGACCACCAGTCTGAAGGTGGTGTCGAGGCCGCGGGGGGAGCGCCTGAGGCTGACGGCGCCCGACAGCGGGTCTACCGAGAAGAGGTCGCCGTTGCCTCGCAGCAGGTCGTAGTGCACACGGCCGTTGTCGCCCACGTCAGCGTCGATGGCCCGCACCTGTCGCCGGTCAGGTCAAGGTCACCGACACGGTAGAGGTGCCAGACGGCGCCCAGGGAGAGCGCTGGCTCCAACGTGGTGGGCCAGGGCAGAGTCATTGGAGATGTCGCACGGTAGGATATTAGGAAATTAAAAATACAGTGTCAGGAATGAATTATCGAAATAAAAGTTCAAAGTGTGAGAAATGAATCACCAAAATAAAAGTATCAGGCCCAATCTACTGAGACAGAAATACTAAAATAACTAACGAAAAAAGATTCTGCGAAAACCAACAGACGAATAAACGAAGGAGCTTTACGAGTTCAACAAATGAAACTAAAGCCAGCCAATGCCCCGTACCGAACCCATATAAGCCCCGCTTTCCGTTCCCCAAATATCTCCAAAGGCTGTACATAACTAATACCTCTTCTCCTAACAGGGCTTTGATCTTGTTTTTATGGGAGAGTGGAGTGCTCTCACTTTATTACTCACACAAGAACCAGCACCTTTACTTAAAATTTTATAGGGAATAACACATCGGTAGCGACATAGTTCCTCACTGTTCTACGCGCTTCAGAAAAAAACATCAGCTAATGATGACAATACGCTAATTTGACAATACCATGCATCACACAAGCAACACATATCAAAGACTCCAGCAATCGTTGCTCGAGAGCTATCAAAGGTAACATCATCAATCACCCGGACCAAAGGCAGGTTGCAGATGCAACAGAGTGATCAAACATTGAGGCAACGGTCTGAGCCTTCCCATTCCAGCGTGTTACCCCGTCCATCGTGTTCGTGGACTTGTTGCACGGTTTCGGAAAGTGACTAAGTGCATATCTAGGATAGTATGCTTTTTCACCGACGTGTAAACAACGATGTCATAACTATATTAAATTTTCAATCTAATATCTTGCTAAATGCCAGTGATGAGATTACGAGTCCTAAGGGAGGCTCAGTATCCGCTGCGCACTGCTCTCACCTTGATGACGTGCGTGCCGGCGGGCGCGTCAACAGCCACCACGGCGTGGTAGGGCCGGTTCACAAACACCGGTCTGTTGTCGTTCTCGTCCAGCACGGAGACGTGGAGCAGGGCGTGCGCCAGCCGGCCGTCCCGCTCACTTCTGACCTGCACAGCCAGCACGTGCTCCTGCTGCTGCTCCCGGTCCAGGACCAGACCGGTGGTCCGCACCACACCGGCCGTCTCCGAGACGGTCTGTGGAGAGACGGGGGAGTCAGGGGACCACACACAGAGACAGAGAGAGACAGAGACAGAGACAGAGACAGAGACAGAGACAGAGACAGAGACAGAGACAGAGACAGAGACAGAGACAGAGACAGAGACAGAGACAGAGAGAGAGACAGAGACAGAGACAGAGACAGAGACAGAGACAGAGACAGAGAGAGAGACAGAGACAGAGACAGAGAGAGAGAGAGAGAGAGAGAGAGAGAGAGAGAGAGAGAGAGAGAGAGAGAGAGAGAGAGAGAGAGAGAGAGAGAGAGAGAGAGAGAGAGAGAGAGAGAGAGAGAGAGAGAGAGAGAGGAGAATGGGATACATTTTTAGACAAAAAATGCCGAATGTTTAAGCTTTAACAGGCAGAAACATTCGCACACGCAAACCACAGTTTATTCAGCGTGCTCCTCCCAGAAGGCGTCAAATATTCACTGGTTACCAGGTGCTGGGAGTTCAGTGATCGATACCTTTGCCCAATTGACGCAAACCAACGTTGAACGGGTCTGTTAACTCCCGTCGTAACCCATTTACGGCCCGCGCTGCGGCCAGAAACTGTTCCCAGGCCGCCCTGGCACCGCCGGCGGCCCACAATTGGACCGGAAATAACACGCGCGCGCCCCGGGACATTGGAAAACCAATACAGTGTCGAGTCCTGTATCGGGTTAAGCCAAGCCGTAGGCAAGCTGGCACTACAGGCCACGCCACGGCGTAGGCGAGTGTTATCGGGCGTGATCCTCGCGTTAGCACTCGGAAGCTACATTTGCTGAAGTCGGTGTTCAGAGATCCTTCCCTGATAGCAATCCCATTCCAGGCAGACGGTTGCTGGACCGGTAAACTAGGCACAGTTCCGGAGCGGACCGAAAGGCCGTGCTTGTCTAAGTGCCCCGACCTTTCTCCCCGCACTGTCATTGAATGCAGTTGACACCACAGCGGCGGGTTGATCGGGTTTTATTGGTATCGAGCCCTGCTAGCCCATCGAGTCCGTAAGCGCCGTATGAGGGCCTTCACTCCGGCGCCGAACCCAGCGACTTTTCAACGATCCCAACCGGAAAAACGTCAATGAATTCAATCAGACTTGTGAGCGTTCAATGACATTTGAAGATGCCAAGTTTAACTGGAGTTGGTTGTGCGACGGAACTCCAAAGCCTGTTCAAGTTTTACAGCCGGGCCGGAACTTGCTCCTAAATAGTCGGCTTTAATTTCATTGGAGTAGGCTTGAGTGTAGAGCGTGCATTTGGATTAAAGCGAAGTGGCAATTTCAGGAGTCTTTCCGGGGAGGCCTCTTTTACAGAGGAAGCGAAGTGATACACAATTGAATCTTGTAACCTGGTCGCAAGCGCTATTCTCCGTAATAAGTCTACTGCAGTGTATATCCGCATCTATAAAAAAACCTCCACAACATGATCTCTACTTGCACCGCACTCGATCACAATCATAAGCCAAGTACTTGCAGCGCAGGTCCAACTCACGAAGTAGGGCGACGGGTTGAGTATCTTGAAGGCCAGGTGCTCATTCAGCTGGTTGCCCCGCACGTCCAGCGCCGCCACTATGTCCACGCGCGAGACGTTCTCCCTGACCGTGCCGTAGTACTTGGGCCTGCTGAAGACCAGGCCGCGGCTGGCCACCCGGCCGCTCTTCACCAGGACGGCGGCGCTGGCGGTGTGCGGGCCGTCCGAGGCAGTGACGGTGATGTTGGCAGAGGTGGGAGGCGCGTCCCCCCGCGCCAGACGCAGAGAGCCGGAGACCGGGTGCAGGGAGAACAGGGCAGCATCAGGGCCCGACAAAGAGTAACTGGGGAGGGAGAGGGGGGACGTTACTGCGGGGACATTCGACTGACTTCTGCGGCTGGGAATCCACACATGAAATACATGAATGGATTGTCTGCACATGCCCGACACTACAGTTAGGTTTCTGAATCAAGTGAAGAAAGACAACAGGGATACAAAATGGGCACAAATTTAAAACAACTCGGCATCATCAGGGTGAGAGAAATATACGCATTAACACAGAGAGAACATCGACAAGCTACCTCATGTTGAACGCCAAAGATAACCAACGGCCATGGACTCCACCCAGCGCTCACCTCAGGTTCTTCGTATCGAGATCTTCCGCCTGAAGCCGGCCCACCTCCACCCCATCATAGCTGGGCGTCAGCACGGTGAAGTTGTACTGCGCATGCGCGAACCGCGGCGGCTCGTCGTTGACGTCGAGTATGGAGACGGTGAGGCGGGCGGGGCGGGTGGCCTGGAGCCGGGGCTGACCCCGGTCCCAGACGTCCACAGTCAGCTGGAACTGCGGCTGGGTCTCGTGGTCCAGCGGCGCTACAGTCCGCACGGCACCTGAACGGCAGGGTTAGACAGGTGAGCTGCGGAGTCGGTACACCAGAGAGGATTGGCTGGAAATTCGGCTAGAAGACAGGCAGCTGAGTCAAAGTGGCGGTGGTGTCGGGGAAGCGCATTCGGCCTTAACGTCGCTGACCCGGGTGGGTGTTGTGCATAGGTATTTTCTATCCCCATTATCCCCCTCCTACAGGTTGATAGCTGGCGACGCCGTATGACCTCAGCAGCCAGTGCGCCGTAAAGCCTCAAGGCTACTGGCACTCAGGCGCCACATCGGAATAAGCACATTTAATCTCCATGTTACTCTTTAGCCAAAACAGTAGCAGCACCTTTTCCCCCGACTTTAGCCGCGCTGTCTTACAAGGCGTTTCCACTTGCACCAAATACACTGTAAAAAATGCCACTAGGAGAAGGGACTATTCTGACCATTCAGCACAGGCACAAATCTTAATTCCCCAATCCGCCTAAGTATCGTATGTTAAGGTCCTCTTCTTTTTATTTCAACAGATCACTTGCGGTACGAAAGGTCCTGTACCTAGCTGGGATTTCACCTGTTCATACAGATGGGATCTAGTGGCGTAATTTTTCCCATCCAAGCTCCCAAAATAACCAATGGTTAACGCTTGAATTCACTGCTAGAGCCATAGCTAGACCTTCGTCAGGGGGTACAGGAGGCTGAGGATTCCTATATCTGTGTATGGGAAAAGTCGACTGAATGGGGGAATGTTCCAATAGCTCGCCGGCTGCGCCACTGAGCAGTGAGTACTGCGCCAGTGGAGAGTTTTCCAACAATCCAACGGTAAACAATTTCCTCAAATCCAATTTCCTTCTCAAATTTCCTCAATTTACTCAACGGAGTAGATATTTCTCTGGGTTTATAAGTTGGACCCCTATTAGGGAGTGAGGTAGAAAGTGCGCTCTAACCGATGGAGAAAATGCCCGGCCGCTGGGTACCGCTGACGTTACCCGCGACTTCGACACAAGGCGATCACGATGCACGAGGGCACGAAGTGTCTATCCAGGCGCTCACTTCTAGTCGAAGTCAAACTGCTGTCACTATCGAGCTCTGTAATCGCCGATACCAGCCAGCTGGAGGGAGAAGCGAGGACAAACTTTGCAGACAGGGAGTGCGTCAGCGTCGCTGTTTGAGACGTCTCCAGTCTGTCCCTCGGGGTCGCCAGACGGCAGGCGCGAGAGGTTAGCCACGTGGGAGTCCAAATCTAGTGCCGCCACTTCCCGCCACGCCACAGCGATCCATCGATCTGAACTCCGAACGTCAGCGTGTTTTGATGTGGTATTTCAGATACCGATCGTAAACAGACCGGGACAACTGGCAGCTCAGCAGAATGAGATATTCACGGCTGGCGCGAGCGACCGTCGCTCACGAGAGCAGGGGGTATCGAAAAGCCGTGAATACTCACGGCTTTCGCGAGCGGCCATCAATTTTCGAGTTATATATATGAGGCAGAATGAGTGGTGCATATATCGGGGGGATATTGACTTCTTGTCGTAGATCTCGCTTGGTTCATGAAACCGGACAGCAGAATACGTGGCAATACTGTATTGTTTTCACCCATAAGCACTGCTAATATATAAGGGATAGACCAGGCTGCCAGATCTGGGCGGTTGTGTGATCGTGGCGCTCCGTTAAAGTAAGACTAATTTTTGGAATTTTATTATTTCTGTGGATGTGAAGTGATTGAAATAGTTCTAATATTATTTTCAAAGTTAAATAGCTTAGATATTTGCGCGGTGCTTGGTACAAATACCTTCATGACCTCGTGTGAAGGGCTAAGATAACTTAAAAATCCGTTACTGTGCAATAATTATTGTTTGCCAAGTTTATCTTCACACGCAAATGCAAAGGCACTAATTACCGCCAAGGTCTGCTGGAAAAGGCGCATCTAACGGGACTTGTCAGACGAATAATTTGGTGTCAAAGGCGAGCAAACGATCAATTGATTTCTCTTATGATATGAAGCAATATTCGCTCGGGATGGAAGCGGGTACTTTATTCTTCTTAAATCCTGTTTTATTGTTTCGAATGAATATCCCAATAAAACATAGGTGAATGCAGAAAACATACTTGTTGGCGCTTCAACGATCAGCAAACAACTTACACATACAACTTTTACACGGAAATATATCCGGTATCAGATTGGTTCCTCCTTGCGCAAACATCCCCGAAAACGTGACCTGCCTCACGGCCTCAGCAACTCACCAGAGTCCGGGTCGACCACCAGGAACTTGGCCGCCTCCGTCTCCACGATCCTGTACATGAGCCTGCCGTTGCTGTTAGCATCGCTGTCGGTGGCGCTGACCACCAGAGGGTGTCCGGTGGCGTTCAGGACGGGAGAGCCGGCCGGGGCCGACTCTCCCACGGATCCAGTGTAGACCAGGTGCTCCAGCTGAGGACGGTTGTCGTTGACGTCTCGCACGTGGATGATGACGCTGGTGTGGGCGACCTCTCCGACCTGGCCGCGGTCAGATCAAGGTCAGGTCAGGAGTGCTGCTGGTGGGTATAATGAGGGAGTGGTAAACACTAAGAAAATACAGACATGGGTAAAACAGGGATAGAAAAAGCTACGTGAGTCAAGCGTCACTATAACTTTACGATAACTTAGAAGGAGATCGTATTCAGCTTTGACAAAACAAGCAGAACTAAGGATAGAACATTTAAATCAACCAACTTGGTAAATCTGAGCAAAGCCGATCACTTCAAATATGGAACAGATTCCTCTCACTTTCACTCCTCAACTTTAGCGTTGCTTCCCACCGTACCACTGACCACGGCTCTCAGCGCCACCTACCGTGGAGACGGCCTGCACGGAGAGGTTGTACCAGGTGCGCCTCTCATAGTCCAGCCGCTCGTTCACGGTCAGCACCCCGGCGCCGGGGTTCAGCAGGAAGGCGTCGTCTTCATTTCCGGAGACGAGTCGGTAGGACACGGCGGCACGGCAGTGGGCCACCACGTCCAGCACGTGAGTCCCCAGTGGCCAGTCTTCGTCCACTTCCGCGCCGTACTCCGCCTGTGAACAGGGGGGATGTGTCAGAGACGGCAATCTCCACCCACCCCCACCCCGTAGTCCGCCTGTGTACAGATGGGGGGGACGTATCACTGACGGTCAGGCATTTCACACATCCAACCCGTACACTGTCTGTGTACAACACGGCTAAAGGAAGATCGGACGGGTATTCTTCTTTTTGCAGTCTTTCAATCTGTCTTTGAGGATACTCTTCTCTCTTTTGTAACCTCTATCATTGTAGGTAAATGTTTTTCATTAGCACCGGCCCAACCGCTAGTTGGCCAGTGCCACCTCGGTGCGAATGTTGCGCGTCATTTTCAACTAACAAGCACGGACAGTCTTCGTTCAGTCTTGACTGAATATATGAATGAAGGTGGCGGGCCTCGCAGACAGCCAGTAATTCTCCATACAGCTCTCACAGAGAAAAAGAGGTGGCCGCAATGTAGCTAAGTCATTGAATAGTTTGAAGCCCCCTAACACAAGATCTGCCAGTGAAAAACAGGACAATATATTCATGGCCCATGCGTTGGCTCGCTGCGTTACGTTGCGTTAAGCAATTTCTTAGGAAATACGCACGCTAAATTTCACAATTCTATTACTCATTCGGCCACGTCTCTGGTCCATTCATTCGGAAATCCAACTACCCCACAGAACAAATGGATTAATCCAGGCCAATATCATTCATCATTCCAATTGAACACTCCACCCCATATTGAAACCGGTCTAGTACCTGCTAGCCAAACGAAACACGGGCTGAATGACCAGCTATATTCCTCAATAGGTACATTCTACATTCAAACTATCCCAAGAGCAAACCCAGAAATATAATGAAAAGCCACATGCCTCCTGAAATGATATTGCCCTATGTGCCCTCATCACACAAAAGTGGCATCTCTCCAATCGCCCAAGTACAACCTCCGTGTTTTCTGATCACCGGCATCCATCTTCTAACATATTCACCGCTTTCAAATGGCTTAATATCGCGTTCAAACGACTGCTGGCGTCGTCGTCGGCGACGATTCTACATCAGGCCGGCGTCTCGGCCGCCGTCGCCTGTCGCTGCCAGCCGCCGCCGCCCTCCTCCGGCGAAAAGGCGTGAGAGAAACGGAAATCTGGCCGCCCTCTCGACGGTTCCGGAGCTTTGGCTCCGGCTGTGTCGCCGCCGCACGAACAAAACGATCTCAGGTTGTTAAGTGAATGTCTTGAAGCCAGGGGTGTTGATTAGAAAATAATTGGGACGCACAAATTTGACACGTCAATAACGGCCATATTGAGATGAAAAGTATAAAATAACGCATGCTGTATGCTTTCCCCAGGCCGGCTGTACCGCAGATTATAAATTTAAAGTCCTTAAAATGAAGACTAAGAAAATTTGCAGGAATTTTCAAAACTAATTCTACGTTTCATTGGGGGTTGCCCGGGCATCCCCCCCAGAGATATAGAATAGCATTCCTGCCTAAGCTGTACCAATGTCCGTTATGGTTATGAAACGATGTTTTACTGAGATATTGAAACGAGAACTTGATTGGCACGTCCGGGATGCCTACCAATATGAATGGCCCTTTTTCACCGAGTACGGCGCAGCCGAATCTATTCAGACGTCAGTCCCAGCTGTAGGGACTGTAAGGCAAGAACAGTGGTCTGATCTTCCCGCCGCGGCTCAACCGAAAAATATCCACCGGCAGATCTGACGGACGCTATGCAACACCGTTACTGCAATGAGCGAACATTAACCTTGGCAGATGGAAATCTTCGGGTTTAAAAAACCTCCTTCTAGACCATTCCCCAGAAAATCTGAAATATTTCCAGTAAAAAATAACATTTATATATACGGCATCTGACAAAGTTAAAGTGGGCGAGTAGGCGGCTCCACATAACATTAGGACGACGTGATAAATTATGTAATTCTTTTGTTCCTTCAGTCAGCTAACAGCTCTGAAAGCATTATATATCTAGTGAGAACCAAAGAAAAAAGAAAATCAACCATCTTGATAAAAAGCGGGAAATCGTGGATAAGAACACCGGACGGCTAGCCTTTGAAAAGAGCCCCACAATACACGGACGCCCATGAAAGACATATTTGTCGTAGCTGGCGGAGGTTAGGTGGCATAGACGATCGTTGTAAAGCGGACAGCATCCACGAGGGCGAGATACACCTCAATATACCGTTGGGGCAGTTTCGGGGACACATCTTATTTATAGAGTGAAATCAACAGCAGGGCAGCATTCACGCTTGCCAAGGAGCCATGCGAAAAAACGAATCAGCGTCAGTTTTATACTTCTCCAGCTTTCATACCGAATATAATCAAGGAAACTGAGCTCAGGCCAAATCTCAGCTGCAACCGCGCGGGTCTTGCAGCACCGAGATTCTTCACTGTGGAATTTCATTTTCATTATTTTACTGCTGAAAAGAAGCCATTCGGTACGGGTAAAAGCGCACTCGGAGTCCAATTCGACGGCTGAATGGCCAGGGCAGACTCGTTTCTCGCGGTGGCCCACTGGCGGCGGCGCCGACCAAGAGCCCGCTCCAGACAGACACACGCAACCCAGCTCCACCAAATCCGCACACAATTGCATCACCAAATCTACTTAGCTTCTTGTCAGGTGGCAAGGATTAGGAGGCAATATTTGTTCAAAGTGCGCTCGGCGATCGTTTGTGATCTTAGACGTGGTAACCAGAGCTAACCTAGCTTAGGACCACGATAGTTTCAGTACAGTAGACAATTAGCAAAAGAGGACCATCAATTGCGAACGCTGACGAATTATGCTGACACGAGACCGCGAGAAATGTAAAAATCAACATTTTAGTCACGAGCTCATGGCCATTTCAGTCAGAAATATGAAAAACCAGCTAGACTGGCGGTCCCACGCGATTGGCAATCAGCGCGGTTAGTTCCGATATACCCATCACGCAGTTCTATCAAGAATCGTTCTACTCCATCTACTCGGCTGGGCGGAGTTGGTGCCGTGTCTGGGCGGACTTGGTGCCGTGTCGGGGCGGACTTAGTCCCGTGTCTGTGCGGACTTAGTTCCGTGTCAGGGCGGACTTGGTCCCGTGTCTGGGCGGACTTGGTCCCGTGTCTGAGCGGATTTGGTGCCGTGTCTGGGCGGACTTGGTGCCGTGTCTCGGCGGACTTGGTGCCGTGTCTCGGCGGACTTGGTGCCGTGTCTCGGCGGACTTAGTGCTGTGTCTCGGCGGACTTGGTACCATGTATGGACGGACTTGGTACCATGTATGGACGGACTTGGTACCATGTATGGACGGACTTGGTACCATGTATGGACGGACTTGGTCCCGTGTTTGGACGTACTTGGTCCCGTGTCTGAGCGGACTTGGTGCCGTGTCTCGGCGAACTTAGTGCTGTGTCTCGGCGGACTTGGTGCCGTGTCTGGGCGGACTTGGTGCCGTGTCTGGGCGGACTTGGTGCCGTATCTGGGCGGACTTGGTGCCGTGTCTGGGTGGACTTGGTGCCGTGTCTGGGCGGATTTGGTCCCGTGTCTGGGCGGACTTAGTGCTGTGTCTCGGCGGACTTGGTGCCGTGTCTGGGTGGACTTGGTGCCGTGTCTGGGCGGACTTGGTGCAGTGTCTGGGCAGACTTGGTGCCGTGTCTGGGCGGACTTAGTCCCGTGTCTCGGCGGATTTGGTCCCGTGTCTGGGCGGACTTGGTGCCGTGTCTCAGCGGACTTAGTGCCGTGTCTCGGCGGACTTGTTCCCGTGTCTCGGCGGACTTGGTGCGGTGTCTGGGCACACTTGGTCCCGTGTCTGGGCGGACTTGGTTCCCTGTCTCGGCGGACTTAGTCCCGTGTTTGGGTGGACTTAGTGCTGTGTCTCGGCGGACTTGGTCCCATGTCTGGGCGGACTTGGTGCCGTGTCTGAGCGGATTAGGTCCCTTGTCGGCGGGCGGGTCCGCCTCCGCCCCCGTCGGACGAGTCTGGGTTCTGAGTACGGCAATATCTCACATCTGCCAGCTGGTCACTCATATCACTCCATCTAAGTCAAACCCAACACTCACGCTGAAATGTCGTTTTTTGTGTAGAGCGAGTGGCCGAGCTGTCGTTCCAGAAACAGTCGGTGGCAGAGTTGGCTTTCTACTGTTCGCACGAGCTCAACGGGAGCAAAGGTCAAGTTTGAGCTGCGTTCGTTCAACCGCTGTCAGCGGGAGACAACGCTTTCGCCAGGTATCATCCAAATCGACAGCCCGGTAGCTCCGACAGGCGTTTCTAGAATCGTTTTGCGCACTGTCAGCGATTAACCACCATCGATTGGATTTTGCGGCGGCGCGTAATATTCGTTTAATGCGATGCTGCCGATCCCAGTGAACGCCAAATCTCGATACCGGTCCAGTACCTGAGTGAAATGCAAGAGTTCCACTAACCAGCAGCACAGCGCGAGGAGAGCATTCACAATGTTTCACTCTGCTCCAGAAAATTCTCCAGATGGGCGTAACGAAGCCGAAATTTGGGTTAGATCTCCCTCCAGATCCATCTAGACATTTTCACACTCAATGTCGATTGGATCCCTTCGAACACAGGTCAATCATTTATCAAATTACATTTCACGAATTCAGGCTTTATAATTGATAAATCCTCCCGCCTGGTAAGGTAGTTCATTTTACCCGGCAGCGGGCAGCCCGATATGTATTGAGAGGAAACTTCTTACCCTGCAGGGACTAACATTCTAAGCACTTCTGCCAGTCTTCAAAGCGGGCTCAAACTCTCCGCCTTTGATCTGGTAACACTCGCGATAAAAACATATGCTGCTGCTGACTTCTTCTGAAAAATAAAGTGGAAAAGTCATCTTCTTCAAACGGTTCGCTGCTTCACATTAATCCCGTCGCATAGTGCACTATATCAATCTATAGCGAGAGCCGTTCAACGTAAACATGCCGAGGGCCTAGTTTATTGGTTCATCCGTTCCACCCCCATATAAAGCGCGGGAGGACCGTGCCCCGAACTCGACCAATCCATTATCAATAGAGCCCACCGCTGGCGGTAGTGGCACAAAGTGGCACAAGGCCTTTTCCGTGTTCAGAGACGACAGCGAGCGCGCCGGGAATAATAGTTCTCTCCAGCTCAGTCCAGCTTTCAGAAACAGCGAAACTGGAGATCGAGCCCGCATCAACCAACATGGTGTGTCGTAATATGCAGAACGGCCCGGCAGGAACCCGGATCACTGTCAACCGCGTAAAAGGAATTCGGAACAATGATAAAACCGAGTTCCTGTCTCGATAGCAGCAGAGCATTCGGCATCAACAGAAGCGGTGCTCATAACAGCGCAACGGAATTATCTAAGAACGCACTGACGCCAGATCGTCAACATTAGGCAGCGGGTCGAAACGGACGGGAAACGTTTTGCTGTGCCCCAGGCGTGTGTCATAAAACTTAACGTACAAAAATATGTTATTCATCAGTCTTGAGTATCTACATTTTTAAATAGTTAAAAATTCGCAATATTCATCAACGTCCACAACGATACTCTGCAGTCACCTTTCAACCCATCACATCCCTCCTTCCTAGTCCATTCCTTCCACTAGGGCGCCTTTCTGCTTACAAACTGAGGACCAGTTTTTAAACTGGTCTCCAGCACCCCCACCCCAAATGGTCCCGAGCCCTAAGAGTTCTGCATCACTGCGTGTCAGTGCCCTTCAAGTCCTGAAATAAAGACCTGTTTCCCGCTCAGCAAGGGCTAGTGTGCCCTTTGCTAAAGGCCGCTATAGCCCCCTAGATGACTTATTGTATAAAGCAAGAAAAAAGTTTCACCAAGGGAAAACAAGGGCAAATCTTTTCTACAACCATCTTCCCTTTTGGTCCCTCCAGCGCCCTTTTCCCTCTTGGTCCCACGTACACACTTTACAAAAAAGCACTGTTCTTCACCCACCTTCTCGAAGCGGGGCGGCACGTTGTCCGGCACCGTCACCACCACGTTGACGTGCACGTCTCCGTGCAGAGGTGGCTCTCCGGCGTCGCTGGCCCGCACCTTCAGGATGTACTCACTGGCGCGGCGCGGGTCCAGCTTCCGACCCATCTCTAGCGTACCCAGTACCGGGTCCACGCGGAACGCGTTGTCGACATTGCCTGAGGAGGAAGAGGTGCGTTCAAAGGACTGCCGTGTCATGAGGATTCAAACACTCAGATGCAGCTGAGATCAGATCCAGGAACACGCTAAATTCCTGCGTTTTCGAATGGTCACGAATGAGAACGGAGGTAGGAAACATGACAGCAAGAAAACGATAACTTAACAACTTAGGGTAAACGAACAGACAAATGTTATTTTATAACCAGTGCCTTCATTGCGTGAACAAAAACTCAGGTAGGTACGGCCAGCCCATCACATACAAACATACAAATCACATACAGAAATATGTCAAATAACTTACGCTCACGCACGACCATTGACAATTTCTATGCTCCACAGAGCACAGCGGAGTTCAGGCAACATCTCACAAACAGGTCTCTGCGATATCCAACTAGATAACCTGTTGTCGACTAGCTGGCCGTTTTGTCTCTGTACGTATGTGTATTTTGACATCTTGATTGGAGCCATAATTGAGTTGTACGAAGTTCCATTCTAAAATGAAATTAAAGGACGTTTTACCACTTCTACCACTGTTTGGACGTTGCATTGGAGGTGGTCGGCACCCACAAATAGATATAGTTCCACACTCCTGGTGCCTGTATAATCATTCAAGAATAGCGGAATACACTGAGAGGACTGAAGTGCCTAAAATACTACTTCGATTTTGACATTGGGCATGTACCAATGACTCAAAACTACTTTCATTTTAGGAGCGGTAGGTTTCGCCCCTCTCTCCCCCCTCTCTCTCTCTCTCTCTCTCCAATTCCCGTCTGAACAGTTCGCACCGTACCACAACAGCGGCGCAGAGGGACCTTTACGCCGGCCCGTGCCGTCGTGCGCGGACAAAGGCAGCAGCAACTCCTGCTTGGCCAACATCGACTAACAGTGCTCCCGCAGCGCTAAACAGAAGCCGGATGTTTACCCTGCAGCAGGCGGTGGCTCTGTGAAGCCGTACAAAACGACATGGAGACGGCCGGGCCCCACCAGCCCCGCGGCACACCGGGCCGGACGGCAAGGCGAACCAGCAGTGCAATGGGATGTGGGGTTGTAAACATGATGACGGTGGTGTGCTCCTCACTGCAGTGTGGCTGAAACCAAACATACGACCATGGAACTAAGTAGCATCTCCAGCAGACGAGGACTGGATTAAATGCATATGTTTTGACGCCACTGCAATGAGCAAACACAGAAAGGTTGTTGAAGCCATTTACACGATAAGAAAGGACACGGCAATTGATATTGAATATATTAAAACAAACACAGGACGCGTTTCGTTACTTCTTCAGCGTATGTTTGAAGACTGAACGCTGAAGAAGTAACGAAACGCGTCCGTGTGTTTAATTTTAATATATTTAATATCAAATTGCCAGTGTACCTTTACCTTTACAGAAAGGTTAATGGCTCTAAACAGGGATATTTTTTGCATACAAACTGGAAACCATTTTTCGTCCTCAGCCACTCCCAATGTTCCCTAAACCTTCGGATTATCCTTCATTCGTGACCAGTTCTCTTCTAATTCTGAATACCTAATGACCTGTTCTTTCGGAAATAGCTTTTGCGCCCTTTGCTGAAGGTCAATATGGACCCTTACTAGTTTTTTTTTTTTTGCGCAAGACAGACACCAAAAGTGTTAGATGAAGAAAATAGGAGTGCTCTTGCGACTGATTAGATGTGTGCCTTGAACCCAGGGACGGCGGATTCCAGGGTGCAAGTGGTGCAGTTGCACCACTCGATTTTTTTCAAGTGGTGCAAAAGTATCTTTTGCACCACTTGTTTTGGCTTTGTCCAGGAGGCGCCCCTCCCCCGGCCTCAGCCGGCGCCCCCGGCCGGTCAGAGAAAATCAAGCCTAATTACCGCCTACCTGAAGAGGTAGGATCCTCTGTGAAAAATAGACATTTTCATATATGAATGGCGCCCCCTTACATCATAGCTGCGCCCTGGGCAGCAAAATGCGCCCCCTTGAGTAAAGACGCCCCTCTGGGTAGCATAGGCGCCCTTGGATAGCGTAGGCACCTCCTGGACGGCCGAGGTGCCTCCGAAGAAGAGAAATGGCGCCCCTGGATATCACATGCGCCTCCTGGACAGCAAAAGGCGCCCCCGCAGAGAATTGGCGCCCCCTGGATAAAATAGGCGCCCTTGGGTATGAAGGCGCCCCTGGAGAGCAGAGGTGCCTCCTGGAGAGAAAAAGACGCCCCCAGAGAACAACGGCGGCAGGGACGGCGGATTCCGTGGGACAGGGTCTGCAGTTGCACACCATGAAAAATGTTGGTGTGCAAAAGTATCTTCTCGCACACCTAGTTTTGACCTAGCCCGGAGAGGCCCCCCGCCCCCACGGATTTGGGTGACACCCCCGGATTTTTCCGGCGCCCCCGGCCGGTCAGAGAAAATCAAGCCTAATCAACGCCTACCTAAAGAGGTAGGATCCTCTGTGAAAAAGGCATTTTCATACATGAATGGCGCACCTTGACATCAAAGCTTCGCCCTGGAAAGCAATAGGCACTCCCCCTTGAGTAAAGGCGCCCCTCTGGATAGCATGGGCGCCCTTGAAAAGCGTAGGCGCCTCCTGGACAGCTGAGGCGCCTCCGAAGAAGAGAAACGGCGCCCCTAGATATCACATGCGCCCCCTGATTAGCACAGGCACCCCTGGACAGCAAAAGGCGCCCCCCGCAGAGAAAAGGCGCCCCCTGGATAAAATAGGCGCCCTTGGATAAGAAAGGCGCCCCCTGTAGAGCAGAGGTGCCTCCTGGAGAGAACCCCCCCAGGGCAACGGCGGCAGGGACGGCGGATTCCGCGGGACAGGGTCTGCAGTTGCCCACCATGAAAAATGATGGTGTACAAAAGTATATTTTCGCACACCTGGTTTTGAACTGGTCCGGAGGGGCACCCCCTCACGGATTTGGGCGGCGCCCAAGGATTTGGCTGGCGCCCCGGCCGGTCAGAGAAAATCAGGCCTAATCACCGCCTACCTGAAGAGGTAGGATCCTCTGTGAGAAAAACATTTTCATATATAAATGGCGCACCTTGACATCAAAGCTGCGCCCTGAAAGCAAAAAGGCGCCCCCTTGAGTAAAGGCGCCCCTCTGGATAGCATAGGCGCCTTTGGAAAGAAAAGGCGCCCCCTAGACAGCAAGAGGCGCCCCTGGATAGAAAAAGGCGCCCCCAGTAGAGGAGTAACGACGGCCCCGGATAGTATAGGCGCCCTCTGGTTAGCACAAGCACTCCTGTACACCAAAAAGGCGCCCCCCATAAAGAAAAGGCACCCCCTCTGGATAGCATAAGCTCCCTTGAATAGCAAAGGCGCTCCCTGATGAGCAGGGGTGGAAGGGACGGCGGATTCCGCGGGACAGGGTGTGCAGTTGCACACCTTGAAAAATGATGGTGTACAAAAGTATATTTTTGAACACCTGGTTTTGACCTCGTCCGGTGAGGCCCCCACGGATTTGGGTGGCACCCCCGAATTTGGCCGGCGCCCCCGGCCGGTCAAGACAAAATCAGACACATCGCCTGTCTGAAGAGGTAGTACCCTCTGTGTAAAATAAGATACACTTTCAAATATTAATGGCGCCCCCTGACATCAAAGCTGCGCCCTGGACAGCAAAAGGCGCCCACCCCTTGAGTAAAGGCGCCCCTCTGGATAGCAAAGGCGACCCCTAGATAGCAGAGGCGCCCCTGGACAGAAAAGGGCACCCCCAATTGAGGATTAACGACGCCCCTGGATAGCATAGGCGCCCTCTGGTTAGCACAGGCACTCCTGTACACCAAGAGGCGCCCCCCATAGAGCAAAGGCGCCCCTCTGGATATCATAAGCTCCCTTGAATAGCAATCGCGCTCCCTGGACAGCAGGGGCGCCCTCTGATAGGATAGGCGCCCCCAAAACAGCAAATACGCCCTTTGATACTAAAAAGCGCCCCAGATGGCAGAAGCGCCCCATGGACAGAAGACACCCTCTGGATAGCATAGGCACCCCTGGACGGCAGAAGCGCCCCTAAAGAAGAGCAACGGCACCCCGGGATAGCATATGCGCCCCTGGTTAGCACAGGCACCCCTAGACAGCAAAAAGGCGCCCCCGCCCCTGAGTAAAGGATCCGGGCCTCTGGATAGCATAGGCGCCCCTGGATAGCGCAGGCGCCTCCTGAACAGCAGAGACGCCTCCGAAGAAGATCAACGGCGCCCCTGGATATCATATGCGCCTCCTAGTTAGCACAGGCACCCCTGGATAGCAAAGGCGCCCCCCCCGAGAGAAAAGGCGCCCCCTCTCCAAAGAATAAACACCCATAGATAGGAAAGGCGCCCCCTGGAGAGGAAAGCAGAACATTTTTTAAGGAAAACTCAGTGGGGGGAATTTTCTTGTGCTGGCCATTATAATGTCTTCGGGGGATCAAACCCCCATTTGGAGGGAGGTGTTAATAAAATTTACACGTGCTAGTGTTAAAAGATGTCTCCTAATTTTTGCTATTCCATATTCTAAAGATTAGAGATGCTGCCCAGGACTGCGAGTTTTTTTTCGACGGAAAAAGGCCAAACCGGGTTTGAGAAAAGGCCAAAAGGGTCAAATTTTATTTGCCCAAAAATTCTTGTTTTTATAAATTTCGTCCAAGATCTTCCCAGTACGGCTGTTGGAGTCTGAGTCTCACTAAAGTCCTCAAGGGACTTGTCACGCAGACCCCTACCCCACCTCCCGAACGAGTAACGCCCACAATGAAGGGTTGATTTAGAAGCCAAATTTTAACCTCCCACAAAGCACAGGGATGGCCGCCTCGCTCAGGTCACCCTCTCATCAGCCAGTTGCCAGCCGACCTACGTCGGGCAAACGATTGAGCGCCGGAGCGTCTCAGGGGAACAGATCCCAAGCCTGGACATGCACTGCCACTGCATGCTTCTCAGCAGCGGGCCGGAGCCCGACGCTCTACCAACTGAGCAACTGGGGCGGCCAAATGGCCAAATAAATACCACAAAAGCCATGTTTGAGGCTAAAACGACCCCTACCGCTTGCAATAAACCCACATAAAAAGACAGAGCACTCTTGTATCACTGCAGTGAACAGTGCACTGTATAAAACTAAATGTTGATAATTTGATATTGACTTGACGAGATATTTTTAGCACACTGCCCATCTCATAAGAAGCCAGGAGTGCCCTTCCAATCCAGTGTGGCGACCCAATGATTTTATCCACATAACTAAACAATTTGTTAGCATCATCAATTATCTTGGCAGCACCATTCCCCGCTAACATTTGATATCTTCCTGATTTTTCTGTAAATTGTTTGCTCTTGAACAGTGACGGATCCATAGGCAGATCCAGGATTGCCAATCAGAGAGGGGCACCTTCCCGGGGGGCGCCATCCGGAGCAGGGGGCGCCACTTTTGACCGGAAAAACCTACCAGGTGGGCGTAAATCCTATCCGTGAGCACCGATTTTCGCATCCTGGGAGGAGGGTGGGAAGCGCCATTTCAGGCGAGTGCCATCGACCTTTCAGGGGGCGCCGTGACCATTTCAGGGGGCGCCGAGGATCGATGGGGGCTGCATCTGCCCCTCCCCTTTGCCCCCTGGATCCGCGTGTGGGCGGATTAAAATTTTGGTAAGTGGGGGGAACGCGGAGCCTCAGAGTGCGCACTTTACCATCAACTTTTCACCCAAAGGTCGCCTGTGGTATTCGGTTTTCGGTTGCCGTCATTTTGGTGGATCATATTTTTTAACAACGTTCTATCCCTCCCTCCCCAGCCATAACAGTTTGTACCAGCCAAGCAAGATGCCTATTTGGCGTGATATTTGAAACAATGAATTGCTAAACAGTTCAGTCCACACTATTTCGGCACCTCTTGAAAAATCTGTAACTGCCACTAGGTCATGGAGAAAAGCAAAACACTTAGGAAGATGCAACAGCTGAACATAAAGGTACATATCTGAGGATTTTTCTATTAGTGAAGAGGGGTTAAGTTTATTTTAATATCAAATATGATAAGCATCATTTTGCCTTCCCACGTGGGCAAGATTCGTAAGATAATGATGAGAGGACATTGAAAATAATCGCAGCGAGTGTGAACCTGGTCTGTGCGCTGTCCCAGAAAAATTATTTCAGCGGAAAAGCTTTTACATTGCAGGCAACACAAACCGGACCTTAACCCACATTATTAATTGCTCCTAAAAAATAATGTTTGAACCAGATGGCAGACTCAAGGAGAAATAATGAAAGTTGAAACGTTAAGATAAACACAGAATGAAGTATGTGGGCATTTTCCATCGACCTTTATCTATATTCTTCAATTCATCAGCATGGGAGAATTGCTCTTGTGCGTGAGATTTCAAGAGGTGTTAAGAGAATTTTGGTAGACATGTGATTAAATGCTGAAATAGATCATGGCAGGAATAGGCATGTGTGATTTGTGAGATAAATGGGACCTACTAGAATAAAAAAGAAAACAGTTTCAACGTGGCCAAGTACTCTATTGATAAATTGATAACTTTTTCCGTTTATTGGCTGTGATTTGCGGGTTTAATGATCATGTGCAGTGTTCAGATCGAAGTGAAAAGACCATTCAGATTGATAAAACTAGTATATTTTGTCACTGACCATCCACTTATACCATCAACCATCGTCTTCAGGTCAAGTTCAGGACTCATCATTTAAGAGAAGAGGTGAGCGTGCACTGTGCATGCCAAAATCGGGACACAGCCGTCCTCCCGATGGACAGACCGCGCAGAAATACGTCCTTTTTTGAAAATCTGCTTACAGTGCATTTTTTAGGTGACCATAAAACCCACAGAGACGGATGAACTATACATTAAAGATACATTTTCCTGTCTGAAATGAGCCGAAGAACTTGAATCTGAAGTCTGTTTGACCCTAGGTCACTTGTGAAAAAAGTTGTGATTTGACCTTGACCTAAGATCACATTCAAAATTTGCTGGTACACCTTTTGTTCAAAATGGAATATTCCAAATTAAAGATTGAACCTTTTTCCTTCCATTAAAATAGGTTAGAACATCCGTTTTTTATATCTACTAGTGTTTTTAACACGCTTAGTGGAGGGTAGCCTGGCGTCAACACGTAATGAAGGGGTCCGAAATGCCTCCCCTGAGATTTCACCAATTAACAGGGTTAGGAAAACGCGTGTTGCGGGTTTTGTGAGGGCTGTAGAATGTGTTTTTTAAGCTAGATTTTATGGACCTAGACCAGTATCCTCAAGGTCAAATGAGGTCATAGAGGTCAAATGTAAGCCGTACCTGACACTTAGCGAAATGCCGTGATTTTGCGAAACAAAGTCGCGAATACACTTTGAGCGGGCGAATTTCATAAAGAGAAGATATAAATTGTTCTCTGGAATATTTAGGTGGAGGTCGGTCAAGGTAATTGACCAATGACACCGCAATGTGAGATATTTCCATAATGGATGCACATACGTTGAAGCTTGCAAAGAAGCAACCATTAGGCAATCAATGAGTTTGACCGTGACCCACGGTCTTTGGCCTTTGACCTGGAACTTAGCATTCAGCAAGCTCAGCTGTAACATCAAAACATCATACACGTATTGCCAGGGAACGTCATGTGAGACCGTAAGCTCTAGGATCAACAATTGCGATAATGTGTATATGACCTTGGTCTGTGACCTATGATCTAGTGAAGTGATCTTAACATACATCCCTGATGATACTACGTTTTCATCGCACAGCTAGGTCTGCAATGCATTTGAACTGGTGTGACCGCACATAGGCGTCGGAAAAGGGGGGCCAGGGGGCCTGGCCCTCTCTCCCCACTTTTTGGCCCAAAATTTACTTATCTCAGTCAAAATGGGAGAAATCCTGAAATTTGCATAAACAGCCGCTGCAGAAGGCAACGAGGAGCCAAAATTTGAACAGTTTCTGGTCCTATCGTGGAAAGGTTTTTGTCAGCACCAGGTTGAAGCTTGACTGGCCCCCCTTTTTCCGGTGGCGATGCTTATGTGACCGCAGATTATGGCTATTTAGGAATATATGTCTGATTTTGTAAGCTTATAGGTCAGTCAGTACGTAAACATAGAGGACATATTTTCAAAATTCTTTCCAAAATTAACTCGCTCATCGATGTTGTTTTTCTGCCATGAAGAGTTTCCGGCCACCTCGGGCAATTATGCTTAAGCCCTGTCCGACTGCGTGTTAATGCTCATCACAGTGTTTTAAAGGATGACAATAACTCGTCGCTGAGGCTTCGACAGTACCGTGACCATGTTTTATGATTCCTGACTTGAGCTCTTATTGGGGTATGACCCTGTTGCTCATATAGCACTAATAAATAAATAAATAAATAAATTGGACATGTAGTGGGACAAAATGGTGATACAATAGGAACAGTGCTAGAAGTCTGGTGAAAGCCAAATAAAGCAATCGTTAAGTTTTTTTCTGCATCGGACCGAAGCAAACATTTCCCACTTGCGAGTTAGAACTATAGCAATACTCTCTCCTTGACGATATCTTTGCGCGATTTTACTCTCCTTGAAGTTAAAGGAAGCAAGCATTTGTCAGCACGTGCAAAAAATATGTATGTATGTACACCGGACACCGGTTTGCAACAATGCACCGAAATACGGGAGCTGGCGCCTCCATCAGCTGTCTTTGTGCTGAGCTGACCTTACGCTGTCACAGTAGGCAGCTCTGTTCCGTCCAGTGGCGGATCCAGGGAGAAGCAAAAACGATGTGTCCCCCAAATGGAAAGCTCCTCCCAAAACTATGTTTTTGCCTTCCCCTCCCCCAAGCGGTTGACCTCCTTTATGCCCCGACTCCTTTTTAATTTATAAGCAAGATTTCGGTGCTTCAACTCTCAACTTCAAGCAGAACCAGTTAAGTTCAGTGTAAATATTGGATCTTGGATAGAACAAAGTATATTGAGCCTTTACTTTTTCACCCCGTGACGTTTTTTGCCTTTTGGCTCAAATATCCCAAATCCTACTGTCAAGTCATATTATTGTAGCACAATTTTTCACTGCGTGACGTTTTCTTCTCTTTTTCCTTTTTGACTTTGGTTTGCTCCTCCCAAACCGACCGGCTAGATATGCCACTGGTTCCGTCGCTGTCTTCAGAGAGCTCTCGCACCTGCATGGTGTTCAGGTTTATGGGTGTGAAACGATGAAACCGTTGGGTGCCCTTGATCTTCAACGCCGAGCTGTACCGCCGTATCAGTCGTTTTGACATTTCAAATACCTCCTCTCTACTGACAAACTCGAAATGGGTTGTGGTGTCGAAGTATTGCGTCAGAAAAGAGAACATCAATAGAGGATCCAAGATCTGATCCTTTTCTTCTCTCCTTAAGCTTACCTGGGCTGTTCTTCTTCTAACTTTGCCTCCAACTCCGTCACAGGCGTTCTTCCCGTGGCTGGTAGTAAAGAAGTGCCATTACATGGTATTTGAAAGTCTATCTGGATGATAGCATGCATTGATAAAGTGAAAATTGTTTTTGTATTGGCCACCGCACGCGTCTGATACGTAATGTATTTTCTTCAAACTTGGCATGTGGGTGCGTAGCCAAGGTACGAGTTTGTGCTGCAGGGTATGAACCATGACGTGAGAGTGCTTTAAGTCGTCACTTGAAGAAAAAACAACTTCTACTGCACCGGACTCCATCCTCAGTCCAGTATGGAACAAAAGGGTGTGCAGTCACCTGCTTTGCAGACCAGTGATACAACTGAGCAGCATTTTGCGCGGTACATGTATAATTTTCTGATAAGTCATCGATGGCTACGGCTTCCCCTTTGGTGCCTTTTCCTTCCAGTTTGCTATATAATACCCTTGAGCCTTAGAGATGTAGTGGTGACGGGTTAGATTACATACCTTCTCACTCAGGGAATCAACAAATCGCTCTATATTATCCACGCAATCCGAAAGCGTCGATTCTCTCTCTGATTTTGACCATTCTTTAAACGTAATATCTTCAGAAGCCATTTGCACGGAGTCAAAAGAGTATAAATACTCCCTAACCTCCTCCTCTACAGGGCTCCGTTGACGTGAGGGTGTCCACTGTCACCGTACTGCTATATGTTTCAATATCACTGTTTCAATATATCACTGTTATATGTTTCAAACGTTTCGCGATTTTTCCCGTATAATCACGGCACTTCGCTAAAGGTGTCCGGTATGACGTACATACATTTGACATTTATGACCTAAAGATATAGATATAAGTCCATACAATTAAGCTCAAATAAAACAGTTAACAGGCCTCACAAATTCCGGAACATGCGTTTTCCTAACCCTCTTAATTGGCGAGATCTCAGGGAGGCATTTCGGGACCCCCTTCATTACGTGTTGACGCCAGACCACCCTCCACTGTGCGTGTTAAAAACACAAGTAGATATAAAAAACGGATGTGGTAACCTATTTTATTGACGGAAAACAGTTTAATCTTCAATTTGAGACATTCCATTTTGAAAAAAGGTGTACCAGCAAATTTGGAATATGACCTTAGGTCAAGGTCAAATCATAAATTTTTTTCACAAGTGACTTAGGGTCAAACGGACTTCAGATTCGAGTTTTTTGGTTCATTTTAAATAAGGAAATGTATCTTTATTGCATAATTCATCAGCTTTTGAGGGTTTTGTGCACACCTAAAAAAATGCACTGTAAGCAGATTTTAAAAAAATGCCTGAGGCAATAACTTCAAAGTTTTACTCCGATCGAGCTAAAACTCTCAGATTCGGCTTTGGGGCCCATGAGAACCCTATATGCCCATTTTAAAGAAAATCGAAGAGGTACCGTGTAGGCCTTGGTCGATTGGTGCTGGAATTGCCCACGACGTATGTTTGCGGGAAGTGCCTGCAATATCATTGGTCATAACTGCAAACAAGGCTATGAAAATCACAGAATCCTGGGCTATGCTACTCTGTTGCTGATACCAATCCGATACGACTGAGTTTACGCGAAATCTACAATACCTATTTTTCGGAATATTAGAAATAAACCACCCCAAGTGGCCTCGCAGGCCAAGTCCAAAGAGTTTCTGCAGAACGCCATTGGATAGCAAAGGCGCCCCCAAGAGATGATGGCGCCCCCTGGGGAGGAAGGCGCCCCCTCCAGAAAATCTTGCACCACTTCTCGAAAATGGAATCCGCCGTCTCTGCTTGAACCCTGATAGTATCTTTTTCCTTGTATGGTCTCAAGTAAAAAATATTAAGGAAAAGTGCACTTTTTCTAAAATGCCCCAAATACTGCTCGTATCTCACTGCATATATTCAGTGAGATAGTGAGTATAGTGAGATATATGCAGTGCAGTGAGATGCATATATGCCATTTCACCTATGGCACCAGCATCCTCAAGCAGAGACAGATCCAAGATGAGTGAAAGGGGCAATCGCACCTCCCCCTTAGTTCGGCGCCCGAAATTTGCAACACCTTGGGTACTCTAAGTGAACACCATTTGAAGCTGGCTTGTTCCACGGTAAGCTGCTCCTCCTGATTTTGAACCAGCTGCCTCTGAGGTACTACTGGGCACCCCAATTCAACGTGGACTACCCTCCTCGATTTTTGGCCACCCACTACTTTGTGGTTGGACGCCAATATTTCTAATATGTGGTTGTGTTCTCTATTGTAAACGAGATCATGCTACGGTGCAATAAACCGGGAGGAAAAAAACATGTTTCTTGTGAAGCAGAGTTTGCGCACGTTCGTCATTATCATTTAAATTTGCTTTAAGAATATTCCAAATATACAGATCTCTTGTTTATATGCTGTTTACTTCGATCATCTATTTATCTTGCCGAGGTGTTCTTTGTTTTGCTATACCACAAGTGAAAAGATGTGTCCAGACTACAAATAAAAATTCCTAAGTCATCTGTGTAAAAAGTTGAAAGCTCGGCAGGAAGAACATGCATAATTTGTATTGCGTTCTCCCCAAAAATGTGTAAACCCAAAAAAAATTCACCCTCATGTAGAGTATTATGGATTTGTCACTATCCACTCTGAGCAGACAAAGAAAATTGGGACAGCAACTGGTCCTCAAACCATCCAGAGGCCGTCCCAGCGTGTATTCGACTTAAAATAGAAGTCCAGGTAGAGGTGCCCTGTTTCCTTGCTATTTGTTTGACCAGAGACACTTAAAAATGCTTCCTTTCCTTGGCGAAGTTTTTCTAGGCGGCGCTGTTTTAAATAGCATCGCAAACGCGC
This sequence comes from Lepas anatifera, assembly GCA_034440635.1. Classification (NCBI taxonomy): domain Eukaryota; kingdom Metazoa; phylum Arthropoda; class Thecostraca; family Lepadidae; genus Lepas; species Lepas anatifera. Next base: position 1,440,844 of record JAOTON010002140.1, on the reverse strand, counting down.
AAAATTAGCATGACAAAGGCGCCCTTCATGATACCGAAGGCAAGCCGCCCCCAAATGGTAGTCTGGCCGCCCCCCTCCCCCCTTAGCGAAATCCTGGAACCGTCCCTGCCCCCAAGCACTCCGACAACACAAAAAGTGATTTGAGCCAGTGAGTCCCAAAATAAAAATAACATTTCATTTCATAGTTGTCCACTTGGGATAATGCACTGGTTTATACTCAAAACGAATGGATTCCCTCATTGATACACCCATAACCTAATGGAAGTGAGGGCCTCATGCTGCTTTTATTGGGCAATTTGTTGCCGACGAGGGAAAACACTTGGCAGGGATGGAGGTACTCTCGTTCGCAGACAAAATGCACCACCACCGAAATACTTTTAAACAGATTACAGACCATGGGCGTCGCCAACGGACGGCCGGGGGGGAGGGAGCGACCCCATTTTCCTCCCAGAAATTTTCCAACTCAGCCGAGTTCTAAGAGGCCAAAACTGTATCATGAGTAGGAGCGGAGAGGTATGACAAGCCCAAATGCAAAGAGCATTTTAGCCTGGATGGGAAGCCTCCTGTCAGCGGGCAGTTGAAGCTTTCCTGATGACCCCCCCCCCCCTCATTTTTCCCTGTGGCCACGCAGGAGCCGACGAATAATTTGGGTGTGGGCCGACTAAGGAGATCGGCGACCAGCGGACCTCAGCCAAGACACGCCCTTCGTCGGCATTATCAGCTTAATGCGTCCTGACAGCTCGCCAGTCGTCGCCACTGACAAAACTGTTTTCTCTCCACCACCGGCGCCGCCGCTTTCAACCAGCCGCCTTCAATAGCCCCGGATCAATGCCCAACACACTGGCACGCCCAAAAAGGCATTCGGTTTGATTCAACTGGCGGCGTTTTTGCCGCAGCGTCCACACGAGCGGCGTCATTTGGACCTGCAGTCGAAAATCAATCGGGCAGCTTCGCAGGGATGAAGTGATGGGACTGAAGAAGAAGTGGGAAAACATCATTTGGTCGGGCTTTATTAGCTATTGAAGTTGATCGATCACGCCGTCTGGAGTTTTTATCCGCTCTTCGATTGTGTGATTGATTGTCCCCAGGCAAAACAAAGTGAGACGATGAGCGATGTTTTCCATCTTTAGGAGGATATTCATACTAGTCATATGTAGGACAAACAACCTATATTCCGACATTTTCTTGCATATATATTACCAGGGTCATCGTAAGAGAAAACTTAAAACTGATACTGGCTCCACTCCCTTCATAACAGGATATGACATCGAATTCTACAATTTTGAAGAGGTGTAAACATCTTGTCATCTGCATTTGCGCACTATTCACATCACCAGAAAGCCATGCTAAATAGCAGAACATAAACCCCCAGGATCACGATCTTATCAGAGAAACGTCAGCACCCTGCAAGCCCTGGGACCCGGAAATGAAGAATCTATACCTCACTATTAGCCAGTCCTACACTCCTAGCCCCAGCACCCTGCAAGCCCTGGGACCCGGACACGTGAACAAACCATATCTCATTATCAGCCATTCCTACACTCCTATCGATCTCGGCAGCAAGGGGAGGGAGAGGGTGTCTTTCTAGCGTCCTTGCAGTAAGGTCGCGTGTCGCTAACGTCGACATTTCCGACACAACTCCGGAAGACGCCCCCGACAACGGTCACGAGATGGTCGGGCCGTCTCGACACTGCCCACGCGAGCTGGACCGACCGTGATGAGCCTACCGGCACCTGCTGTTCGTCGCCCGTCAAATGAGGAATCCGTTAAGGCCTGTTCACATATGACGCCAGTCAGCAGAGGGAGAGGGTGTCTGGCCTTTTCTTAACTTTCTGACGAAGAGGGAAGCGGGTCTGGATTTTTCTGACGATTTCCGACAGGGAAGGGGGGTGGACAAACAATCGGCTATCGTGGAATGAACAATTCCACGATAGCACGATATTGAGTGAGAACTGCTCAAGCTCAGAGTAATTTCAATTGAACAGCGGATGCTTCAATGTTTCGAACCCAAACGTACTAGAATTATGGTGTGGTATCAGTTTTAGTTAAATGCATTGAGCAAATGCTACAAACGATGCTAGAAAAGTACTTTCACACAATGTGAAACCTACACGGCTGCACTTGATTGCTCTTTTTTCTCTCAAAATAAAACAACGAGTCGTACGCTTGAAGAGGAGGCGATCACCATGGTTTCTTAACGCGTTTTTCCATGATGTTCGAGACAGCATCCATGCTATTATCTGCTATTCTTTTTCATATAGTATTTTTGTATTGAAGTACCTAGCAAAGTCACACCGTGTCAGGTGTCATCTGGACGGAATGGTGGAGTATATTCAACTACAAATGACCAAATCGTAGCGTAACAAAATCATATGGTTGGCCTATGTGCCCGCGTGACTCACACCAACCTTTTGTTTGGCCAATTGTTTCCATACTTGAGTAAATGTCGAAACAAAGGACAAGCGATATTTTGTTTTCCAAAGCTGTTACAGCCAGACCTTTAAGAAGAATACCATGACCAGATCTAGAGGCTTAACGCAGTGTCAACTTGTGGCGGAAAATATACGGATAAGCTGCAACAAGTTCTTCAGGAAGTTTAGCTCCTCGCTTGGTAAGAACTTTGCTCTCGCGGGGGAAGGCGAGCTCGACGGCCGCGTAACATCCATCTGCTAGATTACAGCCCATTCAGACGTAGCGTTACATAACGCTACCGGCATGAGCTTCGCAGCTCCTGGCTACTCCAGTATTCTGGATTCCTCACGGACAACTCTCTCAGGAGAGAAACGCAACAATCCAATACGCCTGTGGGGCGTAGATCTGCGTTATAGCTTCCAAAGCTCATTTCTTGACGGGCGGTGCCACTCAACATTCTGCGCATGACTTGCAAAGCTAGAAATATTGAGATTCACTTATCCAATCAGCTATTCCTGCAGCGGCGCCGTCCGAGAGACGCCTCCCATTGAAACAGGTAGGACTGATCTGAATTCTAAGCTAGCACTGGCCAATATTGCCGGGCCCGAGCCGACGTCAGGAGCGGGCCGTCTGCCGCGCGTCTCACTCATGCGAGAGCCAGACCGTCTGATGACCGTGCCGGCTGTGAGACCAGAGAAATCAGCTGGCGCCGCTGCGATTGCCTCGGTGAGTGATGATCCAGCCCCCGCCCCTCCACACTCCCGTCCGGTTTCAAAGGCTTCACAGCGCCAATAGGGCTGCCGATTACCAGAACACCCGCGCGTCAAAGTCCATCTATGCGCCACTGTCAACCCCGGCGCAGCAGCAGCGCCCACCACTCCAGCAGAACGTGCCGGCTCCCAGTCACAGCCAGACGCACGCATATCCCAGCCGTGTACAACGAGGCCAGCAGCTTCTCGATCAGTAGCGAAGAAACACGACCTAGACAAAGAGTTTAGATCACTATATGCAGGAGTGGAGATTTCTTTCTCTTGGGGGTGCCCGGACTCCCTCAGCGAAACTTCGAAGCATCCCTGAAATTGTCATGATTTTCATTTTAAGCGCTTTAAACTGGTTTTCTTCCGTCCAAAAGGCCTGTAGGGAAGGTACACATTTTGTGCTATGCCTACAATTTATAAAATAGCTATTGACACTGCTACAAATTTAGACACCTTCAATCATTTTTTTTAAATCACGCCCAAGGGATTTATGGCTATTCTATTTTGCCGGATCCATGCAATTTGGTTTAGTTGAATCCATGGATCCAACGGACGACTGTGAAGGGTGACGCCGCGAGTGCGCGTGGCTGGGCCAAGCTATTCGCCGAATTGGCCGCAATTGATTCTGAGGCGTTTGTGGCGATCAGGACCGCCGCCGCCCGCCTCCTCAAGGCAGGGTGGTCCGGGCACTGACAGCCGACAGCGATTCTCGTAATGGGTTACCCGAGAGTGTTGTCTTCTCGGCGCCCGGCATGCATCAGTCTATGGTAAAAAAACGACACATGGATAGAACAAAAAACTCTACAGCGAAAACCGCGAAAACGCCAAACCGAAAACTGAAAAAGGAGAACACAAAGTGAAAACTAGTTTTGACTGAAACCATCAGCTTTCAGTGTGGACGAAATATAACAAAAATAAAAATAAAACTATCAAATAATTAATTGCTGGAAAGGCTTACCAGCACTGCCGCCCCCTACGTTCCGTCCCATACGCGATTGCCCGATGCTGTTAACATTGCAGGCTGACGTGCCTGAATGGCAGCGGTAATTGGGTGGGGCACGGCAGCGACTACCACCACTCCACCGGTTACCGTTACACATAAGTGAGCCTTCCATACGTTCTGGGCTCCGGGGAGATGGCGCCGGCCGCGCCAGACAGCGCCATCAATCCCCCGCCTGACAGCTTCCCGGTAGCGGCGGGAAAGTTCACTCAGAAGTCAGTCACTCGCAGGAACCCATCTCAGTTTTAGCAGGGTGATCCTGCACAAGTTATCTGCTGGGGACACAGGCAATCTCACGGAAACTTCTTGTAGCGTCATGGGTGAACTACAATCCTATTAGGATCGAAGGAGAAGTTTGGCTGGAACAAATCCACTGCTGCTTGACCCCGGGGATCGCACCACGACTTAATCCAAATAGTTTGTACCAGCAACGTACTAGCTGCTAGAATTATTCGGCACACTTAGATTTAAGGGGTTTCCGACTAGCGCAGCGTGAGATTCGAACCCACGACCTACCGTGCAAAAATGCACCGGTCTCCTCTGCATCATTTGCTTCTCCTCGCATCTACCGATTCTGCTGCGTAACTCTGCGTCCAAATCGCCTCCAGGGTACTTCTGGGCCGGAACATGCATTTCCACACAGCATACGCCGACACCGAAAAGTGCACAGCATAGCACTTAACCAGCAGGTCTCGGGAGCCTCGGCATGGACGAGCCATGAATCAGGCGTCAGCCGCCGCGCTGTCAGCCGTCAGCTGGGCTTCCGCCCGAGGCGTCAGCCATCTGTCTACATCAGCAGTGCAGCGGACGGCGCAGGTGCAGCAATCGACGGCCGGCGGCCAGGAGGCTGGCCCATTACCCTCGCCTCTTCTCATACCTGAAGCATGAGAATGAGATGGCCCCGTGGCAGCCCCTGCCAGCTCCGCTCCGTAGTCCGCCGAGCACAGAAGGTCCCACCGATTAATTTGTAACCAAGCTACTGATAATTGAACACGGCTCTGTGGGGGCAGCACGCCAGAACGTGCAGGCGACAATTAACGTCGGGAATTAAGCCGACTGCCGCTTAAATTATGTTAATTTCCGGCGAAGTGCGCCACTCAGGGATTCCGGCTTCGGGTAGGATGCCGGAATATTCCAGCATAGGAATAAAACATTGAGGATAAAAAGACATCACTGAAGTGCAATCTTGATAGGAAGCGTGAGTATACGGCAGAAACACTCTCATTCCTGCCTGCTTCACCACGCTGATCTCTGTTCACGCACCGATTTGAAACATTTGTTTTAGCTGTAGTATTCTTATAGCATTCGATACACATTTGTGTCCACTAATTCCGCAGTGCAACCAGTGTCGTTTTGCGCTGTTCTCCTCATCACGTGCATTTGACGTCTGATAGGTCGATTTGGAGATAGAACATAAACACTTGTCAACCAAACTATCCAAACAGAGACATAAACGGAGGCACACGCGACTTGTTTGTTATGGAACCTTCCTATACCTATCAAACGCACCTCTAGTGTCTCAGTCATGCTAAGTCGCTATGCACTGCTAGCAGCGAGGAAGGCGGCACGCAACAATCTCGAAAGATCCAATGGCAAGTAGAAGCAGATAGCTAAGAGAAACACACCGCTCGAGCGGGCAGAAGGGCACCACCAGCAGTTGTCTGCCGCAGTGCAGGACCGATTACCGTCTGCACATTCCTTCCAAAGACCAAGGACTGAATCACAAAGAATTTATCTATTCTTTGATTTCTTGCAACTCTTGTGTGATTATTGTTTGTTCTTTGGCTTCAACACGAGCTACAGCACTTCAATTGACAAAATAATCAACTCGATGATTGTGTCAATATACGGTAAAGTAAAGTACTGTCGAGGACCATAAGTTACCATTTCCCACCCCCAGAGGTGGCTGGGTCCGCCCCTGCGCACCCCCACTCACCGGAGAGAATACTGTAGGTGATGCGGGCGTTCTCGCCGTGATCCCTGTCAGTGGCCAGCAGGGTCACCACCTGTGACCCCACCTCGGCGGTCTCGTGCACCTGACCCACCACCAGGTCACTGAGGAACTCGGGCCGGTGGTCGTTCTCGTCCTTGACACTCAGCCGTAGCCGGGCGTAGTCGCGTCGGGCCGGCGTGCCCTGGTCTCTGACGGAGACGGTGAGCACGTGCTCCGCCTCCGTCTCCCTGAAACAGAGGAGCAAACTGCTGGAGGGGAGACGAACTCGTTACACAGCAGGGAGCGATAGATCCGTGATAAATTTGATACGCTCGGTAAATAGCAGGGAACAGCGAGAGCCAATCCCAGCGAAATTGCATGCCATGTATCATACACGGTAGATGTGACAGCATTAATGAAGCAATAGCAGAGCGAACGAAACAAGAAATTCGTTTGCAATGGGGCAAAAGAAAAACACACCGACGGCGAAGAGGAGCATTCCCGTGTCACAATTCCCACGCGAATCTCTCTGGCAGCAATCCGTCAGCTGCCGCTGATGCGATTTCGACAACAGGTGCGGAGTCAACAAAGGTGGTTCCAGAAACCAGTTAGCGCTGATGCGATGAGATCTGACGATGCTAGTGGCAGCCGACGATGGGGTTGTCCGCCGCAGGCCGGGCTTAATCAGGCTCGGCGCCGAAAATCGCTTGTATTATGAATAAGCTGTCAAAGCGGAATGCCTTATTGACTTCGGCAGCTCAAAAGGGCCCTTAGCAGTCGACAGCAGGCCTCAATTTCATGAGAGGAATGTGGTTCTCAAGTAGATTCCTTTGAGATGTTAGCACAGAAAGCGAACAGAACAATGCACACCGAGGAACTGGCGCCAGTGCAGTCGCGTTAAACACTGTGTATTTGGATTTCTCAGACAAAAGAAATCTATTCAGCGATGTAGCATCTGTTCACGGTGTGGTGATTTCTTCCGTTCCTGTGCTTAAACCGGTTTAATTAGATAAATTCGATAAAAGGTTTAGTTAGATATTCGGGCTTGCGGGCGCGCAACCCTCTTAAGGTTATATAGCTCCCAGGATAAACGGTTTAGAGTATCAGCTGACAAAAGAGGGCACTTACTGCAGTACAGATACTGTGCAATTCATTCAGGAAGCTGAGCATGCGAGCGGTGCACTACTTGAGAGAACAATAAAAAGTTTCCTCTGAACCAAACGGATACGGCGAAAAACAAAATTTCAACACGCTTACGGAGATGCAAAAAGAAGACGAGAAAAACGGCTAGCCAAGTTTCTATCCGCACGCTCAGAGCTGCCTTTACGTTCTCATAGTTTGCAAACAGTACCAACTCTCCATCGTACATCAATCACATCAAGCAAAACAAGTTTGGCCAGTGGTCATTTCGAACCTAAAGCTTCAAAGGAATTCAGTATTAGGACGACATGACACCGCCAACAATCGCCAGAAAAGATAAGCAATGTAATATGATCAACTTGCATCACGCATTCTCCATCATCGTATCATCTATATATTTCTTCCCTCACAGGCAATGACGGTTCCTTTTCCGAGCGGTTGATATGCTAGCCCCGTTATGTTCTCCTGCTCCTCACCTGTCCAGAAGGCCGGCCACGAAGACGGCGCCGGTGCTGGAGTCGACGCTGAAGAGCTGGAGAGAGCGCGCGTTCTGGGCCGCTTCCAGCTGGAAGTACAGCATCGTCTCTCGGTCGGGGTCCGAGGCCGTCACCGTCAGCACACGAGCTCCCGGCTCCGCCGACTCAGAGATGTTGGCCTCGTACAGAGGACGGTCGAACCTCGGGTGAAGGTCGTTCACGTCCAGCACCGAGATGTGAAGCTGTGGGCCGGGGGTCGGCGCTGGTCACGAGATGCGATGATGCTGTTTTAAGTGTCGGAAATCAGGTCGTAATCAGGGGAGTTGGTGGTCGTCATATTTCTTACAGTCTTTTCCCAGAAAAATTACTGCGGGGGGGGGGAGCGGAGGGCAAGGCAAGAGCTCTCCGGCGTCTCGGGAAGGGCTACAAAACCAGCTCACCAACACTAAAATCGAGTACAAAATGAACACTCATTGGCGGACGCAGGGGGGGGCATTTCGGCCATGGTCCCCAAAGCGCTGGAAGGGGACCAAGCTATTTTTTGCCCCTAAAAGCCGGATACATTTTTGAAACAGGTATTTTCACAAGGTCTGTCGAGCAATTAAATCTTCGCTCTCGCTCCCACTCCCACCCCCCCACCCCCTTTCGACGACCATGTCTGGACCCTCTCTATATATGTCATGCGATACCGAGAGTCCTAAGAGAAAAGCCATGTTTCACGCTTCACCTTCGTCCAATATAAACAACATGCCATAACAACGAGACAATAGGCGACGATTTAAAACCGCCCGCAAACCTGCTTCCGATGCCCGCATCAAAATCTACCCTGTTGAAGTCCAACCGTCCGAGCGAACGACGCTGAAAGCCCACAAATCAGCCGGTCGGGTGAAATAGTGTAGAAGACTGCATCACAGTAAATCACAGCCAACGCCGAGCTCCACTCCACTCGCCGCACGCCCTGCGGCAGTCTAAGAACACAATTCAAGCGGAGGGTCCACTCGGTACAATTCCGCGCCGCGCCAACTGAGGCCGCCTCCCCGCCCAACAACAGAGGCCAGTGCAGGAATCGGGCTGCAGGGGGGAGGACGGGCGGGCAGCGGCCGCCTTCTGACCCCATATCTTGCAACAAAGAAACGGCATGTGAGAGATCGGAGCGGAATTGTTGTGACAGCGATGCAGCCGTCTCTGATGACCGTGCCTCCGCTGCTGTTCAGTTGTGTCAGGGTTTGGAATATTTCCTATTCGCGGAATGTGGGACACAAATACGAAGACACCTTCACTGTGCTTGTTATGAGTGACCATACTAAGTGGAGCATAGTCGACGTCTGCCTCAAATATTTTATACCGTTGCATTAAAAACACAGCGAGTAAGCCAACAAACACTTTGTTGTCTATTGTAAAAAAACGGAAGCATTGGTCCATACATGTTGAAAAATAACTACATCCACTAGCGTTTGATACTTCGGGCCTCAAACCAGACGGAGATTTCACAACTTTTAGTTCAGGAACTTGAATGATAATTTGCAGGCCTTGTGTAAAGGAAATTAAATTAGCCTCGTTGTTTTAGTACCAGAAACGGATTTTCAGGAGATCACCGTGCAACAGGAGTACACATCCGGCGTTTCCCCCCGTTCTTTCAATGCTATTGTTCGACACAAACACGAAAAGAATGTTTCCTGCTGCCCTGAAGGCAATGTTTCAGGACACTTGACCGTAACATTCCCGTGCAAAGTCCTATCACACTGCTAATGGAAAATCCCGTCATTTTTGCGATCGTGTTATCCTGACCTTATTGCATTGATCATCCGTATTTCAAGGGCTCCCCACTTCATATCCGAACAATCTTTCTCGCCCTCACTTTTTCAATGTTCAAGAAGGTGCATGTTCTCATATTATTCCGTTCACACGAAAAGTAAAACGACATCTTCAAACCACGAACTTTTCGTTGTCCACTTTGCCAGCGGCCAGTCACGCCTCCAATTTTACCATTTCAAATAGCCGACACCAGTTTCAGTGTGGTCCCTCGTCCTTTCCGGTGGTTCAGGGAGGGTGCAGAGAGACTGACACTCGCGTCACCGTGGTGGACGAGGACTTATACTTGCTCATTCGACCCAATACTGTCGCCAGCCGTCAGGGTTAAGCTCTGAGATAGCCCCGGGGCAAATCTACCGGCGGGGGCGGCAAGCTAAAGTCGCCGTGCGGTAACGGGCTGCTAATGGAAAATAATGACGTAGAGTAATGACGTTGTTACTACTGGGGAAATTAGTGGTGTGCGGATTTTAATTATCCATTACATCACTGAATGAAACATTCGCCCCGGCCTGGGCTACTTTCACCTCGCAAATCAGACGAGTCATTGGGCAGGCTCCCTAATGGCACCTTAATTTAATAACCTCATCCAGAGCCGAATAAAGTTGTCGGCCTCAGTCTCTATTAAAAATAATTAAGACCAGGTTTATCGCGCAACACTCTTCTGGTGCATCGCTCAGCTTCGCCTGCACCCGGGGAACTACCAGTTCCAGTAACCAGAATCTGACGTTCAGCCACAGGGTTCATTCACAGGGTCCTCCCCCAACTCTGCTTATCCTGGCGATGAAAAGCCGGCCTCAACAACCACCTTTTCTGTCTACAGTTACTGGCCACAAGAACCTGTGCCCAGCCAAGAGTCTGTAAACACAACATCACAGCACCGCGTATATAGGAAACAAAAGTCGCTTTGTTACCTTCACCAATTTAAAGCGGTCAATCATCCACTAGCTTTTGGTGACAGTACTAAACCCCTTCCTCCAGCGAGGAGGTAAGCTCTCAACCCGTGGAGCTTGTTCCAAGACCATTGTTCCTTCGGGATCGGCACGACGCGGTTCCAGCTAAAACGGAATGTAACGTTCCCATCTGAAAACTCGACAGAACAGTCCTGCAACACAACGGCCGAGGCTGGGAAAGTTCATTCGAACATGACCACTTCCCCAGTGATTTGGGGCCGCTCCTCGAAATTCGGTTCGAACACGATGTTGGCCAATTGCTCGTAGTGGTGTTGAAACCCGGCCCGTTACACCCGCTTTCAAAACAGGGCCATTTCGACAAATCGGTTTCCCAAACTAGTCCGGTGAAGCTGAGCGAAATTGACAAACTCTCAACAGCGCGGTTTCCAAAAAATCACTTCTCGTTCCCGGCGGCTTCACGAGGCTAGCCAGGCAGCGCTGTTCTAACAGTCACCTCCAGCACAGCGCCGCTTCAGGCCCACAAATTTCCCTCCCTGAAGAGTAAGACTGAAAACTACCACTCCCCAAGGGACGCTGTTTCAATTCAATTACTTCCGCTATCGACATTCCCCAACGCGCATGTTTCCCAAAAACAACCACAAATTAGCAAAGTAGTTGCAATACACCGAATTTCAAACTAGTTGGTTACTTTGAGAGTCTCCAGGCTGGGGAGTGGGATGGGGGGTTCATGTGCAGGCACGGCAGCATTCAGGCAATCAAGCCGGCCCCACCAGGGTAGCAGCGCCTTCCACTAGCCCGCCGGCCACCCGAGCAGACCGGCTGTCGAGGCTGCAGCATTAATCTCGAGCAAAGAGATGCTGACGACGATAGGTTTTCTCATGCATAATATGCAAATACCGGCCTCTTCCAGACCAACTCGTTTCAGCGCGAGTTTTAATGCATGGCCGTGGTTGGCATAGTAACGACAGGGTGTTATATTTGGCGGGGTACGTTTGAAAATCTTGAGCAAAAGGAAAACATCACCGGGATGAGAAAGTACTGTTACGTACGCTTGGACGGATTTTACCGCTCCACTAGTCCTGATTCCCAGAATCTCTGCAAGCGTAATGCTGGCTGTGATTTTAAGCCTCGGCGTAATACTTTTCTCCCATCCTCAGTTTAAGCTCACCCGACCATGCTAATGTAATTTCCAGCGACGCACCGCAGCGACTGGAAGCTGGCTCCTGACATCCAGGCGGGGGGGGGGAGGAGACGAGGCACGATTCGACCCATGACGGGCGCAGACCATCGCTGCGGCATTGAGGTTAATGCCAACTGGATGTGCCTCTGCGGCAGCCTCCGAACCAATATAGGACAGACACGAGATACCCACTAATTGAACCTGGCGAATTTGATTCCGGCCGTAACGACTGGAAGCTTAGAGCTCAAACACACGTTCATGGGGCCAAATGGCCACCATTAATTTAGAGCGGAATGCATAATTGACGCTGCAATCGGCATGGGCCCGGCGGAGGAACACTTCAGGCCTGTAATAGCCGCCAGGGCCGCCGAACACGGACCAACACGCAGAGAAATCTAGTGCTGCCGGTCGGGGAATGGCGGCCACGAGCCTAACAAAGTCACTGCCTCTCCACCAGGTCAATCGTGCTTATGTTTCGAAACGGGCATGATTCATGCAGGTATATTTCTCATTGAGTTATTGTTGTGGCCACTGATTGCAAATAATTGAAAGGTGGACTGTAATTGCGGCACAAATAGATGGCTAGCGCGGTTAATGACGCTCTAATGGCATGATAACTGCTGCGCCGACTCGTTGGCTCCACGGTATGACTATTTTGCATGTCTCGCGGCCCCTCGTGACATGGCAAGAGCATTATCACACTGTCGTTAGAATGCGATGAAGACAGTCTCAGTCTTGGTCAAGGCGCTCGACTCCAAGGTCCGCCTTTGCAGCAGGGAGACCCATTTTCAAAATGATAAGTTCTCGGAAAGGCTGCTGAAGGTAGGTGCCATAAATCGCGGAGTGTCGTGGGAATGACCTTGGACCCCAAAAAGATGATAAAACAGAAGACAGTAAAAGCGCTAAAAAGACATTAAACCCACCAAAAAACAACCACCGGTAAAAAAACTAGATATATAGGACGAAGACAGCCGAAAAAGGCAAAAGATGCAAAAGTTCAGATACTAAAACGCCAAAAATATAAATAGCCCAAGAAAGCTAAGACACGGTAAGATGTAAGCGGTAAAGAGTGTGGGATGAGGTAAACGCAACGTTTTGGCCCTAGACCGTCGTCAGGCGAGGAGTGTAAAGTGGAGGGGGCTAGAGGCCTGACGTCAATCTTTGCCAAAAAAGGGCGGAGGGGGCAGAGGGCTAGAGGCCTGAGGTAATAAAATCTTAAATAGGTTCGTGTTTATTTATATTTTAGATTCGCGTTTGATACAGAGCTGAGCTCGAAATATAACACTTACAAATTAACTTTTTCAGCCCTGAACTAACATGAACATTAGGCTGTATCATACCATTAAATAAAACAGGAACAACAGTTGAGAAACTGAGCGCTCATTTTTGGGCAGTTTTGCGTCGTGCTGCAGCCAAAAATGTTTCCAGACAACACATTCCTACGACAAAAATATGGAAAGACTACCGGATGTCCCGACTTCAGGCACCCATCTAATCATCCCAAGAGTTTTCACTGACCAGGCGCACAGCCTGATCATTCATCCTAGAGGATACAGTGAGCGGATTCAAAGCTTCAAAACCAGGCCCGGGGCGTCCACCTCTCCACGTACCGGAGTGAAGACCACGTGGTGTCCGTCGGTGGCGGAGATGTTGAGAGTGTACTCGCGCGTGGTCTCCCAGTCCAGCCGGCGGGCCACCACGATGCCGCCCTGGCTGTTCACGCTGAAGCTGCCGCCCGCGTTACCGCCTGAGGAGAAAGGCCACCGGTCAGAGACAGAGATGCGAGTAGGCGCGGACCAAGGCAGGACCGCTTTACAGAGGTAACAAATACGTTAACGCAATTTTAGAAAGTCCGTTGGTTTAGGGAGGGACCACTTCTCTACAATACTTCTCCCCGCTTCCCCCTATCTCTCAAACTGGAGTATGTTTTCATTTGGGACCAATTTTTTGGGGTTCATGCCTCTAACAAGCAGTTGCGATTATTCACCAATCTGGTTGTAAACAAGCAAAAACCCGGTGGTTACTAGAGGCCCAGCCGTCTGCCTTCCCCGATGGCGACGATGTTGCTGCGGTAGATGTGTTGCCATGACTGCCAATGCCGAGCCAGCTGTAGGTTTCCGACACGTATCGCCCGGTAAAATGGATTGTTCTCGCCTGGGCACGTGGAGCAGTAGCCGCCCAAGTCTGCCCAATCAAAACCCCAGCCATCACGAAGCACCGCTCAGAGCCATCGAATTCAATCGGGACTTCTGCCGACCACGTCGGGCACTCGTCCTTCCAACAGGCATACAAATCTGCCACGCCTCGACTCACGCCCATATAAAACGCCTTCTGTGGCGCACGAGTGAGCCAAATGAATCACCGACACTTCTCGACTCTAGTGGTGAATGGAGTCTCACACCAGCAGCCCACAGCGTTCACGCTCGACGGCGCTTACCGTGCGGCACCACGTCCCCACTCACACCCACCCAAATACGCCTTTCAGTGGCCGGAAAACCTCTTAGTGCGATTACTTGGGCTTTCGGGGGCCCACCGACGAAGCATCATTGAGATGTGGGTTGGGTGTTACGGCCTATGCAGGCTGGCGAAGAAAGCTGAGAGGCTCTGAAAGGGCGGCGCAGGAAGAAACGAGAGAATAGATGTTTGCGTACAGCGCAGAGAATAAAGATGAAAGCTGGGGGGGGTTCCAACCGGATGCACCTTTTTAAAAGTTGGATTATACAAGCTGCCGCAAAGATTGCATAAGACATACAGGTTTCATTAAGAAACATGCATGGCTTTAACTATCTCGTGGGACCAACGAACTGAGCAGTACTATGCAGACAGAGCTGTAGCTCTACGTGAGATATTTAAAGAAAAGTTGCTGCGTATTTCCACTCATCTGAGCGCATTATAAGCCATCCACTCCCGTTTAAGCCCCCGCTCCTCTTTCTCTTGAACGGGTGCGTTCCATCATCACCAGCTGGCGTTGAGTGATGGGCGCCTCTTTTGGCCGTCCGCTCGAACACCACCAGCCCACTCCGGCCATCAAAAACATTGCCGGGCGCCCTATCGCCGGCTCCGTCACAGACGTGTACCCACACAAAGAACAATGCTGCAGTTATTCCCAGCGACATTACACACATCAGATACTGCCACATACATTTTTGACCAGTTAATTCATTCCGTGGCCGTACTGGTCTGTTGCAAACAGGCCAGCAATATCGGATCAAGATAACCGGTCTCTGTCTGGACACGTCAGCACTCATCTATGCACACAGTTACAGCGCCGCGCTCTACCACACTGGTGTACGCTCTGCGTTCCTGACCTGCTTCTCTCCCCGCCCGGCCAGAACGATATCGCAGATTGCCCGTCACACACGTTTGGCCGGCCGCCATATTTGAGCCCAGCCCGAGCCATACTTGCCACATATTCCAGTTTTACGACTCCAGCGTTATTTGTGACCGTTGAGTCGCAACATTTACACAGCGTGGCCACAGATCGAGCAGAACTCACAACCACGCATTTTCGTCGAAACATTATCTAACCGCCATACATAACCAATTGCGCGAAATTACCTGGCATAACTTTTCAGCTGCAAGAACGCTAGATTACCACGCCGCGCTACGTTCTTCTGACAATTTTGCATTTTTCGACTCCTCAGTACCTGAAAGATTTACACTGTCCGCCTGTGGTGTAATCCCGCTAAATCCCTCATCGCAGCACTCATTACGTGATGGCTTTGGCACGGTGGCTCCGCCAACGCAGGCTGTGGTGTCCGACAACGACCCCGCCGGAGCACCCATTCCAGCCGCCGCCGAGGCCGCGGGATAGGCGCTGGCTCACACGCGCGCGACGCACCCGCACATTCCGACCCTATAAACGTCAATCCACTCAGAGTGCTGGGAGGACAGAGACGCAGCATCCCGGGAACAAACACGGAACTGACTACTGGCCCGAGACAGAGTCAGGTAATGCCGGATCTATGGCCGCTGGTTAGGGGGGGCAACAGTATCGTCGTGAAAATAAATCATGAAAAAGAAAAAGTCGTGAAAAGACAGCATTCATTTAAGAAATTCAGAAAACAAATCGGGGGTTCGGGGGTGGCAGAGGCAAAAGCTCTCCCGCGCCTTCACTACATCCAAAGGGATTTCTTCCGCGTGAACACACGCTCGACGAACGTAGAGCGACAATACAATTATTGGTGTGCGTATCCACCACGTCCCCTATGTTTAGAAGTACAAGACACAGCCGCGATAGACAATATTTGACGCGAAAGAGTGTGGAATAGAACACGAGGCGTGAAGGCAAAGGCGGTTCCAGGATTTCCGATTGGCGAAGGGGCACACTTCCGTCGGGGAACACTAGTTATTTAGGTACGACCTATTACGGGACCGCTACCTGGCTTTGAGGGGTTCCAATACTCACTTTCTATGGAGCATGGGGTGGGAAACGATATTTCAGAGGCGCCAGGGTCCGTCCATTGTGAGAGCTCGATATGGGGAGGGGAGGGGCACCCGTCCCCTGGATCCGCCCATGGTTGAAGGAGACATGTCCTCCCTGAGGCCACCCTCCCACGTGTCTGACGCGTCACGGCTGCGGCCGCGCGTGTCGCTGTGAGCCTCTGCTGCTCGGTTTCCATGGCAGCAGCGGCGGCGGCAGACGGCGCGGTAACCGGAGCCCCACACCCGTCACCCCGGGCTCGCTCCGCACCGCAGCACGCGCGGGCAGAGGCGCCGCAGAGGCTGGCAGAGCACCGGCAGACACCTGCTGCCTGATCACAGCAGAACGGGGATTCTAACACCCGCCCCGGTGGGGCTCCGAACCACCTTCGCCCCGGTGAAGGGTTTTCAAACACCCCCTTGATCTCGGCTCCTATGCGGGATGGCGAAAAAACGTGAACGCTGGTGGATAGCTCATAAATATTAATTAAGAAACTACATCAGTCACTTCTTGGTTCACGTCAATACTGTGCTCATGACAGGTCAAGAAGGTGACATGTTGGAGAAGGGTTTCTAGGCTCTAGCGTCTGACAGAGTTGGGTTAGAATCAATTTTTAAGTTAGTACCATTCGCTTCCTCTCGTTACGGCGAATCGAATGGCGTATGACTATACTATGCCAAAACATAAAAATGACCTGACCTGAGGTCAGGTCAAGGTCACCATCTGACCTAGAAAAGTCAATACGCTTATCAATAGACTCGCAATAATAACCAGACGTAATGGTATCAAAATAGAAACCTTATCATTTCCTCCACGGCAATTGACCCAAGTCTGAAAACCTGCTTAAGCAGTCCCAGATGACCTCTCAGAGGTCACGGGTCCCAACTGGCAACATGGATCTGGAAAGAGGCCTAGGCTTCTACGATTTTGGGGAATAGAAAGGCATGGTAAGCTGCATTTACAGAAATAAGGCCATTTTCCCGCAATTCCCATTTTCCCCAAGCATTTCCAATAGAGAGGCCATGCATGATGCGTACCTGACCCACGGTCATCGATATGAAAAATCCCGGAATAAATTTTGAATAAATTTTGTAGTGCTCGGTGGGCCCATGATCTGATATGAGTTGCAATAGCTCTTATTTCTCTTCGTTAGTTTGATTCATCTTTTTCCAGTGATTGATTTCAATACCGGTTACTCATTCCAAACATCTTCAAAAGTTCAACCATACTCAATTCGAGTGCTGACAAGTGTTCAATTGGAGTACTCGATTCGGACGCTAGCAATTGGGAAAAATAGGACAATTTTAGCTTTTGGTGTCTAAATCACCAATTTAACGACCTATCAATGTACCGATATAAAACGTGACTTCAGATGACAAGGAGTGAAATGGACACTATAGGACCACGAGGGTCTGTGTGCCCTTAAGCCCAAGTAATGAATAAAATGAGCTACCCAAACGGATATCTACCTTGAACGACCACAATAAAAAGCTAAACTGAGATAACACAATTAGAAGAACACTTATGGATGTGCATCAACTGTACTAAACGGCATCAGTCAAACTCAATCAGCATCACATCTCACCGATCATCCCTCCAATGCATCAGCCCTCTCACCGATCATCTCTCTAATGCATCAGCCCTCTAACCGATCATCCCTCTCATGCATCAGCCCTCTAACCGATCATCCCTCTCATGCATCAGCCCTCTAACCGATCATCCCTCTAATGCATCAGCCCTCTAACCGATCATCTCTCTAATCGTGCTCAATCTGCCGCAGAACCATGTTAATCCAATGACTAATACATCAGCCGCCAACCGCAAGCTGTGTCAACACGCAGCGTTAAACCTAGCTACCGCATCAGCAAAACAGTATCATTAATTACACCGCAAAAGACAATGCTAGAGCCTATCACTGCTCGCCGCAATCGACTTCAGCTGATGGAGGCGCGTGGACGGACTGGCGCTTTCCGCGTGCCTCGAGTATTCTTATTTACATTCTGAGGAGGAAAGTAGCCAATCGAAGAGGGGAAAGTCTGTCAATGAGTTATTATGGTAGGAAGATGAAAACCTGAAACGAATCACATGTGGATAATGGGCATGCATATTTCATTCAGATATGAGTTTTGAGACTTCAATAGAAGGCATCCATTTGTTTGAAGTATTTTTTTATCTGCCGAGAACGTTAAGGAATTTGATAATCTATCATCAATCAATTGGAAACCAGGTATGGGTACAGAAAAGGCAATTTGACACATGAACAATGGATTTTAAACTGATATACCAGTAGGAACTGAGATAGCAGTCTTGCAGAAAATTCCGAAAAATCCCTGTTTTAATACGTAGTTTGTCCCAAATCCAAAACCTGTCAGAAATACGCATGCGTTCAAAATTTATTCAGCCCTGAGCCCACCAACTCAAGCCCACGTCTAACCCATGATACCGGGAAACAATGGGAGGGAGGGGAGAATAGAGAGATAAAGAGAGACTAGACTAAACTGACTGACTGACTGACACGAAACATTCGAAAAGGGCGCGCTTTTTGGGGAGCGAAATATGGCACAAGGGACATTTTTACGGCATGATCTACAAGACTGATGCCATTACACGAATCCATCTTAAGACAACGCGACCTATTACGAGGAGGGGTGGCGCCCAGGCTCGATAAAGGGAGAGGGGAGGGGCATCTACCCAGAGGAGGGAGGGGTGGGGAATCCGCGATCCGACTGATATCACCTCACACTTTGCCTAGCTCCTGCACAGGGGCCGATCCCGTATAGCCTGCTGCCGAGCCGTGAGAGTCTGAGGCAGTAAGGCCGTCTGAGTCGGTGCTAACGTGCAGAAGCACTCTGACGCCCAGACTCATTCGACGCCGACGCTGGGCTCGCAGGCGTCAGACGCGGCGTGGCCGACGGGCTGTGAGCGTTTTTTGCAGGCGAACAGTCCACCCGGAGCGTACCAAAGCTGACAGAAGGCGCTGTAATGGTGATCTGATTATAGAAAGTGACAACGGCGGCGGCGTGGTTTCCTGGTAGTTGCCACCCGTCTGGCTGGTGCTCGCTATTTATGCGGCTGCGTATCAGCCACATCTAAAACCGCATTCGGTCCGAATTCCCGACAATTTTCCGATGCGCTTGCGGTATGTCTCCAATCAGCGCACTTTCATCTGCGCCGGGGCCGCGCGACACGCGTGAAATAAGGCGGCCGACTCACTTTCACGGCTCATTCGCGGGGTGTCACGTCGCGCCGACGGGGGTGTCACGAGCCGATTATTGACGACACGCAACGGCTGACGACGACACAGTTTCGACGTTTCGACACACGCACAGAGCTTCTGGGCTTGAGCGTGTAGTGGCGCAAAACGATGACTTCCTTCGATTCGGAGGACGTGCCATGAACACTGACAAGCCACTCTCTGCCCGAGCCTGCACGAAGGCAGCGCGGTGCCGAGACCATCCACAAGTGTTCATCGTGCAGTCACGCCAATGTGTCCATCGTTTGTCAGAAAACCTATGCCAAAGGACGTAATGGAATTACAATAAAACCTATCCTACGATACAATTAATAATTTATAACATATATCATAATGTAATTAAATGTAACAGTCGTCCATCAGCGATACAACCGGACTTCAAATCAAATTGAAAAAGTGACGATCATGTATCATATAACAAGCTTTGAGAACAATTTTTCCGAGCAGCCACTACGCTTCTTTTCCTCCAAAGAACTTCAGTCAAAACCTTAGTTTCTCCAGCCCACCACAGCACGTGGAACGGGGGAGGGGCAACTGCTCAATTTCAGAAGAGGGAGCTTCAATCCCCAGGCGTTTAAACGTGGAAAATTTCTTTCACAAACGATATTTTTCACGACGTGTCCATATTTAGCCTGCTGAGACAGCCCAGACGTGATTTGCCATCGCACTTAACCCAGCCTATGAAACATTGCCCTCACGTAAAAGCGGTGTTTGAATTGCTCATATATAAAACCAGCTTTGAGAGTATGTCAATCCAAACACCCTCAACTTTGCATATGGCTCTCCCAACCATAGCTCCAACGCCACTGACCTCCCCACTGCCCCTCTCACCGGCAATGCCGAACAGCAGCGTAGCGTTAGCGGTGGCCAAGGTAACCAGCTGGTCCACGGGGTCCGTCTCGTACACCTGTACCGGAGTACTGGGCAGCTGTACCCGCGGCGGGTACGGCGGGGGCGGCCCGGCCGGCTGTACCGTCAGCAGGACACGCGCCATAGCGGAGAGAGGCGGCGAGCCGCCGTCAGTCGCCTTCACCTGCGAACGGAGGGGGAGGGTGAGTACCGTCTGATGGGTAAGATCAGAAAGAGGAAGCTGCGTGACCGCCGAAAATGCCCTGTTCGGCGGTCCGCGAGCCTGAGATGTGGGGAAACATTACGAAAAAATACAGGAAATACTATGCTGGTTCGGGAGCATCTACCAGATAACGCTGGCTTTCCGATGGGTGACTGGCCAAAACTAGACAGCGGGAAAACTCACATACAGTCTCAAATCCGGAACCACCAACCTCACAGCCAATTTAATTGCCGATCCAAATGGTCGGCAGAACAGACTAGTCAGACAAGCGACGACACGTCTACTGAACAGTCAGCTAAATTCGCGACCTAGCGCCGAGTAAACAACAGAAGTGCTCACTCTCTGATCCGAGCGCTACTCAATGTTTAATCAAGCTTCTTTGATCTGATGCTATCGCAACCGCTCGTGTTAGTGCAAGGTAAATTATTACACAACCACATATTATGAGCTATTTGAAAAGTGAATTCGTCAGTTGCAGCATGAGCCATTGTTTGCTGTGTTTCAAAATTGAATGAACATAATCTGAGAGCAGGGTGGGGGCAGAGTAAACCCGTAAGCTGCTCCAGTCGTCGAAAACGGACACTTTATAGCATGTAGTAGCTGATGTGCCCTTAAACCGCAATACTATAACTACTACCAGACGCATGAAAGAAGTGGTACATTCGTGTGCGGGAACTGCTTTCTCAGGTCCCTTTTAGATTAATAAATTGTCAGGGTTTAACATGGCCAGGATTATACGGCGTCCCTCCCTACTGAACGACAAAGCCACGGTCTCGGCTTTGTACAGAAAGTCGGAAGCATGACGCAAGTATCCGTTGTATCACAGTGAACACAATGAGTAGAGCGAAATATTATTTAGAATCACGAGAAATTATCGGCCTATATAATACTCTTGTGCTACCATACTTCAAGTACTGCGCAGTTGTATGGGAAAGCAATTATCAAACGCATTTGGATAAGTTAATGAAACTTCCACAAAAGGGGCAGTTGGAATAATTATGAAGAAACCTTTTCACCATGGAACAAATGGATTTTTTGTTAAACTTAACTTGTTAAAACTCAATGATATTATTACTGAACAGAAAATTATCATTCTATCAAAATTTGTAAGCCAATCACTACCATTTGCCATCTCATCACTCTTTCAATATCATCGTCCTGCAAACACTCGACTAGTACAACATTTTCATGTTCCTTTAGCAACAACGAACTGCAGATCATTTTCAATACCATGTTCAGCTCCAAAAGCATGGAACCAGATAATATGTCCCATTTTTCCAAACCTTGATGACGTTCCATTGCAGAAATATACATTAACGAAAATTATCAGACAACATTTTAGGAACCAGTATCGATCCCAGGAGGGGAATCAATAGAATAGTATACTAGCAAATGGATTCAGGTAAAAAATCAAGCTATCAGGTACTTTCTTTTTTGTGATAATTTTTTCATCTCGCTGCCTAGTTTTCTCATAGCCTTTGACTGACGAGTTGCTTTTCATTTTATGAGTTTCTTATTTAACCCTGAAAAGCTTTAATCTACTAATACCCATTTTAGAGTACCCAGGTTTCTCTCGAATGTTACTAGTTCATCTATTCTTTTCGAGAGATACTTGGGGAAATACTCAGTAAACAGTTTTTGTTTTCATTTGTAAAGCAAATAATAAATGGAGCGGGGAGTGGTGCGGCCTCCAAATAACATATTAACATACCTGTCCCAAATTTACAACTGGAAAATTTGTAGCTTGGTCGCATGGGTACGAAACGGCACTCCTGCCTACCTTTTAAATGGGAAGTGGGTTAATAAAAAGAATCCGAGAATAGGCATGCTCTGGGCCGGTATCTGATATCGCTGGATATATTCCAGATTTCAGGGGCGATTTGTTTCACGATTTATACAGCCCAGTGCCAATATCCGTCTCAGTTGAAATCGTCAATGTCTTGGCGCTTGGCGACAAATGGTCAGATTTTCTAACTAGCGCCATTTAAAAGCAAAACGCGATGATTCTGTACGCGCCCTTGAAACAAACGAGCCCATGAGAGGGTCAAGTAGGATTTTCGACAGTCTTCCCTCAATCCACATGGCGGAAATCTTCCCCTGAATATGTCACTGCCAGGACTAAGCAGGTCATCTACATGCAGCGGCGATGCTATTCTTTGCCGGCGGACAGAGCGCCGTAATTTGATAACCACAAGGTTACTGGATTGAAATTATGCATGTGCAGTCTGCGGGCGACGCTTAAAGCTGGGCAAGGCCTCATCTGGCCCAGGCCCGTGAGAACAACGCAGCTAGCTGCGCGACAGCGAGAATCCAAATGAGTTACTTATTCACAAGCCTTGCACGTGATAAAAGAAGCCGCCCGTGTCGAATTCCGGGTACCTCCCAACCGACAACATGATCACGCCACAACAAGTGTAATTCTAATGCATAGGGGCCATCGGAAAATGCTGGGAGTGAGCACTTGATAACGGCAGGGTGTGGCCCACACGGAACCATCAGTGGACCCACACCTGGCGGCGTGGAAACACAACCTCCGCAAGATTGATGACGGGAGAACAACAATGCTTACGAGGTAATAAATACGGGCGGATCACATAGGCGGGCCCAGGGGGTAAAGAGGGGACCCTATCCCCATGGCGGCCCCTGTTATCTTGCTTTCCCCAAGATGCGAGCGTCGGCGCCCCCACGATATGGTTTGGCGCCAACTTGATAGGTTTTGCCTCCCAAAAGTGGCATCCCTTGGTAAGGATGGCGATTTCCGCCCCCTTGATCGGACATTCTGGATCCGCCTATGGCAGACCGGATTAATCATCCAGCTGGATAACTTCAAACGAGAATTTATATCCAGCCCGATACCGCATGTTAAGTGGATATGAAATGAAAAGGCCTTAACTGAAAACATTTGTATTATGTATACACCCGAAGACGTAGGGTAAAAAATATCACTTGCCAAGCAGGACTACGTTGATCCTAAAGACTAGGCCTGAACGTGTAGCGATCGTACGGAACGCGAGACATGATTTGCCAGCCTAGAACCATTCACAAACATTTCATTTCTACTCAATGAAGGTAAGACTGTTTACGCGTTCACATAAGGCTTCGTAGGGGCCATGGGACCATTGCGAGACATTTTGCAGACATTTTTTCCAGGTCCTCTTTTGTACTATTTTTCTTCGGGGTAGATGGGTAAGATCCCTTTATCATGGAGAGTGCAGAAGGAAATGCACTTTTCCTTCCGGTGATTTTCGCTTATTTCTGCTTGCCGCAAGAGTGCATCAAAACACAAATATATTAATTGTTAACATAAACGTTCGTTTTTTCAGACACGTAGGTAATTCGTACGTTATCTGCGAGGTAGCAGCTATGTAGCATCCCTTCAGTTTCATCACAATTTAGAAAATCACTACCCGACATGGGGCAGATTCGACCATGCCTCCTCCTTCATCCAAAGCGGTCGTGGCCCTTCTGGATTAGCCCGGCGTTGAAATTGTTCTGAAGAAAATTATTTTTTGTCAATTTTCTTACAAAAATGTAGAAACATTTCATAATTTTCGACATTTTTCCCTGACCCTCAGCCAGCTGTTGTCCATCCACTCCTCATGCATGCAGGCGAATGCCCGGCTGGATGTATCTGATAATCGGTGCAGATGGTGGATAACATTCGGCCCAATACAGTTATTCAATATACGGCATACCCCCAGGAATAACGCAGGAAAACACCTGTCGGATCAAAACATGAAAAACTTTCTGCAAAGGCATAAATTCATTTCACGAAACGTCATAAACATCTACAGGGGCGGACGCAGACTCGAGTTTTGGAGGGGGCCAAACCCATGTCTACCTCTCCTCCTGGAGGGAGGGGGCGTGCAATTTGGGTGCTCGACGGACCTAGTGTAAACACTTTTTAAAAAAAAATTCCGGCGTTTGGGAGGGGGGCATAAGATAGTTTGGCACCCCTCCAACGCTTTGGGGGGGCTGGCCGGAATGCCCCCCTCCTGCGTCCGCCAATGAACATCTATTGCCACAAATGATAACACAGCACTCAGCACAGAACTTCAGAACACTCATCAATAGCGCGAGTTCAGTTCGGCAGTTCGATATACTGACACTATCGTGAGGTAAAATTTTCTTTGAGCCTGCCAGAACAAAAAATTAAGAAATAATTTGTTGTTCACTTACATAAGAGCTCGTTCTTCATCACGTTTTGACGTATTCAGGGAGCCCATCTGGGTGTGCAGATTCGGCCCGGGTGCTCATCTATCAGGGGGGTGCACACTCCGTCCCCAATTTCCCGGCTATTTGTCTGCTCAGAAATGGAAGCATAATTACAAAGGCAAAGCCTAACCTCGAGGTCTAGATAGAGACTAAGTGGTTCCCAAACCGGTGGACCCGAATCCAATTTGGGATCACGGAGCCCTTCTGTGGGGGCTCCGAGGGCCTGAGAGTCTAAACCAGGACTGATAAGCTAGGACAACTGTTTTACGAACAGACACAATCAAATTAAGACTGACAGATCCACGTCACCTTCAACATAGTTTCAGGAACCTGCAACTCTACTGCCGAAAACAATTAACGTTCCAGCCAAAGTAATCCTGATCGGTGATCTCTTTCCGGGAGTCAATTTACGAAAATGATTATAAGAGGCCGCCCGAATTTGATCATTGAGGGCGGGGCCCCCAGTCTGGCGCAGCTTAAACAAATAGTCTAGATACATTGGTGAGTGATGAGGGAGGAGGATCTTTCTCTGTTCGGGGAAGTTTTCTTCCCGGAAACATTAAGCCAAGATAACAAACACCATCGTGCATTTAAAGCGTGTAGCATTTAAAATATTGCGGGAGGGCTTCAATATGTACTTTAAGTTTTTCCAGGTAACGCCATCCTGGGGTTCCTGGAACAACTTAAGTTCATTATGTACTAAGTACTCAATATGTACTTTAAGTTTTTCCAGGTAACGCCATCCTGGGAGTCCCGCCCGCGCTGGCAGCGGGCGGTGCAGTGCGGTCGGTGGTGGCGGCGGAGATGGCGACGTGGCGCGCTCTCTGCGCGGATGCCAGTAGCCAGCCATAACCTCTCGGCAGTTCTCGTCCGAGGAGAGGCCGGGGAGCAGCGGACGAACCCGTGCCTGAGGCGGCCGGCCGCTGACAGCCGAGAACAAACCAGGCCCGCGCACGCCACTCTGCGCTCTGGTCTGGGCGGGGAGGGGGAGGAGGGGGCCTGCTACCTGGTGGCCCGTGCTAACCAGATGGCGTATCGGAACGCCAAACGATTGGATCGATACATATATTTCCAGAGACACACATGCACCAGATCCCAGAGCCAGGCAGGCCGCGTATCTGCTGGCGACCCGACGCAACGCGACTGTATTACGCCGGGAAGCCCCAAATGTCCGTAATGACAAGGCGCTTAAAACGAGATGATGACAGAGCAAGCGCTTAAAACAGCTTATTTGCATGATGGACACGCGATTCAGGTATAGGCGGAGTCAGGGCGACAAGGGAGAAATTCCCTCTGATCGACCCGCAGCGCCCCCTGAAACGGTCACGTCATATTGCTACAAAGATGACAGTTTCGGATGGAACGGCAGATTTGATTCGCATCCAATCCCTAAAATAGACTTGGGCATGTTGTTTCCCGTCATGCTGATTCTTACGCAACTGGGTGAGCTAGACTGGATATTGCAAACATAATATAATTAGGGTCTCGTACATTGCAAGGCGACATATTTTCTAATCAGCTTTTACGATTTGCTGCATATTGCGACCAGACAGCCTGAAACAGCAAAACCGAACAACGGCCTGCAAACAGTCATCTAATGTCCTAGTACACAGGGGCGTATCCAAGGGGGGCGGCAGGGACAGCCGCCCCTCCCTGAGGGCCCGAAGGGCCCCCTGAAGACACGAGCCGCGCGAAGTGCAGCTCGCCCGCACTATGCTCTGTGGCCAAATTTGGCACTGTATACCAGACAGGGCCCTCGTAAGCCCTCTTCAGCAGTCTATTCTGTAACAATTAGGGCCCTTTTTACCCATCAGGGCCCTTTTGGCGCTGTCGCAGGGGCCCTTTTCGAGGCGCCGTCCCCTCCCTGAGCGAAATCCTGGCTACGCCCCTGCTAGTACATCAGATGTGAAGACGGACGCGGTGCTGGAACAGCTTAATAATTTAAAGCTGGGTGCAGCAAAGACAAACAACGGGACACGCCCGCCGGCTGCCGAGTCTGTTGTGTTTGTTTACATCTCGGAATTTCCACCCGCTTCTGCCGTTGGCTGCTCCATATCCAACTGCTAACGTGGAGAACACAAACACATAGTTTTGTTTTCCCTCACGTCATTCGTCGCATGTTGAAGGCAGGTTGAAGGTCAGAAGGCGTCGCTCAAAAAGAAGGTAGAGGGATATTCTGGATAATCACTGTTTCATTCTGAATAATCACTGTTCTCATTGTGTAAGTATCTGCAATATTTCCTATCATACATCAATACTAGGGAGCACGTTTCATGCCCACCGTTTCTTCAACGTCACTAATTTAAACACATCTCAAACCACTTTCATACTTTAAGTGTAGCAATGAAACAGCGACGGGGGTTTGCGATTCAAAGTCTCGTCCCGCACTGCCATTTACATAAGCGTTGCGACCAGTAAGTAGCAGAGGCCAGAAAATGTGTTTATTTTCCCAACAAAGGCCAACTTTTGCCCTCAGATAAAGAAGTTTTCCGAGGGAGAAGGTCATTTGGAGCCGAACAAAGGGAACATAATTAGCCCGCCGCAGGGAGGACGCAGACCCGAGTTTTGGGGCCAAACCCATTTCTGCCTCTCCTCCGGGGGGGAGCGAATATTTTTTTTGCTCTACAGACCTATTGTAAACACCTTTTTTCAAAAATTTCTCCGGCGTTTGGGGGGCAAAGATAGTTTGCCCCCCTCCAGCGCTTTGGAGGGGGGGCTATGGCCGGAATGGACACCCCCTGCGTCCGCCAATGGCCCGCTGTTGACAAGAAACCTTGCTATTTAAAACAAATATCATCGGATTCGGGCTCATTGTTACATTCTGCACTGGCAGGTTGCAAAATGGTTCGATCGATGTCTTCTCAATTTGGATGAAATCAGGGAATTAAAAAAGTTAAAATAATGCCAGTTTCAATTTAGGTATTTGTCGTCCAAATTTGTTTTATAAGTACCTCCGTTCCAATACCAAGGCGAAATACAGCAGGCTGAAGGGGTGTGCAGCTTTCGAATAACAATGGGACCGCAACATTCGGGAGCAGGAACCCAGATCATAGGCGGGTGTGTGAAAGTGGGGCACTTCTCCCCCCGATCAACCCTCGGTGCTCTCTGAAATTGTCACGGCACCCCCATAAAATACCGGCAACCCCTGAAATGTTGCTTCCCACCTTCCCCCCTCCCATCAGGTATCGGCGCCTCCACGAGAGGATTTGGTACCCAACCCCCGGCGGAGATGGCGCCCGCCCCCTACCATGAACCCACCCATTGGAAATCCTGGATCCGCCTATGCCCCCCCCGATCGCATCCTGGTACTTCCGAGTACTCGCATCCTGTGGAGGGGGCAGCGTCTACGAAAGCAGGAGACATCAAAACGCTTTCCGAGGGCAAGCGATGTAACTTGGAGCTGCAAACTGCTAAAGACGAAGAAAGAAATCAAAGATCCTCCCTCAAAAGTATACAAAGTAACGGCGCCCCAAAACAGGCGGCGTTCTTTCTTTGCCCGGTCAGGCAGGCAGGTCCGCTGGAGTGCTGGTGCCCCCGTCTCTGCCGGGCTGGATGATCTCGGCTGGACGGCGGCAGCAGCAGCCGGCGCGCCCGTTTCCACCAGCCGACCATAACCACCATGGAGTTCACGCCCACTCGTCAGCTGAGCCGGCGGTTACAGGTGATGGCGGACAGTCCTAGTCACGTGCTCTGTCTGGCCTGAGGCCCGCCACGAACGCCCCGATCAGCTCAAAATAGTCAGTCTCAAATGGCCCGCTTCCACAAACCTTAACAAAATATATAGGTAAATCGCTGAGAGGGCCGCGTTATGAATACAAGACAGCAACGATCGCGTGACGGAAAGGCCTCCTGCTGGCGCTCCTCTCATGCGTGCCTTTGACATCGCGCGGGGTAGGGAAGCGGTCGGGGTCTGCCCATGCGCAACATCACTATTTCAGCAGCCGTCCATAACGCCACGGAAGTTACATTGAACTGAACGACAGGCGGAGCTCAGTGAGTTCAAGGACACTATTTGCCCAGCGAAAACAAAGGCATTGAAGTCAGGAAGCATGCGCCCTCCTCGGAACGTTCGATGTTCGTTGTTACGATGCCTTCGGCGCTCAAACTTGGAATCACAGCGCGTTCATAAGCCGGCAGCAAAGGCTCAAAATGAGGATGCAAAACTTCTAATACGCCGCAGTGAGGAATGACAATTTTGCGACTTCCCAGGAAACTTTTTTAATAACGACAGGTATGCATTCGCTCAGCATATTTTATATATACAAATCCGTCTGGATTCCCAGGAAGCAAATACCATAATGCTGAGAGACAGTGGTGGATACAAGGGGGCTGGGGGCTCAAGCCCCCAAATGTCCGAGTGCTTATAGTTCATGCATAGCCGATGACTGTTCCGAGGCAATGGCGGGGAGTTCGAGCCCCCTGGCGCTGCCCCCCTCCAATTAAGTTCTGAAGCCGCCACTGCTAAAAGACCAGGCTCTCACATGTAATTTAAATGGCAATAAACGTAAACTATGAATTAAATATCAGAAAACAGTTGTTAGCAATCTACCAAAGCAGTGGGCCGCCGATGATTTGGGGGAACCCAATTTGGCGAGGAGAAAAAGTCGCCCGACGAAGACGGCACACTCGTTTTTTTGTAATTTCATTCCGCTGAAAAGAAAAAACATTCCGAACTGACAAAACGCTTAAGACTTTCTTACTGACGTACTCGTTCTCCCAAACTGATCAATTATGAAACAATAGTTTGCTTTGAGGGAGGGAGGGGTAAAAGAAAGGTCTGAGTCCCTCTATTTCACTTTGGAGAGCCCATGGCCAACTGCCTCCCCCCTCCCCCTGGATCCAACCCTACCGGACAACAAGTCGGACCGGGGATGCTCCGAAGAAAAGGTCTATCAGACTCACCAAAACAGCTTCACTAATGGCGACTAAACAGGCCACAGTACTCCAGATATTAGAAGCATTGGCGGACGCAGAGGGGGGGCATTCTGGCCATGCCCCCCCAAAGCGCTGGAGGGGGCCAAACTATTTTTTGGCCCCTAAACACCGGTGAAATTTTTGAAAAAGGTGTTTACACTAGGTCTGTAGAGCAAACAATCTTCGCTAGGTACTTCTAGATCGTGCAAAATGGTTCTGACTGTAATTTCCGATATCCCGAATCTATTCAGAGGTATTCAGTAACGTCAGGATAGATAGAAGAGCAAAACTTCCGGAAGGGCGGATTTGCTGCAAGTGCATCGTTCAACAGGTTTGCCTTTTTCAGTGTCTTCAGTGACTTCCCGGTGTCCATCTGACCCATTTGAAATTTTACAGCTGCTAGAATTTTGCTACAACTTGATAGGAGTCTGTCTGTTCTGTCTGTCTGTTCGTTCTCCCCCAAATGGCGGAAGAGGCGGCGGCGCAGAGCACCACCGAACACTAACCAAACATAACGCCTCGCCAGCCGCCGGGCCGACCGCACCCGCCTGCAGAGGGCGACTCTGTCAGCCAACGGCCCGTACAAATACGCCCTACAACCCTGTAACTGCGTGTAATCACAACATACTAACGCGCGCACCCAGGCTCTTGCTCTTTGGGGTGACTCTCTTTAGCATAACGGTGCACTTTCACCATAACAAAACTTGCGGCGTAATCGACAGCCGAAGCTTAAGAGAGGTCGTTATTGTGTAGATTACCTTTGCCCGGTTCCCTTAGCAGCGCCACTGTCACGCGGACCCAGTCGGCGGCCGTAACGGCACATGGCGGCACAGGGTCGACGTACCTGGTTCACAGCCCTTGTCACATAGTAACCGCACATACTGCCGCCGCCGCGGCGCCGCGCCCGCGGCGGTGCCGCTGCAACTCCCGGGTCCGGGCATTGACTGCACCGTCTGCTCCATTCACAGGGAACAGGCGCTCTCATCTCCGGTGGATGTGACGAGCCGTGACGCTTTGCAGCTCGTAACGGCCCGAGCAGACGCCAGACCTCTCTCTAGAAGTGGGGCCACTGACTCTTGGTTCCGCCCAGAGACACCACTTTTCAGTTCGGTCCGACCACCGAGGCATGCAGTGGTCGGTCTGGGTATTGTGGATTGTTGGATTATGGCAGGGTTTCAGCCCATGATGGGGCGGACGTAGACCCGAGTTTTTTTTGGGGGGGCAGAGGTGCAGAAACTTGCCAACTCGGCTACCGGAGTTTGTGACACATTTACGAAAATTGAGGTGCATAATTGTGACAAAATAGCGATCCTGACTGTATGGCTCAAAATCAAACCACAAATTTTCGAAATAGAGAATGAAGCGTGTGGGAATATTTTAATTTAGCAGCTCTGTTCTTCAATTGCACAGCGTACCATTAGTATACAATATTGGTACTGTGTTCAGTTTCTACTAAAACGAGGGACCCCGCTCAGAAAACCCGCAAACCGCTGTCACAGTTGCCAGATTTTAACATGTAGCCCAATGGCGCCGATTGTTAGTAGTTTGCAGAAAGTTGTCGCCTAGATACCGAAATGTGACAGTTAATTTTTCGAGAAATACACGATTGTGGGCATATTTAAGGCATTAACGATAACGCAGATACTTTATCAAGTACTTCCGTCCATTTTTCAGGTTAAATCAGATTTACAGTTTGAGTCTCTTCGATTTAGTGGCCCCTATTTCTTCGAAATTAGTATTAAGTACGCCTAAAAGCTACTAATAAAAGACTAAGTGAGTGCAAAAATAAACATAGCTCAGCAATGCTACTTAAACTGCACAACAGCACAATACAAGTTAGAAATGTTTATGTGATGTAGAGCTCCAAAAATTTAAACAGGCCGGAAGCCACTTATTTGGAGGGCATATTTATTAGGTATATTTGAGATAAGTGCAGGCTAAAACTACTAGAATAAATATTGCTCCCTGGCTATCTAAGATGAATGTAGGCTATCAAGACGATGCACTTTCCCATATCAAACTTGGGTTTTCTTCCTTGGCCCGCTTGTCATTAGCTTATTTGTGCCCTAGATTGGTTAGATATATTGGAGCGGAGGAGTTGGGAGAGTTGGTGCCAGCAACAGGCTGGCAACAACAGTGATTCAGGTGAGTTTTCATGATCAAATTATCATATCAATATTGTACAGATACAAATGTGTGCAATGCAGTCCTCCACAAAGTTAACACCCACACTGGAGAGGGGCCGGAACTAACGCACTGGAAGGGCCGAGTAGACCCCTTCTTATCTCAGAAAATCACAGCAAATCTCAGAAAGAAATAGACTAAAAACGCTGGTGGGGTGTGTTGCTTACTACCAGTAGTGGTAAGCAACGCACAGGACCGAACTGCATGGAGTTAAAGCAGGATTTACACACTGGATCTTTCTTTGGTATGTGAATCCAATACCTCTTACCATAGGCCAATAGACATAATTTACAGCTTGCAGGCTAGTTGCCTCAGAGTTTTACTGCAAAAGGAAACCAGGCGGTGATGATCGTGGTGGGATGCAAATTTTAACATTGATGTGTTTATAAAAATGCTACCTACGGTCCACTTACCAACACATTTAGGTAGATCCAAATACTATGTACATTGACATTTTTCCCTTTTGTTGATATGGAGATAGAAGTTCAGTGGGGGAAGCGTGGTTAGGGTTTCCAATGTGTGTACATGTACGCTCCCATTAATAGATAGGTATGTTCCCAATAATGACTATTTCATATAATTGCACATCTAATCATGTGGAAAAGTACCATAATAAAACACTCCTTCCAAAAATGGAAACTTCTTCAAAAGGAAATGCATGTCATTGGAAACTGCGGTCAGAGTTGCCAATAATAGTTAGACCACAATACTGGAAAAAATACCCATAATTGGAAATTTTCCTTCCAAAAACAAAAACATGATCTAAAATAAAACTCAATTACTACTTTCATGCTGTAATGGTTTGGTGCTCGAACCTGTCGCCAAAGGTAAGGGACAGGTAGAGGATATTCACATATTGGAAATAGTATTCAAGTATACAATTATTATTTCCAGCTCTGTGGACAGAGGAGGCATACGTCACATTAGTTGTGACAGCCACAACTCGCACCTTGGGGGGGGAAACCCATGTCTGGCTCTCCTCCCCGGGGGGGGGTGGGAGCGAAAATTTGTTTGCTCTACAGACCTAGTCTAAACAGCCTTTTTCAGTGCTCGACAGACCTAGTATAAGCTACCTCTCCAAGTACATGATCGCTCTCCGGGGGGGAGCGAATGTTTTTTGCTCTACAGACCTAGTGTAAACACCTTCTTTTTTAAAATTTCTACGGTGTTTGGGGGCCAAAAAATAGTTTGGCCCCCTCCAGCGCTTTGGGGGCCATGGCCGGAATGCCCCCCCCTGCGTCCGCCAATGAGCCCATCAGACGCTGTTTTATAATCGCATGCAAAAGAAGGACCTAAGCGTAGACAAACAAATACCGCGCGCTACTTCGGTATTCTGATCTCCTTCCGTGCGCGGCCACGCTTGGCGTAGAGCAGGCGCAGACAAAGCGCTACAAACTGACGGGCACGCAGATCAGAACACCAAACTGATCCTCCTTATTTGGTGTGCATGTGGCGTAGGAACGTCCAGAAAATTTGGGGCACGTTCCCCCTGCCCCCACCCCGTTCCTACGCTTATGGTGGCGTGTGTATCCACCAGATATCAGAACAACTGATCGGCGCACGTGCGCCTATTCTTACACACGCATAACATCCGACTTTGGCCCCCGGAAGGTCGTACCATTGGTGCCAAAGGTATCTATGGTGTGTCAATATCCGGTCAATGATGTCGGAGTGGCTTGGTTAGCTCTCTGCTGAAGAATATGTTCACGATTGATATGCATTTAACATGTTGTTAAATGCACCAATCATTAGACTAGTGTCGTCCATTCTCATTGCATTGGTAAGTATAGCAAAGATAAAACAAACTGGATAGTGTCAAAGAACGCACATCATTATTTGCCGTTCTGCAATCTGTATTACATTCCTCTGCTGTATCTTCCTGTTCGGTGGGAGTAAGTGCAAGCTAATATCTGAGGGAATCCGGTGTTGTGTGGTAATTTTCTTCCATAAGCAGTTTCTCGATGGGAAAATAAATTGATATTTTTCGTTTAGCGTCTCGTCCGGAAATTAAGCTTACTGGTGACTTCGACTTCATACTTCCGAAAGTAGTCATGTTTGCCGTGACTTATGTACAAGCGAGAACATATTCGCAGAAATATCTCTACCTCTCTCTCTCTCTCTCTCTCTCTCTCTCTCTCTCTCTCTCTCTCTCTCTCTCTCTCTCTCTCTCTCTCTCTCTCTCTCTCTCTCTCTCTCTCCCGACCGACCGACAGGTCGCGGGTTCGATACTCACGCTGAGCTCGCGTTTTCCGGGCACGAGCGGGGCGGCGTCCGGTCGCAGGCGCAGCTGACCGCGGCGCGCGTCCATGGCCAGGTCCAGACCGTCGGTGGCGACGATAGCATAGCGGAGCTCGGCGTTGACGCCCGCGTCGACGTCGTGAGCCACCACCTGCCGACGAAAAAAACGGTGACTAAATATCCGGTCCAAAATCAGGCAAAGGATCAACGAGAAAAAAACATCCTGATAGATGTAATTTTCCACCTAAAGTTAGGATTTTTCAAAAGCTGGAGAGCAGTTACGATGTGGGTCACCTTGCATGAGGAACAGCTCCCTCAGAGGTAGCACAATGCATATTCTCTTTCGGTGTAGGAACTTTGGGGGGACGATCACTTGTCTTAATTGAAACGATGATCGGCTTACTCAATGCAATTTAACACATTTACCATTATAATATGACTAAAGTTGTTCGCACCGACACATACATATACAATATAATGGTGCAATTTAGATATTAAGATACGGATTCCGTCGACAAATCCCCATTGTTTTTTTCTTTTGGGGGATTTCCACACACGTCAGAGACTGAAAATAATAATATTTCCGATTTTCCGGGCCTCAGCACTCACCAACTGTTGAGGCAGTTTGCCATCAGTCTGGGCTCACAAAGTTTATGTGCAGCCTCGTGTTCGAACGACGACATCCATCGCTCGTTGCGCATCACTCTTAAGGCAAAGTTCACTACCGCAGGCTGTTACAAATTTCCTCGTATGAGGCTGGAGCCCAGCCAGTAATTACATACTTAAATCATCTTGTAAAGAACGGGTAATACTCTCCACAAGTTCAAAGCAGCTTAATGGATGTTGCAATTAAAATACTGGAAAAAAGTTTGCTCTTCAGGACTTCAAGCGTCGGCGGATACCAGATTAGTAATCAGACTAGCGTTCTAAGGCCTGACGCATACACTGATGATGTTGGTAGCACGTGGGAACGATACCCGAGTTTTGTTTGCCGCCGCTCGGGGTGATATCCCAGGTCCCATATTTGCTGCTCCGGTGTTCATACAAAGGGTTTCGCTGCGCTGCGCATTAAAAAGTTAATTGGAATACTGATAGCATGTGGAACCCCGATGGTGGAACCCCGATGGATGGTGAGTAAACAGAAAAGTTGAGAAAGCTGCATCCGCAATCCTATAACCTTTTATAAGATAACGATTCATACCGCTAGATGTCACCCGCATCCAAATCGTCGTAAGGTACTCTTCGTAGATAGGATTTCGGTCTCTCTGCGCGGTATCACGAAATAGGACGTTAAAATAACAGAAATTTAGCACCACAGCAGCAAACTGAATAAGACTGCGATCCAACACATCTTTATTTGTCCAACCCCAGACACACATATATCCAATTTGCAAAACACAATTCGCATAAAAAAATCGCATAACACAATTCGCTTCCAGCAAGGTGCGAGAAAAAGTAGCCTGCTACATCACGGCAATGCATCGAAAAAGCCTAACAACGGCTTCCAGCTATACAAACCTCTCATAAATCTAGTATGATGAAGAAAATAACAGCCTCACTGCAAACGTCTGTTCAAACGTCGGTTGGAACTAAGTCAGGCGTTGAGGGTCTCCGAGAAGAAGTCACGGAACTTTCTGACCCATTTTCGGGGCAGGGTCTCCATAAGCATCGAGTCAAATTGGATACGGAGCAAGCATGTTCGTCTGTATGTGATAAATGACGATTTTGCGAGGCGTCGGAGCGGCACCAAAGGAGCGGTTCCTACCTCAAAAAGATGACGGTATTATCAACAACAGAAAAGGAGTTAAGATCCAAGGTATTCTGAGTATTATGTTAGGAAAGCTCTCTTCGGCACGGTAAGAGGGCGAACATTCGCCGCTCCGACCTCACATACGCTGTTTGTTCAGTTGCATAACATATCTAGCAACATAGATCAAATCACATCACGATGCAGTTATCTATGATGGGATATATGTGGCAAGCTCCCGTTACCAGCGATGGCTCATAAATATGGCCTGAAAGCAATGCCCAGACTAGCTTTCTCCGAGTATAAAAATTTCTAGACGTTGTTTTAGATACATATGCAGACGTATCCAATATTTACGTTCCAAAGCCAAATTTGTGACGTAAAAACTGGAAGTAGGAAAAGATAAAGACTTTGCTGGATACTGAGTAACAGCCTCTACAGGAGCCTAGACCCCTGATAGACCCCAGAAGTCCCATTAAGAGCACTGCTGAAACACAACAGCGCGAGGGACGACCGACAGTGCTCTCCACAAACAGCGCACTCTCGACAGCCCCGCAAAGCAAAGACAATCTCCTCGAGTGCAAAAAAGCAATACCGAGTCCCAATATGGATCGCAAGCATGGACAAAAAACTATTGCATTCCGTCCGCCTTGTGATCCAATATGTGAGTAAATCCAAGCAGATGTCGCATTCGTATTGATTTGCCGACGTTTTTGTCAGGCAGCAAAAAAGCTCCCTGCATTGCCTTCCGGACCAGGCATGGGATGGCGAAGGGCAGTCATATTCGGAGCGTTATGCGATGTCAAATAGTAATATTCGGGCGCGGTGTTGAGCACCTCCTCAAATCCGTCGCCAGGTGGCAGCACAACTAAAGACCTAATAACGGTAAAGTAAAGCCAGGACGAGGCCGGGGAACATGAAGAGCTGGAGCGGCAGGAGAAAAAGCATTACAAATCCTTACTTACCTTTCTGCGTTTCCTACACCAAAACTATATCCACAAACTATTATTTTACACTATAGCATACAAACGAAAGCAGTCCTGAAAAGAATTGGTCACAAACTGGCAGTAGCATTCACTGTATCATTATATAATAATGGAGGGTTCGCATTATCCTGTGTTGTTTACGGCGCTCGGCGAACCATACTTTGCTGGCAGAATTCTCACGCCTGTGAAACAAATGGGACAAACTTTGACGTGATGACCATGATTCAAGACTTGAAGGCGCGTTCGATGCATTTAACACTTCCCACCTGTTTTACAAAAGCATACCTCAGCCTGGAGACAGTATAAAAGACGTAAATAGGTGTAGAAATCACACATTATCACGCCGCAGGATCGCTTAAAGCACAATATTGTAAAATAAAACCGGATAGCTTTGATACGCGCCAGTTCCGCAGAGCCTGCGGTCGGCCTCCGGCGTTTGTTCGCACCGTCACGTGGCGACAGATGTAGACCGACAACGCTGCTCAACAGCAGTGCCGCGATATCGCTGCTCACACCTGCTCGCCAAGCAATACTCTCTCCAAGTGTTCACACTAAACAACAACAAACTCCGGGCGGATTTCAGCACGGAACAAAATACAGCAACGTCTACAGCGGCAACGTGCGACGCCAAAATACAGATATGTGGCTCCTCCCAGCAACACATAATTTTATTTCCAACACATCTGCTCTCATATATGAATTCCTCCAATAGGAGGCCGAGGCGCCATTGCCATGCACCGGCCACAAAGTCTGAGCGGGAATCCACCCCATTCCATCAGGTCAGCAGGCCCTGATTCCATCAGGTCAGCAGGCCCCGATTCCATCAGGTCAGCAGGCCCCGATTCCATCAGGTCAGCAGGCCCTGATTCCATCAGGTCAGCAGGCCCCGATTCCATCAGGTCAGCAGGCCCCAGATTCAACGATTATGATCTGGTAGGCGCTTCTGTGACCGGGCCCCGTGGCACCCGGGGAGACCTCGAGGCTTTCAGAGTTCGTTCCTCCCTGCACACTGGGAAGCTGTGAAAGGTCTTGATCGGACAAATAGATTCAGTGTGAGAATAAAGCTTCTTTGCTGAACGCTACGATAATATTCTTGGCTCTCAAGGGATTATGCGTATACTCCAGTGAGGAGAGAATATAACCACGGCTTATTTAGAAAGTTTGATTTCCTTCGGGCTAAAAGTTTCCGCAAAACATTCTGGCAGAGGTGCGGTATTTGCGCTCGGAGTGTCTCCCCTGGGATTCCCCGCTCGCGAACAGCAGCGATCCAATGTTAGTTGATCCGCAGCTGACCGGCGCCAGCGGAGCTCTACAAACACTCCTTTGTCCGCGGTCCTGTTTTTCAACTGCCCCGGTGTGAGATATCTAACAGTACGCCACCAGCGCACAGCCGAAGCTGGTCCAGCCAGCACACAGGTGGACCCTGGGCTTCCGGTCCAGGGGCGTCATTAGGACCAGCAGCGTCTCACATTTGGACGGCATTACCTATCACGGAACGATTATCACGGATCTGATTATCATCCTCATAGCGACGACATTGGAAGAGCCACTGCGATTAAGTAGAAATGCTCGATAAATACAAGTACAAAATACAAATCTTATCGCCGGGGTGGCGATACTCGCATCCTGCTAGGAGGGGGTGACGTTTCAGGGGGAGCCAAGGATGTTTCAGGGTGTACTGAGGTCATTTCAGGGGGCGCCGAGACCCAATGGTGGGGGACGTGACCCTATGCTACCCCGATCAGCCGATGGGTTTTAACTCCCCAACGCACAGACGAAGATGGTTTCTGCCGCAGCAGAGTTTCGATCAGCAGTGATTTCGATCCGCCGATAATTGCGTTCCGTCGACTATGAGTACGCCGAAATCCTGCGATATTAATAGCAATATGAAGGGATAGAATGTGTTTCTGAGTCACTGGATTATCATGTACATATACCTAGAAGACCTTCAAATCAAGCACCTGAGTCTCTGACAACTAACGAAGTGTTTTTGTCATAGATTTTAAGAAGACGTTTGGTAACCGACATTAAAAAACGACAAAGCTTAAGGAGTTAAATCAGATGTCTTCTCGCCAGGTATCACTGTCGTTTCCCACACAAAAACAGTCACATTTACATTCAGGTCAAAATTTTCCGAGAAAAATATCGATGTCTGCGCATGAGCAGGACCTGGGTCTGCAAGGTGAAGTACCTCAATAAGAAGTACTCCTGCCCGTGCTATACGCTAATTGTCGACAAGAGGGGCATCTTGATCAAGGGCGCCATTTGGATCCGGAGGGGAGGGTACGCCATTTAGCCTGGGGGCCATTCTTAACGCGAATTCTTCAGGTGATACCTTTAAGAGGGGCGCCAAATTGTATCCAAGGAACACCAATACTTGCATCCTGGGGGATCGGAAGCGACATTTCAGGGGGTGCCGGCCGGGACACGGTGTGGGGCCGCCGGGATCGGGTGGGCAACACACGCGCCCTTGCCCCCCCCCTTGGTCCGCCCATGGTGAGAGGTGAGAACGGTCACCAGTACCGCGTCAGCGGGCTCTGGCGGCGATGACTCAGGGCCACCGCCCATTCCCTCATACCTCACTGCAAGTACTGCACCAGCAACCACGCTTCCAGACCCAATAGGTCATGAAGAGCAAGGTGAACTTGGTTTTATAATGCTTCCGAGTCACTGGATAATTATATTGCACATATACCTACAAGACCCTCAAATTAAGCATCTGAGTCTCTGACAACTAACAAGGAAGGTTTTTTCGAGATTTTAGGTAGACGTTTGGTAATCGGCTAATGGAACCAGAGACTCGTGTTCTCCCTGAGGCCCCCGTACCATTCCGCGTCCGCGACACGAAACACAATCCGCACCTGATCATCTTTCAAGCGTCATCGCGCCAGCCGTGCGACGTCGCCGTGCCGCCATATACCCGGAATGGCACACGGGCACGCGCGGCGGGCAGCCTGGCACGGTGCCAGCCTCGCGTGACACCACTAATCCGCGCATCAGCTGGGGATCAGTGACGTCACCGGCGGGCAGTTATCGGCCAATCAGCGGGGCGGAGGCACGCCAGCGGCGGCAAGACGAGCCGGGGCGGTACTGACACCGCCTGATAGGGGATTGCCGGCTTCAGGTCCATGAAAGGCAAGGCGGGGGTACCGCCGAGAGACTATAATACACGGAAATGGCGGTGGGGGAGCCAAGCTGGCGGATCTAATCACCAGAGGGCATGTTTCGACCGAACAACATAGGGAATCAAAACTCAACCAGATTCAACAGAGGAAACTACCAGAGGCAAATCATCATCGCATCTTACCGCATAGCACCTTTAAGCGA
The DNA here is from genome assembly GCA_034440635.1 of Lepas anatifera. Classification (NCBI taxonomy): domain Eukaryota; kingdom Metazoa; phylum Arthropoda; class Thecostraca; family Lepadidae; genus Lepas; species Lepas anatifera. Next base: position 1,400,863 of record JAOTON010002140.1, on the reverse strand, counting down.
ATCATTACCATTGGCCGTTCAGTAAGTATTCGTAGCCCTTTACCGGGTGACCTGTAGACGCCCCTGCCGGGCGAATCTCATCGTTAGGCCGACCCGCTTTACGAGACGGCGGGAGTGAGCACTCCATCTGGCATTGGACGGGAAACGGGCTGAAGGAGACGGAGTGTTAATTACCTATTAGTCGGGGCCGGGCCGGCACCGGTGGCGCCCCCACTGCTGTCCGTTCCCAGCGACGCCGTCAACAGTCGCTCACAGGAAGAGCACAACAGGGCGATCAGCATCTAATCATTCCGAGTGCCCACGGCTGGGATGCACTCCAGTTTCAACGGAACAAGTTCCACGGAGTTAACACTGTCCGAGTCAAGATAGGCTAACTGTCAGCTGAAGCAACGAACCAGTCGAAATCCTACACTTTTGTCCAATTTTCACATGCTGAAGAATTGTCTGTAGAATCAAAAATCGAGGGACCATCTTATTTGTATTTAATGAATGTTTACAGGCTAAACGGCACTCGCGACATCGTCATTTCAGGTACAGTACGCAATGACGGCTAGCGTCATTTTGCGACCATAATTACATCAAATATGTATTTTTCTGGTTAGCTCACACTGGGTAAAAATGCGCTCACCAGCATCAACCATATATCCAGCACCAGCATATGTCAAATTCATTGAAAAAATTGGTAGAAGCTCCTAGCCTGCTGCTTAAGAGCTATGTGGGTGAATAGATGACATCAAATTCGATGTTCTTTAAGAAAGTGCGCATTTTCGAAACGGCCGCCGAGGGCGACTCACTTAGGAGCGATTCCAGTGGGGGAAATCCTGATAAATGATGCCTTCTCTAGATCTAGTAATTGATACTTTCAACAAGAAGGTGTTTCAAGAGTGAGAGGGTCCTCTGAGAGACCACAACATGAGGGAAAGTCTCACCCACGGCTCCACGATGACCAGTCAGGCTTCTTTTAAAACTCTGAGACAGTTTTTATTTTGATGTTAAGGAGAGGCGTGGTGCATTCTGTTTCAAACGGACAGCGATGTGGGGGGAGCGTCCGATTCTTCTTTGCAGCGTCATGCGACAAAAACTTACTGGTTACATAAATAGAGGGCAGTAGAAAACTAAGGCAGGCAGGATGTCTTACCATCCCATTCAACTGATGAACATCACCCAAGAAACGCCACTATACACACCCACATTAGTGGACATTAGCTCCAAATGGTATGAATAGAAGATATCCCGGCTATGAAAGCACCCCCGCTTTGTGCGAGTCCAGCACCATATTTCTGTCCACACGGAGCCTGCTCTCGCTTATGCAAATACAAACCATCGCGGGGGTAAAGGGTCCCTTAACAAAGAGCGAGTCTCACGCCGCAGCGTGTCAGCCCCTCGCGCCAGCCCTGAGACCGCCCCTGCGCACAGTTGGTAGGTGGTCACAACAATGACACTACAAAAGCGGCCCCTCTGTGTCGCGCCGCCCGCATTAGCATAACCACGTCAGCAGAGGTGTCCGCACCGTCAAGGGCGCGTCCAGGCCGTAGGGAACCCGGTCAGGACCTCTCGTCCCTCGCGCAGACAGACTTGGATCGGAACAAGGTGCGACATTTTCACACTCACGACTTTCCAAAGTATCTATCGCAGCACGTCGCTGCTCATCCCCTTCCCCCAAATAGGCATTTCTGTGAACGCCGCAGCTGGTTCCGGAGGGGGAGGGGGTACTCAGTATTCCGGGTGTATTCGTAGGGCGTAACCCGTGTGCGCGCCCTTTTCAGGTCCACGGTGTGCGTTGGACTTGCTAATACGATACACATTGCGGCAGGCAAGGCAGACGCCAGTCGCAAACACCAGGCACATCGGCACAGTACCCAAAAAGGTTTTGCACTAGGGTGTCGAGTGGAAAATTCAGCTCGGAAGTATGGCGAGTAGTGGAAAATTCCCCCAAAATGTATGGCGGAGTAAAAATTTCCAATTGGGTACTCAGGTGGTAAACTCTCAGAGCCCTTGTTTGACTGAGGGATGGATATTTCCTTTAATTTTCTCAAAGTAAATATTTTTAAATCGTCCCCAAGCAGCATTGTTTGACCATTACCATGTGAAAAATTTGGGTTAAGCAGGTAAATCTTTACCAACTGAAGCCCCTGATGCAGTCCCCAATTTTCTTTAAGGAATTGGTGAATTTCCACAAATAAAAACTTTTGGGGGCCAACCTTGGAAAGAACTCTGGGAGCCAAGAAGACTAAAATTTGTGGGATGAAGATCAACTCTGGGGGTTTCCCAGACCAACTCTTGTGCCCCTCCTCTCCCTCCCACACAACCAGCCTAAAGGGCCCCTGAACGAATTATCGGGGCCCCTCTTAGACCAACTCTGCAGAGGGGGCCTCCGAGACCGGCAGCTGGTGAAAAAGAAAAGGATTTTTTCATGCAATACCTAGTGCCAAAATTAATTATCTAACCATACACTGTATAGTTTTTCTGTCCGGGACAACGCCCCTCCTACACCTATACCTATAGTTATCGGAATTTTGGAGGCCACCCTGACCTCAATCACTGCACCTCGCATACACCTAGCTAGGCCCAGTAGAGCCTTGGTTTACACTTAACTAACTCAGACGAAACTACAAACTTTCTATCATGGCAGTAAACTCTTCCAGACTCTTGCTAAAAGTTTCTTTTCTTTACCTGTCAATCCCCCTGCTCCTCTTCACATATCTACTCACCTTCATATGAATATTCTGCTTTCTATCAATCTAATCGAAGCTACAGCCTTCTTTCTGTTGTTTATTCCTTTCGTCTACAATCAGCCAGGTGCGGCGGGTTGCGACAGCGTCAGAGCGACTACTACTTTAAATTTCTGATCGCTTGCCGCTTGCCGGTCGCATGAGCTACATAATTTGCATTTCAAAAATTGCTCTAAATTAATTTTCTAAATGTTTATAGACTAGAAAATTATACAACTAAAAGCACACCAAGAGGAAGACTAGCAATGTTTTTTCAATAACGAATAAGAAACCGGCCTTTCAAAAGCCTAAAGATGCCGCTTTTATTTACTAGACGTAAAGACGGCGATTTGGTAAGTCCACGCCGTAGACCAGCCATACAAAAAAGCGCCGATGTTTGAAGGGTAACTGGATGCATTCTTGTTGCCCAAAAAATCATTTAATGAAAATGTAGAGTTTCAATGTATTCAAGTACCGGACACTTTCAGTTCAACTTAAATATCAGCGTATTTATGCCTAAGGTGTCGTAGGGTGTCGTGAGTGGATTTGGGTGTCAAGGGCGTGGACGCAGCAATGAAGGGCTGATATGGATAAAAATTATTTTCTTCGCAATAAATGGTCAATTTTCTACGATGCAATGTCAAAAATATGCTGCATAGCATACAAATTTCAAGATAATTGCTTTTAACAACAAGATACCAAAAATGGTTTTCACTATTCTCGGTACCAGAAATACAAAAACAACTTTTCAAGGACGTAAGCCTAGAAATCATGTGCACAGATAAACTGTTTTCCAGAAATTTATCTTTCAAAGCTGTCAGCTCATTTTTTGGCAACACATGGCTAGGGTGGCTAATTTTCCACTCACCAATTTTGTGAGTGGTGGAATTTAGTGGCGGTGTTCACCCATTGGAACTTTCTTCGGTGGGGCAGGGCGCACTGAGCGTCTTGCCCCGCCAGAATTTCGATTCAGTTGTTCCACTGAAATCGGTGGAGATAAGGATGCCAGGTATAATTGGCCAGAAAAATAGAAATCGCCAGATTTTTATATAAATTTTGTTCAAGTTGTTCCTGGTAAGGCTGCTGGAGTCGGAGTCTCACTAAAGTCATCAAGGGACTTGTCACGGAGAACCCGACCCCACCACCCGAACGAGCAACTCCCTCAATGGAGGGTTAATTTAGAAGCCAAAGTTTAACGTCCCACAAAGCACAGGGACGGCCGCCCCGCTCAGGTCACCCTCTCACCAGTCAGTTGCCAGCCGACCTGTACGTCGGGTAAACTATTGAGCGCCGGAGCGTCTCAGGGGAACCGATCCCAAGCCTGGACATGCACTGCCACTGCATGCTTCTGAGCAGCGGGCCGGAGCCCAACGCTCTACCAACTGAGCTACCGGGGCGGCTCTTTCAGAAAAGCGAAAGAAGCCCATAAGAGCCGAGTTAATTTGGTGATCTTCTAGTCGATTCTGCTGCTCTCTTTTCCAGTGGACGCTGGTAGAAGAGGCAATGGAACTGGCCTTTGTAGTAAGTATTGTTGAGTAAAATTCAATAGTAGTAAGTATTGTTGGAAAGGAGTGGAAAATTCAGCAAAAAAATATAAAAGTGAGTGGAAAATTCTGCTTGACTGGGTGTCGTTCTGCACCCAGCACCCCAGGTTTTGGGACACTGCATCGGCAGACCCAACAACAGGTTTCTGTCATCTCATTCGAGCGCTTTAGAGGCTTGTCGATGTCTTTTTTGTTTGATAGAAATACATAATGCACTACCCGCAAGGTCTGCCCCAAGCTATCTAGGAAATTTTCTTATTACTCATATATTCGATAGAGGGACATCTCAGGCCGCTTATATATGAGTGCAAGGCAAAGTGAATAGCAAACTTAGCCAGAGGCGATCATACGCCCTAATATAGCATCGATGCCGCTGATATGATGACAAAGTCAGTCCCCACATTTGAAGCCTACATATCCAGCTTCTCTTCCCGAGTTAGCATTTTCATCACAGCCAGTAGCAGATATAAGGGGGGAGGCTCATTTCCTCTACTAAATTTCTGAGTGTCCATAGTAATAACATAGTAAGAGGTTATTCGACGTCAAGGTGGGGTAGAGTTGAGCCCCTTAGCCCCATCGCCTCCGAAATAAAAATCTGGATCCGCCACTGATCCCAAACCTCAGATCCTACCCACAAACCCTCACGCGACCTCGTCATAGGCGCAGAAACGTTTTCCAAGTTGGGGGGGGGAGTTGTCACGCTGGTGAGGTCAAATATGATTCGCCCTATCACTTGATTTGTTAACGGAAAAGGTCCGAAATCGGCTCAAAGTTGGGAGGACACTGCCCCCAGTCCGAAAGTTGGAGCGGAAGCCGCCCCTAAGTCTAAGGAACCGCCCTCCCCCCTCCGTTCCTGCGCCTATGCACCTCGTTCCACCTCTTTCATCTTCTCTTTCTGTCAAAGGATGTTTTAGTAGGAAACTAGTGATTAACAAAGCCTCTGCTGTCCCGTTCCAGGCCGGAGTCCCTGTCTCTGCTGCGGTGGGTGTCGGCAAGTGCGACAGTGCTGCGACGGTAGCAGCCCCACACAGTCGACACCGATGGGGCAGATAGCGGGCCTGTTTACCTGGCCCGGCCGGCCGGCGTCCCCCGCCGGGTGGCCGCCCGCCGCCGCCCTGCATCACAATCGACAGAGCACGACGGCAAGCGTGCATACAGACCACAGAGGCGACGACAGCACACGCCGACACAGCCACAGGATCCGGGACGCACAATAAATTCCCTTACGTATTGCAATCTGTACGATTCAATCCCTCGACTCCTCAAGTGACACACTATCATCAAGTACCGTCCATTGTGTTCCGCTTGGAGTCGTTTTCCCTTCTTTCAGCGCGTATATCACCGCCGTACCCTCCCCGCCGGGTAACTGTTCCGTTTGTCGACACGGGCGCAGAATGTAACCGCCAACCACGCTGCAAATGAAAGCGCGGTATTTGCGGTACAACGCGGGACGGTGGCGAGAACCCAACTAAAACGACTCCTGTGGGTGGCAGCGTATTGCATCTCACGTCGGAGCGCGTGGGTAGGCTGGTCTGTAATACAGACGCACACATGCTGGCCACCAAGGCAGGGCCGCACGTGCGACTTTCCCATACGCGGGCCCAGCGAGAAATGAGCCCAAACATTCTCACCGGTGGGACTGTCTCACATCACTCCCAGTGTGCGTAGCTATACACAGCAATGTTCGCTACAGCATTTTTAATGCATACACACCAATTTCTGTCAAGCTCACACAATAGCGAACACATTAAAAATGTTTTAGAGGGGTATCAGACATATGTTTCGAATTTCGGTTGTCAGCCACAAAGTATGGTCACGTCAAGAAAAACATCTTCCAAAGAGGCGAGATTTACTTATTCATGTGATTTGTGGTCTGTACCTGTTAGACATCAGATATTCCTGCCAGAGTTCCGCTTTTTTAACCTTTCTCGACAGTACTTAACTGATAGATTTCGCAGTGCTGAGTCGAGCGGAATGATTATAAGTTGATGAGATGTTAAATGGCTTGCCTCCTCGAATCCTGGATGCAAAATGGAGCAATTCACTGTGATTATATATTCGGGCACAGCCCTTCATCCGAATCTTCATTAGACAATGTGTAATATATGATCAATTAGGACAATACTGCGGCTTGAAAATAACCTTAGAAGAATCCACGGATATTTTTTAACCTATGAAAATTGGACAATGGTATTTATTAAATATAATTAACGATATAGTATCCCACCTGTCGCGGTTATAGTGACCGGGACGTGAGATTATTCACCTGCTGGTTAAAAAAGGAGCTTATACCATGAGCCGCAGCCACATCATGCCATGACATTTCCGTTTTAGCGAACCGGGACAAGAGACTTACAAGACCGATCATCCGTTGAAATATGCACATTGGCGGACGCAGGGGGGCATTCCGGCCATGGCTCCCCCAAAGCGCTGGAGGGGGGCCAAACTATCTTTTGGCCCCTCAAACGCCAGATAAATTTTTGAAAAAAGGTGTTACAGTAGGTCTGTAGAACAAAAAAATATTCGCTCCCACCCCCCCCGGAGAACGCTCATGTACTTGGAGAAGTAGTTTATACTAGGTCTGTCGAGCACTGAAAAAGGTGTTTACACTAGGTCTGTAGAGCAAAAAAACTTCGCTCCCACCCCCCCCTCCCAGGAGGAGAGGCAGACATGGGTTTGGCCCCTCCCAAAACTGGTTTTGGCTTACGGGTCTCTTCTGTGGGGTTTGGGGCAGCTTTCAGAGCCGCCGGTCCGCCCCCCCCTCCCAAAACTCGGGTCTGCGTCCGCCCCTGAATATGCATCCTCACCTACTCCACAGAGCGTGTTCTTTTGCTGCCAAAACCCTGGTTCAAAGCTCTGCCTGCAGGCTTCCAGCGTGCATATTTTTGTCGGTGGCATCAAAGGATGGAGAGTCGTCGCTCTCTGTAGGCCGAGTCAAGGTCGACCAAACATACATCCCAGCGGGCGCAGTGTACGAGAAAATGCATTTACCCAACCCAAAACCAATAACACTTTGAATAGAAAACAAAAAGTTATTATATTCTGAGAGAAAAATAACTCACATACAAGGAAGTTCTCTAGATAAATGCAGCCGCAATGCCCAAACCCCTCTTACAACTTGTTACCGGACCTTTCATGAATTCCAGCCACGAAGTCGGCAGCAGTATCGGACATCTCATCTCACGATCTACCACGAAGCCAAACACGACTGTGCACACAAAAAAGCGGGCCGTTCCTCGCCGGGCTACCGTGCAATGAAGTCATCGTCTCCACAGCTGTCCACACACAGCCTGAGGTCATGCCCGCGGGGCCGGCGGCGGCCGGGCAAAAAGCAGCGACAGAGCCATAGCCGGAAACACCGGCGTTGAATGGGGTGCGCGGGCGGCGGGCAGCCGGATGGAGCGGCAACATGAATCGGTGACCGCGGACAATAAACTGTCACACCGCCCCCGGGCCAATCGGAAACATTACACGCCAGCTGCCTAAATCACACAGTCTGTGTTAAACTGTCTGACGCGATCGGGCTGCCCCGCTGATGGATGGACGCTGCTACCAGACCGGATTGTCGGTTTGTTTCGCGTCTGCAGACAACTTAGCCGACTGTTCGCGCCATATCCCTGACCCCATGAGTTATGCATGCCGGCCCGACGACATTACAGCCGCGGGAAATCACTCTCAGAGCACCACCATTTCCCACTTCTCCGAACGTCTGGGAGCGGACTCGTATTTCTCTCACATTACCCCACCGTGCACGGCCCGTGCAGGGGTCCGGTGAAGCGCAGTCAACCCGGCGGCTATAACGGCTATATGACCCGGGCAGGCCAGCCCGGGGTAGCATGCCGGTCGGCAACCGTCCGGAAAACACCACCTATCGGCCCTCTGCAGCACAAACGGCTCATCACAGCGCGGCCCCGGCCAGCGCTGGGCCATCTCCCGGCTAATGATGGCAACGCTAGTGAACAAAGGAGAACCCGACCCCGGCTATGATTCAACTTCGTTCGGAGCACCCACCCGAGCGAGCCGTCTTCGGGGAAGCTCGATCTGCTTAAATGCAATGGAAGGCAGCAACTGTGGTCCCACCAACTCAAACACGGGCGGTGATGGTAAATACATTTTTGTGGAGATTACAATTTCGCCCCATTGCATATTGCACGGAATTCAGTAAAAGTCGGATATAGTATAAGCAGAGACGGCACGTGGTCTGATCGGGTTTAACCAGAAGAAGACATGGCCTTCGCTACGCTAGGATCTCATTTTCACTACCGTAGGGAAAAACAAAAACGTAGCTTTTTTTGTAAACGAAATCATTTTCGAGACATGCTCGAGCGGTCGAACGTTCTACGACAAAAAAAACGTAGCGCAGTGAAATGCTGAGTTTCTATCGTAAACATGTTCCCGGTCAATAACAAAAGCTTCTGACAGCAACAATCCACGAACAATTTCCAAATTAGCAGTTTATCACTCGGTAGCCTGGGCATTTCTGTCGAAAACTGATGTTCGAGCGTGGCCATTTATGTGGAGCACGCGCACCATGCATCTTCCTTCAGGGGCTGTCCAAGCAGACACGCGTGTTTGTCATTGTGGTACATTGCAATGACCATAGATAGAGAATAGAAAAGCTTAGCGAGTTCCGGCCCAACATTGCAATGCCTTTTTAGGAGATCAGCACCCTGCTTTTTTAGGAAGGCATTAAAATATAACTGCCCTATAAATGTATACCATAGCAGTGCCAAAACCACGAGTATACCATAACAACTTGGCTGGCTCAGATAATACGGCAGCATAACTCCGTAGCGTAATTTCGGGCTACGTACAGGCGAAGTGGGGCGTAATTCCCTGGACATAGCCAGGGGTGTGGATTTATATATCTTTGTGGGGTACCCGGGGCCTTAATAGAATGTGGAAGCAGTGTTAAAATGTCCATTGTGTATTCGTATTTTTCTGTTTTACGGACTTTAAAATGGTTTTTAGCAGTTCAACGGGCCTGTGCAATGACTAAAACAGTTGTATTACATACTCACCTTTTAATAGAGTGGTTATTGATATCGTTTAAAATTTGGGCACCCCCAATGATTTCCAAACAATTCCAGGCCCAGGAACGCAGCTGTAGCACAGGCCATCCCTGATCAGCAGCCAATATTTAAACCACTAGTAGGATTCACCTTCGAACATAGCCCATATAACATATCGAATGCCTGCAACCACGTGCTGAGACGTGGGCAGTTTACGAGTTTCGGGTCGACTAACCTGAAATACTGGGGCGTCCGGTCGACTAAAGGCAGGTCCCAGGGGGACGTCCACCGTGTACATCCGCTCCGAAAATACCGGCGGAGAGTCGTTCTCGTCGAGGACGGTGACCTTGACCTGTGCCGTAGAGGTCAACGCCGGCCGACCCCAGTCGGCAACTGTAACCTGTGGGGGAGGGAGGGTTAGTGAATTTATACATTGGTAAAGCAAACATACAACACGCAAAAACACTGCGAGGGGAGGGAGAGATGGTTAATTGCAATAAATATGAGCAAGAAATATATTACACACGAAAAACGAGATCATGGAGACACCGGTATTGCACAGTATCGCAGGCGCATTTCTTGCCACTACGGCCTGACTGATCCTAACACCACAGGAATCAAATAAATCGCTCGGGTTGTCCTAACGGTCCAGGCTCGTGACGACATCACAACATCGTTATCGACTTCACAAAAAGCCGGACGACCTTGTAGCCTCTCCCGGCGTGCTGTCGGACCCTCGCTGGGAACACAGACTCGGGACTGCGCGGCCGTCAGGTCTGGCCTCCATCAGAGCTACGTTTACGACAACGATGCATATTCATAGTACAGCGGAATCTGCATATAGCCTCACAATATGAACTTCCCAAGAACGTCCTCAACAATATCTGACGGGTCACTCGGAAGACAATGGGGCCACTTTCACTGATATTGTCAGAAAGCTGAGTGGAATGGATCGCAAACATGGCTCATGCCTCCGTCAGGGTTATAGGTCTCTGGGTTAGGGAACAGAAAGCTCTGAAGCATAAGCGGAACCACAGTTTCCGATGGGAGGGGCAGTTTGGCCAGGGAGCGCCATGTAGGGCCGGAGGGGGCGTCACTTGGGATAGATGTACCAATTTTCAAAGTGTGACTTCCCAGACGGGCGCAAATCAAATCGCGAGGGCACCAACACTCGTCTCCTGGAGAATGGGGCAGGGACGTTTCAGGGGGCGAGGGGTGCGGTGCGAGGGCGCTGAGTGGGTCGATCGCGGAGGCACGTACCGTACCCCCTTGCCCCTGGATCCGCTTATGTTGGAGGTAGAGGTCAATAACTTGCTTATGGCGGGCGTCTGGAACTAGACCGATACAGAGCGAAGCTGACCCGATCCACACACCAGGACACAAAGAGAACAACGCCCGGTCCGCGATGCACTTGACTGAAGCCGAGCTATCACAAGCATCGCCACTGATGCGCAAAAGCTACAAAAACTGTCCTTTCCTATCCAGCACTAGTTGGTTTGCAACTTCCCCTTCAGTTGATTTATTATCAAGTACCTACACAAAAAGGACACATGCCTTCTGTTAAGCGCCCCGTTCTTAGACCGAGCACGGCGTGAAATAATCTCGATCACAATTCTGGGCGTACATCTTAGCACACTTATGTGGAAATGTCGCACGACGTTTTGCAGCCGGGGTTTCTTCTGTTCCTCCTCAGAGGAGAGGAAGTCTGACGGACGACGGCGGCAGCAGCGGCGCCTGTGTCGGCCACGCACGTGAGACCGGACGCTCGTCGCCATCGTACCGTGCACGGCAGTCACGCCTGGAATCTGGAACTCCTCACGCCGCAAACTTCTCACCCTGAATCTGGAACTTCTCATGCTGCCGGCGAGCTTTGAATGCCGAGGCGCTTCCCTCGGCAACCTTCTCAGAAGCCCAATATATGGAGAACATGCCACATGCTCAGCCCACGTCGATCTTGCCAACTTTATAGCATGGACGGGAACCCGAGCGGCTGCCCCTCAAACTTTTATGATCTCCGTTCAATTGAATTCAAAATGCACGGTTGGATGTTCAAAGATCTCCAATCGTGAAGCGTTTATTCGAATGAATGAAAATAAGCCACTACTAGTTTCCCCAAAAAACCCTCAACTCTCAGTCACTGAATCCTTTCTTTGAGCGTCGGGAATAGTTGATTAAATCCATCAGTGTTGCTGGAGCTAAACGTACAGGCAGCGAGAAAACCAACGTCAATACTCGCCATTACCAATGAAATGGCCCGGGTGATCAATGAGACCAGTCACAACAGTGCTGGGAAAATATTTTCTTTGGCAGGAATTTTAAATTTTTATGCATTCTCAATGACGAAAGTTTCTACCTACATGTAAAAGCATAGCCACAACGCCGGTAAATTCAAAATATCCCTCTCCAACAACAAAAATATCACCACTCCAAATCACCAACCAACATCGCTTCCACCACTTCCATTTCAATTTTCTCTCGCTACACACCCATGCTAATTCCCTCAATCTCTGGCTCAGACCCGCAGCTCTGCCGACAGCGACTGCGTTCAAACACAGCCACCGCAGAGCTGCCAGTGGAGGTGACGAACGCGAGTGCTCGCGCCCGCGTCCGCCACCACAGTGCGGCCGGCGGCAGAATTAGCTGCGACCCGGGCGGTAGACATTAGTGCAGCCAGAGCCATCCATCTCGGCAGGCTGTTGCAGCGGCGATGCAGCCACAATCAGGGCGCCGGAGGCGGGGCTGGTGGCCGACGTTCTACCACAAATAAGCCGCCGGCGACCGGGCATGTTCCGTGGTTACTGAGGCCGGATAACTGTCACACAGCGGCGATAAACCGGCAACGACTCGAGTGGCCTGGCCAGATCAGAGTGAACTTGTGGCGGAGTGGGGGAACAGATTGGGCCGCAGATGGGTCCATTAAGATAGGACCAAAGCGGGCACTCGTGAGGTCCCTGCCTACATAAGGTTTCCAGAAAGTCCCAAATTCCGTTTATAATGATACTCGGAACCTGTGAAACGATGTCACCTCTAGCGCTTACCAGCGGAGCTACTTCGTGGAGCTGGAATCTTAACAAGGTCAAGATAATCCCAACGGGCGTCGACTTCATCAATCCGTCACGATTGGTGTGTATTGGGCTTTAGGGCGCTTCATGGCTGTCGAGGCTATATCGCGAGGGAAGATTTGTGAGACACCCAGCCTTCGCTCGTGTTCCTCGGACCGACAACAGGATTGACCAGCGGAGGATTCCCCGAACAATCCTCGCCCATCAACAGGCTGACAGCCAACCAGGTAACGGGAAACAAAGCCGAAACCCTCCGAACGCCAGAGTCAGTCAGGACTCAGCGTGTCCAGAACCAGTAACGGAATTTGGAGAATGAGTGAGCTGCGGAAGACCCTGGACTAGGTAAAATAGACCAGGTAGCGAGAGTTGATCTAGCGGTGCCTACTAGCAGAGTTATGTGAACGCGGGCATCCAACTTCTGTATATAAGCACAGACCCGTTACACTGCTTCTTCACTCAGTCCGCTCAGTGACAGATCCAGGCCAACCGTTTTGAGTCCCCCTGCAGTACAGACGGCTGAGTCTCCCTGCAGTGCAGACGGCTGAGTGTCCCTGCAATACAGAACGGCTGAGTGTCCCTGCAATACAAACGGCTGAGTCTCCCTGCAATACAGACAGCTGAGTCTCCCTGCAGTACAGACGGCTGAATCTCCCTGCAGTACAGACGGCTGAGTCTCCCTGCAGTACAGACGGCTGAGTCTCCCTGCAGCACAGACGGCTGAGTCTCCCTGCAGTGCAGACGGCTGAGTCTCCCTGCAGAGCAGACAGCTGAGTCTCTCTGCAGCACAGACGGCTGAGGCCGGCTGCAGGGTAAACACGAATGGGATGCACTGGCCGGTGCCTGCTCTTCGGCAGGTGAGTGAAGAGGGTACTCAAACGTGCGCTGACACGGCGCTAAGCACTGCGCCAGACGGGCGATTACTCAGGCTGCACAGACGCCGTGTACCAGGAAGCGGTGCAGACTGTGACGGATTACCGACTCTCGATATATTAACACCAGGAAGACTGAGGTTGGTCTCGCTGCGAGCAGCACTAGTATCAGCCTCATGACCACGGCTATTTCACGTTGGGTCAACGGCTGCTCGAGAACGCGGGGTGGTCATCGCCCCCTGCTTTCTGTTGCTGGAGGTGAAACTCAGCTGTCCAACCGCAGAGCCCATCAAATCCAGCGCCCACCGCAGAGTCAACATCGCTCCAATTACACACACGCAGGCTCTCCGACAGCGCACGCACCTACCCTGCTCTCAAAGCGACCATCATTTCTGACCTGTCGACGGGCGCGCGCGCGCCGGCCCCGATTCTCCCCGTGTGGTCCGGTGGCGGGCCGCCCCCGATGACCCTTCCCTGTCGTGTGTGGTCCCGGTCCACCAACCGCCGGGGCCAGCAGCAAAGCCAGCGTTAATTGGAGCGGCCACTGCACCGCGTCGCTACAAAGCCGACCGCCACAGCGGCGTAATCGTCCTCAGCCATCATGCCGGGTAATCGTCCAGCGGTCGTCAGCCCGGGTAATCTCTGCGGGTACCTGACCGCAGCCAGCCACCCCGCTCAGTCCGGCCGGCGAGCTTTCGGAGAGCGCCAAGGCGTCGGATCGTCCGCTCGGCGCGCGCGCGTAGAGGTCAGCGCGAGATGACCTCGGCGCGAGCGGGGTCGGTCGGCAAGCCGCGGAAAATGGCCGCCTCGCCTCGGCACAGGTGTCCATTAATCTGGTGGCGTAATTAGACATGTGAAACAGGCTAGACACGGAAGATATTCATCACGGGAGTTCATAATTAGACGTACCAGACATACGAGATGTTTTAGGTATTCATCATGTCACAAAAGTAATGAAGCACTGTAAACAGGGCGGGAATATTTTGGATAACATCAATTCACACCCATAATCGTTAGCAGCGCACGTGTTCCTTTACAAATGAGCACCTATACTCGTGTGGCTGACACAAAAGGTGCCGTTTTGGGCATTGCTCCAGGTCGAGCCTGAAAACATATAGCTCATCCCAGATTCTTGGCCCAGCAAGGAAACAAGGAGGATAGCAACACTTTTAGGGGTCGACAGATGAGCCGATTCAAGAAGCTGCTGAATGGAAGAGTATTGATGACATTATCCTGGCTAAAGCGTCAAAAGTGCATGGCGACACGAAGCGAGAGACCTTGCAGGAAAAGAGTAAACATGTTTACCAGCTGAAAACTACCGGCACCAGCCTTAGAAGAACTTCGGTCCTTTCCTCTCCGCTAAGTCCAGTTTTGTTTCGTGCCGATGTTTTTCTATCACGTGGCGCTGTATTTTGAAACCGGGAGCTCACTTCAGAGATGACCTGCCTCTTCTGTTGCACGCTAGCCTCTTGGGGATAGCCGGTAATGTCTCTCTGGCTCACGCAGACCGCAGTGACTGCCATCTTGGTGGTCTCTGGCACCGCCTTTTACCGTCCCATACTCTGTCTGACTGACGGCTATTTGACCATCCAGGTCATCATCGCCTTTCAATTTCGGAACACGATCCTGTTCCGGTTCCAGACGTCAATAATTGAAAAGTATCCTATTTTACATCTAATTATATATAATTATCTGGAACATATTTTCTGAAGTTGGTATACCATAGGGCAATGTTTCTGTCATATCTGCTGGATGCCATGTTAAAAGTTCGAGAAATTGTTCAGGTCGGTCAGTGTCACGACGAACAATTTGTTGCTTTCATCAGCTTCTTCTTCAGGCTAAGTTAATTCTGATAAGATACTGGGCATGCTAGGAGTTGGGTGTGCTGCATATGTTGCGGAGGAACCATACGTTGAAATGACCCAAATTGGATTGCGACAGCCGCATCGTAACTCACGACCACGGCAATAACGTCACTGGCATATCCCTCTCACAGCTTCAGATCACTCGCAAGTGCCCGCACCCCTGCAAGCGGGTTATGTTACATCACATGCGGCTCTGGTTGCTCGGCACAGCCGGTATGGCCCACCAGGAGAGGCATCAGGACCCGCAGAACACTACGCCCAACCCCACACCTACACCACTATACAGTACGAGGCTGGGAGTCGGCCACAATATCACTGACTGCGAGGAAACGACGCCATTTGTATATTTTGTGAGATATACCCACTGTTTTTGGGACACTGCTACTGAAACATATATTCTTCAGATCCAATCGCTAAAACCACTTTTTGTTTCAATCAAAACCTTTAGGCGGCCTCAGAACCGGCCTCTTCGTCATGGTCTACAACCTAAGCCCATTGTCAGCCAGTGCTGCCCCAAGGCTTTACCACACTCCCACTGCTGTAGTCGTTTGGCGTCGCCACTCTCACCCTGTTGGGAAGACATTAAAGGGATCAGAAGGACTTGTGCCGAACAGCCGCCTGAGATTTGAGCCAGGGTCAGCGGCGTGGAAGACAAACGCGCCTCCCCGACACTGCTGCATCCTCCAATCAGCTCGTCCTTGGAGCTGCATTTCATAGGTTGGGTTCTCCTCCCACTGCACACAACATACACGAGTAGAGGGCTGTAGCCATGGGAGATAGGAGGCCACGTTCTACAAGTC